>JAAGEH010000411.1:7016217-7084236 GCA_011751065.1 Lasiurus cinereus | reverse complement strand
AGTTAGATAAGTTGGGAGTTAGATAAGTTGGTTCCTTCTGAGGGCTGTGAGGGAAGATCTGTTCCAGGGCCTTCTCCTCAGGCATTCCTTGGCTTGTGGGCATTCCTCCTGTGTATTCACATTATATGTGTTTCTTGGTCCAAATTTCTTTTTATAAGGACACCAGTCATATTAGATAACAGCACACCCTAATGATCTCTCTTTAACTTGATCATCTGCAAAGACCCTATTTTCAAATAAGGTCACATTCACAGGTACTGGGGGGAGGGGAGTTTAGGACTTCAACATTATGGGGCAGGGGACACACACAATTCAACCATAACACGCTCCCAGATGTCTTTCTGGCAAGGGAGAAGTAAGACTGGAAAGACCTGATGGCCTTTTGGTTCATGGAAAATCTAAGAGTTGATCTTTCTCCATAGCTGCAGTAGGAATAAATATTAGGTCTTGCTGTCTTCTAAATGTTTGCTGTTTCATAAAACCCTTGTAGTAAATCACTTCCACCCCTACTCTCTTGTGCGTCCTTTATAGCCTTTGCCTTAGTAAATCTACCTTTACTCCTTCCTGCTTCTATTTCCAGCAGCCCTGAGAGTACCCTGTTGCTTTTGGGCTAGTATTTCATGCTGCTTTTTTTTTTCCTGCTGAAGAGGCTGCCACATGTTCGTTCCCTCCTACACTGCCCTTCATGTAGCTCCCTGTGTCCTCTGACCCTCCATAGAGGCTGTGGCAAAAGTGGCCGAGAAGTGCCACAAAAAGCTGTTCTAGCACAATGTCAAAACTGAATCACACAACCTCTAATCTTTCCCTTTATTATTCTCTGCATTTTCAATAAATCTGAAAAAGACCCAAGCACAAATTGAACATTGGTTCCGGTCTGCCTCTCCATGGAAATAAACAAACTTACCTAAACCCGTGAAATCAAAGCACAATCCAAGCTTCAGTAAGTTGCATGTTTAGCGGAATAAAAAGCATAATCCCTTATCTTTGTGTTTAGAACCTTCTGTTAAAGCAACGGGCTCTCCACAGCCTTTCAGAATTGCAGGGAGGACTTGAACATTTCTGCACTGCTCAATACTTCAAAGTCTCCACTAATTGGTTCCATCCACCACCACTTTTGTCATTTTTCAAATGCTGCGGGGCCGGGGGGGGGGGATAAAAGCCTTTGGGGAAATATTGGGAGGTTGAAAATGGAGCCGCAAATTAATGGTTTACCCAATTGCTTTTTAAACAAAATCTATGAGGACATGTCACAGCCTTGGACATCAAACACAAACCCATCTCGGCATCACGAAGGCGGCATCTATTGCTTTGGAGGCCGCTTGTAACAATAAGTTGATATTTCAAACATTTTGTGTCAGCAGTGGTTCATTCATCAGCCTTCTCCATTTTTCTCCATGGAAATCTCCTGATTTCCCAGGTCTCTCTAGCTCCGTACTATGCAAGGTGTGGTCTGAAGATTGACAGCAACAATGTCAGCGGATTAGTCTGTCAGAAATGCAGACTCCTGGGCCCTGCCCTAGACCTACTGAATCAGACTATTTCAAGAAAGCCCTCAGGTAATCAGTGCCTATGCACACTCAAGTTTGAGAAGCACTGTCCTGTTGTTTTTTTTAATTTCTATTTCTATTTTTATAAATATATTTTATTGATTTTTTTATAGAGAGGAAGGGAGAGGGAGAGAGAGTTAGAAACATCAATGAGAGAGAAACATCAATCAGCTGCGTCCTGCCCACCCCCTACCGGGGATGTGCCTGCAACCAAGATACATACCCTTGACCTGAATCGAACCTGGGACCTTTTAGTCTGCAGGCTGATGCTCTATCCACTGAGCCAAACCGGTTTTGGCTTAATTTCTATTTCTAAATAGCAGGACAACTACCGTTCCAGCTGAACCCTTTAAAGTCCCAGTCAATTGTCTCATAAAAGTAATTGAACAGCTTTTTAATGTGATCCTATGTTCAAATTTAAACTGTCACAATTCAGCCCTGGCTGCTGGGGCTCAGCGGTTAGGGTGTAGGCCCAAGCACCACAGGGTCGCAGGTTTGATGCCTCTTACATCAATGTCTGTCTCTCTCCCTCCCTCCACCCCGTCCGCTCTCTAAAATAGAATCAATGGAGCCCAGCTGGTGTGGCTCAGTGGTTGAGTGTCGACCTATAAACCAGGAAGACAGAATTCAATTCCCGGTCAGGGCACATGCCCGGGTTGCAGGATCCATCCCAGTGTGGGGTGTTCAGGTGGAGCTGATTGATGTTTCTCTCTCTCTCCCTTCCTCTCTCTCTCTAAAAAAATAAATAAATAAATCTGCCATTCCTGTTCCAACTTGTCAATTTCTACAATAATACCATGTACAGCCGAAACCAGTTTGGCTCAGTGGATAGAGCGTTGGCCTGTGGACTGAAGGGTTCCAGGTTCGATTCTGGTTGGGAGCATGTACCTTGGTTGCATGCATATTCTCAGTAGGGGGTGTACAGGAGGCAGCTGATTGGTGTTTCTCTCTCATCGATGTTTCTAACTCTCTATCCCTCTCCCTTCCTCCCTGTGAAAAAACCAATAAAATATATTTAAAAAAAACAATACCCTGTCCAGCCTTTTTCCTCCAGTACAGGGTCCAGTGTAGGGTCTGTACTGCAGTTAGTTGCCATGACTCTTCAGCATCCTTTAATCTGGAAACCTTTTCACAGCCTTTTGTCTTTTTAACATCAATCCATTTAGAGAATCCAGGCCTCCTTTTAATAGAGCATTTTCCATCGGGGCTGAATGTGTACGCAAGATCACGTTTGGGCAATGCCGTCTTACCCAGTACAGTGGTACCTCGAGATACGAGTACCCTAACATACCAGATTTTTGGATACGAGCCATCAAGCAAGCGATTTTTGCTTTGAAATACGAGCAACATTTGAGATAGGAGTCATCGCGAGGATCGGCCGGCTGCACACGACCCACCAGTTTACCGCGACTCGAGCGTCTCAGTTTCCCACGTCTCAAGGTTAAGGAACGGATTAAACTCGTATCTCGAGGTGCCACTGTATTGCATAGCTGCTGATGGACCCTCCTGAGTTCTGGAGGCCCCATGTCCACCTGCTCTTTCATTCTGATCACCTGGTCAAAGTGTTGCACATTTCCTCCACTGTAAATCCATTTTCCCTCTTGCAATGGGTCCTCGGCTGAATAATGGCCCCCTCAAGGATGTCCACACCACACTGTAACCCCAGAACCTTGTTACCTTATATCCCCAAAGGGACGCTGCAGCTGTGGTTGAATTGGGGCGATTCTCGGGGATCGTCCAGGTGGACCCAATAGAATCCCGAGGGCCTGATGATGGGGGTGCACAGGGGTCCGCAAGAGAAGGCCACAGTGACAGCAGAGAGAGAGAGAGCTGAAGGTGCTATGTCGCTGGCTTTGAGAAGGGAGAAAGAGGGCAAGAGCCAGTTAGGCAGCCAGCCTCCCAAAGCTGGAAAAGGCAGGAAACAGATTCTCCCCTAGAGCCTCCGGAAGGAACCAGCCGGAGCCACCTTGATGGGAGCTTTGCAAGACTTACTGAAGGCTTCTGACCTCCTGAAATGTCAGAGAATAAATTTGGGTGATTTTAAGGAACGGTTTGCGGTAAATTTGTTTGAGCAGCGATAAGAAACTGATACACAGCCCTGACCGGTGTGGCTCAGTGGATAGAGCGTCGGCCTGCAGAGTGAAGGGTCCCAGGTTTGATTCCGGTCAAGGGCATGTACCTTGGGTGCGGGCACAACCCCAGTAGGGGGCATGCAGGAGGCAGCTGATCGATGTCTCTCATCGCGATGTTTCTAACTCCCTGTCCCTCTCTGTAAAAAAAAAATCAATGAAATATATCTAAAAAAATAAACTGATACACAGCTCATAAGCCATCTATGGGAAACTAAGCCACGCAAATATGCTCCTTGTCAAAATCTCCAAGATTGTGTCACCAGGGGATGATTTTTGCCTGATTCAGTCTTCACTGTGCCAGCAAAACGCTCACTTCTCCACTGCAGCCCTCCTTAGCTAGCTGGTAATCGGCATTCTACGGTAAGCATCTCAGCCTTTTATCTGCCCCCCATTTATTTGTGTATTTGTCTTCATGCACCCTCACGACTTCCCGTTTTCTTGCAGTCATTTACAATTCATTACTGTGGTTCAATATTTTCGTGCATAAATCCATCCCGGATTTACCCAGTCGGGGCCCAGGGCCAGGCTCAGACTAATCAGCAGCATCCAGGACCAGTCTCCCGCTATCACATCCCTCCAGCAGCCAGGATCAGTGGCCGTGCTGCCGGACCTGCAGAGACCGGTACAGAACTCCAGCCACAGTCCTCGGTGAGCCGGCGAGGACCCAAGTGGACCTGTGTGCAAGCATTCTGCCCGATGGGTGGGCCATCACCAAAGGGGGAGACATTCACGAGTGATGGAGTGGATGGCGGAGCGCAAACAGGCAGGAAAAAGAGAAGATGCAGAAGTGGCTGGCACCACATGGCTGCAGATCCTACACTTCCCGTTTTCTGGTCTGAATGTTGAACCCGGAACTTTCTGCTCCTCCTCAGCCCTTAGCGGAGCAAGAAGGAACCCCCAAGACTCAAACCCTGGTGAAGAGACCTCCTTCACCTACAGTGTTGTCACTCATAGTGGGACCGCAGTCCGGCTACGGCAGGGGAAACATTCTTGTTTTTAATATATTCTTGATTTTTTACAGAGAGGAAGGGAGATAGTTAGAAACATCGATGAGAGAGAGACATCGATCAGCTGCCTCCTGCACGCCCCTACTGGGGATGTGCCTGAAACCAAGGTATATGCCCTTGACCAGAATCGAACCCAGGACCCTTCAGTCCACAGGCTGACTATCCACTGAGCCAAACCAGTTTTGGCAGGGGCGGGGGGCATTCTTACTCCTTGATGCATGAAGACACAGGCATGTCTCCCTTTTAAAATATGTATATATATTATTGATATTTTACAGAGAGGAAGGGAGAGGGACAGAGAGAAACATTGATTAGAGAGAAACAGTGGTCATCTGCCTCCTGCACACCTCCCACTGGGGATGTGCCCACAACCAAGGTACATGCCCTTGACCAGAATCGAACCTGGGGCCCTCCATTCCACAGGCTGACGTTCTACCCACTGAGCCACACTGGTTAGGGCAGGCACGTCTCCCTTTATCACCACAGCCTATTTCTCTTGAACATGCCCAACCCCGGGCCATTTTCCCACACCAGCCCGGTCCCCCATGTCTGATCTGGAAAACAGAATTCTAAGAATTGGCCTTCATGGTGCACTTGAACTCCTCGGTGCCTATAACACACATAAAACCTTAGACCAACAATCCTGGGCCGACGCCGGTTCGGCTCAGTGGATAGAGCGTTGGCCTGCGGACTGGGGGGTCCCAGGTTCGATTCCGGTCAAGGGCATGTACCTTGGCTGCGGGCACATCCCCAGTAAGGGGTGTGCAGGAGGCAGCTGATCGATGTTTCTCTCTCATCGATGTTTCTAACTATCCCTCTCCCTCTCTGTAAAAAAATCAATAAAATATATTTTTTAAAAAAAGAAAGGAATTGCTCACAGAAATGACCACCACATCACTGGATGCTGCCAGGGGCACCATCCGCATTAATGAGCTGGCCAGCGCATCTCCGGGGACCCAGGACAGATGAGCCTACTTGTCCAGTCACATTTATCATCTCATTTCCCAGGGAAATCACATCCAAGAGGACTCCAAATAGCTTTCCAACAGCACGGGACTATTTCCTGCCCAGGACCTAGTCCTCGTTTTTGCAATACTGAAGCAAGCAGAAATCGGTGGGATAACTACACCAGGTCATTGAGATTTTCAATGATCCTGGCCAAGGAGAACTGATCTGCCAGGACCAATCTGAGTTCTGCCATCAGGGTGAAGAGGACCCATCTACCCTCGCCCACCACCTAAATACAATGAAAGCAAAAACTGCAGGTTTTTCTTCACCTGGGATCTATGGACAGAATTCTCTATGTCCCTAAACTTGGATGGGGAAACATTTTTATCCTCGTTTTCACTAACCACTCACTGAAATGTGGCATTTCCTTTCAACACGAACATAGGTGGCAAGCCCGGTCAGTATCGGCAGTACCTATGACTTTGTCAACAGAAATTAGATGTGTTATCACGTTTCAGTTGCCAAGGATCTGACAAATATTTGTGCTCATTACTACCTCAAAAATATGGTAGTCAGCCTCACCGGTGTAGCTCGGCTGTTGAGCATCGATCCAGGAACCAGGAGGTCAGAGTTGGATTCCCTGTCAGGGCACATGCCCGGGTTGCACGTTCCATCCCCAGCGTGGGACGTGCAAGAGGCAGCTGATCAATGATTCTCTCTCATCATTGATGTTTCTCTTTTTCTTCCTCTCCCTTCCTCTCTGACATCAACAGAAATAAATTTTAATATGGTATTCAACCCACCAAAAGATCCAGCTGTGTAACAAGTTATTCAAGCACAAATATTACATCATACATTTTTGAAAAACAATAGAATGTGTTTCCTGCTAATTATTTCTTCTCTGTGTATTAAAAACATGTTTCTGAGGAAGGGCTCACTCGTTTGACCAGGTTTCCAGAGTCCGAAGTGCAAAAAAGGATAAGAAACCCTGATGTGAGCTTTCCGAGAGCAAATTCCGAATATTAGAACGGGGGACTCAAATGCTTACTAGCCATGGGACCCCGGGCATATTTTACATTTTGACTGCTGCCCTACTCAGTGATACAGTGGTACCTCGAGATAGGGGTTTAATTCGTTCTGTAACCTTGAGGCATGGGAAACTATGAGACTCGGGAAACTATGAGACGCTCGAGTCTCGGTAAACTGGTGGGTCGTGTGCAGCCGGCCCATCCGCGCGATGACTCCTATCTCAACTGTTGCTCGTATTTCAAAGCAAAAATCACTCGCTCGATGGCTCGTATCTCAAAAATCTCGTATGTTAGGGCACTCGTATCTCGAGGTACCACTGTATTAACATGGAATTCACAAAGCTAGCTGTAGACTGAGCAAGATAAGGTAAAGGAAAGTGGTTTATTAACCCAAAGCACAGCAAGGTCAAGATTATCTGATACAAAAAGACACTCAGCGACAGGGTAATAGATTATTTTCTCAAGGCCACACAGCAGCTCCTATCAAATAATGCGGCTCTGCCGGGCCAGTGTGGTTCAGTAGTTGAGCTCCCAGGAATCAAGGGTTCCTTCCGACCAGGCTTGGTCCCCAGTAGGAGGCATGCAGGAGACAGCCAATCCATGTTTCTCTCACATCGATGTTTCTCTATCCCTCTCCCTTAAAAAAAAAAAATCAATAAAAACATATTTAAAATATTCTTTTAAATAAATGGTAGCATTTAAAAAAAATGATGCAACCCAAGGGCAGAGTGCTATTCTAAGACTGAGCCACAATCAATCAATCAATCAATGAACTGCTTCCTTCAGAGAGAAAGCCTTGTCACGAACAAAAAAAGTTTAGCAGAAGTAAAAAAACAAGTGCTTAGAAACAACCAAAGGACTTCACTTTTAGCAGCACTGCTCTAGAACCTCAAATGCAGGCCAATCCTGTATAATAAACAGCTAAAATGCAAATTGCCCCCTGGACTGGGAGTTCAAACAGGGGTGGGGCCAGATGGCCAGTATACCACCCACGTCCCCGCTCCAATCAGCACTGATCAGGGCGGACCCCACCCGTGCACGAATTCGGGCACCTGGCCTCTAGTGGTTTATAACATCACTTCATCACTTCCTTCAACCTATCCCACGACTCAAGGGGACAGAATGAAGTGTATCAATTCATTGAGACCAATGCAAATTCTTATGCTAAAGCAAGCAAGGGGGGAACTATTCAACTGCAAATTTTCACTGTGATATCAGCACTGCACCAGCCCAGTAAAAGCACCATCAACCAACCAGCCTTCCTCCAGCCCAGTCACACACTGATCATGTTTTTAAAATATTCAATCACACTTTCAAGAGAAAATAGCCTTTAAAAAAAAAAACAAAACACGATTTTTTATATCCGCTGAGTTGGAATTTAAACTTCAGCCACATTTCTTGTCTTTAAAAAAAAAACTGAATATACTGTGGTATCTTTATACTCAGCATATTCAATTTTATTTTAATATATTTTATTGATATCAGAGAGAAGAGAGTGGGAGAGAAACATCAATGATGGGAATCATTCAACGGCTGCCTCCTGCATGCCCTACACTGGGGATGGAGACCGCAACCTCAGCGTGTGCCCTGACCAGGAAATTGAACCTATGACCTCCTGGTTCATAGGTCAAAGCTCAACCACTGAGCTACTCCAGCCGGACCTTTAGATTATAAAGTGAAATAACAGTGCTTAGATCTTACCACATTTCCTTAAAAAATACAGTAAAAGTGATGTTGTTTTTAATTATCAGAATTCGGAATGTGCATGCTTTTCTTTCAAAACAATCAGGCTAAATTGTCCTTTCTTCAATACGGAGAAGTGGGTAGGGTCAGAATTTGCCATTCTCACCCTACTACATTCCTTACACTCCCCTGAATGCATCTTCCATAGGCTGGCACAGCCTGATCCACCTCATTTCTAACTTGAAGCTCCTGGCAGGACCTGTATGTCACCAGATTTATCAGTGGATTGTGCCTTGGCCTCAAGCATAAAGCCATGCCCACATATTAGTAAACACTATTTCCAGACACCAGGTATACTTGAATTCTTTTCTAAATTGGGTATCATTCCATTCTGTTAACCTAAAACAGAATTTGAACCGTAATAGCAGCATTATTTCTTAATTTTACAGTTTACAGAGCCTTTGTAAAGTATTATAGAAGCATTTGAGGGGTGGGTAGGATTCTTAATGTCTATCCATGCCATTTTTAACTTCTACACACAAGAAAAATACTTGCTGAAAGTCAATCTAGTTCCAACATGATTTTAACTCCTCTTATTATCTAGAGGCCCGATGCACAAAGATTCGTGCAAGAATGGGCCTTCCTTTCCCTGGCTGCTGGCACCGCCTTTCCACTCTGGCCCTGCCTTCCCACGCTGCCCAGAGGCCCTGAGTGGCTGGGGCAGTGCAGAACACCTGTCGTTACCATGGTGATGACGCAAATGTCCGGAGCCACCCCCTAACGATCGGCACATGTGTATGCAAATTAACACCTTTGTTGGGTTAATTTGCATACTCACTCCTGACTGGCTGGTGGGCATCACCTAGGCACAGTCAATTTGCATTTTCCTCTTTTGTTAGTGTAGATTATTGTTTCTTCTTCCATGACAATAATAGGAAAGGGAAAAAAAGTAGGCATTCACTTATTTTTAAAGACAATCTGCCAGCTGAAACTGGTTTGGCTTCAGTGGATAGAGCATCAGCCTACAAACTGAAATGTCCCAGATTCGATTCTGGTCAAGGGCAATGTACTTTGGTTGCGGGCACATCCCGAGAGGGGTGTGTAGGAAGTGGCTGATCAATGCTTCTCTCTCATCGATGTTTCTAACTCTCTATCCCTCTCCCTTCCTCTCTGTAAACAATCAAAAAATATATTTAAAATAAAGACAATCTGCCAGATACCATAAACCTATCTCGGGAGGAAGATAGGTTACTAATTCTCTCAAAAGGAACATTGAATTATTTCATTTTTAATGTTTTGCATATTGCAAATTCACCATAAATGAATTCTATTGATTAAGCATAAAGATTTTATTTAAAAAACAACATAGTCAAAACCGGTTTGGCTCAGTGGATGGAGCCTGGGCCTTCGAACTGAAAGGTCCCAGGTTCGATTCCCATCTGGGTTGCCGGCATATCCCCAGTGGGGGTATGCAGGAGGCAGCTGATGGATATCTCTCTCTCTCCCTTCCTCTCTGTAAAACTTAATAAAATATATTTAAAAAAATAATTCAGTGATATCTAATCAGCCAAGTCAATATACCCTCACCTCTCGTGTGGGTTGTTTCCCACAAACACCCCAAGCTAGTAGTTACAAGCACTTCCTTAGGTGAATTCAAGTTGCTCTGGTTGCAGGCCTCTCTACAAACTATCATCTATTTGTGCATCCCAAAATCTTCTCAAAATGCCCTAGCTGGTTTGGCTCAGTGGATAGAGCATCGGCCTGTGGACTGAAGGGTCCCGGGTTTGATTCCAGCCAAAGGCCCGTACCTAGGCTGCAGGCTCAATCCCCAGTAGGGGATGTGCAGGAGGCAGCTGATCAATGATTTTCTCTCATTGATGTTTCTATCTCTCTCTCCCTCTCCCTTCCTCTCTGAAATCAATAAAGAAATATATTTTCAAAAAAATTTTCTCAAAGCATCACAGCAGCGATCCAAACTGGTCTTTGTTTCCACATCTAACAGGGAGTAAGATAGGGGACAAGAAAAAAAAAGCTCTGACTTTCAACTTCACAGTAAGGCCAAATCTCTTCCTACCCTCAGGTCAATTTTATAATGAAGAACTGGTGAATGTAATAGGCTGTGTGTATCATTTACCACAATGGTAAATGGAAGTCATTACTACTGTTCAAAAAAGGCCCGAAGGCCATCCTATTGTAAAGAGATAAATGACACCAGGAGTGATAAAAGAGAACTAAAAAAAGACCCAGGAGACACCTTTGTTCTTTGCAGTAGGAAGTAAGAAAAAGGAGACCTAACGGAAATAAAAGAACAGACACAGGAAATTTCTCATTTGTAATTTTAATCAAAGCATTGCTAATTCGTGTTTTTTTTTTATACTTTCATAAAAGCACCAAATTTTAATCATGTAAGTCAATTCGTTTTTTTTGGGAAAGAAACACCATCAAGAACTCCCCTCCAGAATAAGACAATGATGTTCATTCTTCCAAACAAGCAAATTCAGAGTCTACCAAAACAAAAACGAAAACAGCCCACACAGGAAAAAGAAGTAAAAAAAAACAAAAAATCACATTCTAGGGTTCAGTGCATGTAGCAGCCTTTGCTATGCTAGCTAATCATCCTTCAGCTGACTTTCAAAAAAATAACACCCTAGGTCATCAAAATATACATTTTCCATTTGCCTTTTTAAATTAAAAAATAATTAAAAAAGAAAACTTGAAGGAGTTCACAATCAATTGCCTGACTCGTTTTGATGGCATGTACAGCATGTGAAGGTCAGGAAGGTTGTTTGTAGCACATGTGATGAGGGGATATTGATCTTCAAGGTTTAGCTTTCTTCCAAACAGTGTAAAATACCCACCTGGACAAGGAGTTAAGGAATGAGAACAGGTAATTGGAAAAAAAAAAAACAGGTATCACTTACAATGATGTGGAAAGGCCTGTGTGGTGGACTTGCAAACTCAAGAGACCTAAAGTAACCAGAGGATGGTCTGAAATGAAAACCTTTCATGAAAAAGCAGCTTACAGCGGCAGTCATGTCCTAGGCCAGTATCTTCCCTGATGAAGATCAACTTTAATCTTTCCTGAGCCTACTGTCTTTTTGCATCTGAGGTAACTTACCTGTGGAATGTCAGGGCCACTGGTAACTTCCCTTTTTCCGGACACCCCAGGGCACAGCCATTATCATCATCTTGCTACTTGTTGACTGCTAATTCTCCTTCATCTACCTGAGTCAAGAAGCAGGTGTCTATCATTTTACTCTTTATCCAATCCCAGAGGTTTGGCCCCTATGCTTAATCCCGCCTCCCTAATCTATCACCAATGAATTTCACGTAAACCCACTTATGTCTCCTCCTTTGATTGCAATATCTGAAACAAGGTTAAAAAGCCGCCATTATGCCAAAACCGGTTTGGCTCAGTGGATAGAGCGTCGGCCTGCAGACTGAAAGGTCCCAGGTTCGAATCCGGTCAGGGGCATGTACCTTGGTTGTGGGCACAGCCCCAGTAGGGGGTCGGCAGGAGGCAGCTGATCCATGTTTCTCTCTCATGGATGTTTCTAACTCTCTACCTCTCTCCCTTCTTCTCTGTAAAAAAATCAATAAAATATATTAAAAAAACAAAAACACCGCCATTCCAGGCCACTATCTCCATCTCAATCCGTTGAGATTCTGCTTCCCTGCAACTGTTGAATGGCTTAAAGTAACTCCCAAAATTCTTTACAGGTTTGAATGTGTTTTTTTCCCTAACAACTTGCTGGCCTACAAAAATCGCTTAGAGCAGCAATTTTCAACCCTTTCGTCTCGTGGCACATTTTACTAATGATTCAAATCCTGCGGCACACCAAAAAATCTGCTATACTTTTTGCCCATCATTATTTCTCGCTCTCGATTTCTATTTTGATTCATTCATAGCTACTGCTGTGGTGGTCGTCGTTTTTTACTTGGCAATCTCAGGGAAAAAGGTCAGTGCCCCTGGCCGGTTGGGGCTGCAGGGTCCTTTCGGCACCCTGGCTGAAAACCGCTGGCTGGGACCATTTCGGCCATGAGAAGGAGGGCCTCTTCAGTAACCCACTTGACAGCCTGGACACCCACCAGCCTGGGACACTGAGTGGGGGGGGGGTGCGGAGGAATGTTGATAGTGCTGCTTTCCAGAAGTTTTAGGAAATTCTTACAAGGGTGGGAGGAAGAGACACAAACAAGAGGGAGGTGAGGAATGGGGTGGGGAGAGTGTGGGAGGTGGGAAGAAGAGGGAAAAAAGGTGGAAGGAGGGAGAGGAGCCGGAGGCCAAGCTGAAGCCTTTTTTCCCAAATGTTATCAACTGATTTCTAAAGTGTTTGTTGGGGGCAGAAACAGAAGATCGGAAACTAATTATATAATGAAAAGACATCTCAATCCTGCTGTTACCTGTGATGGTTCTGTTGAATTAGAGAAAGCACACTCTAACCTGGCTGCGAGTTGTACCCCCTGGGACAGGGGAGCTAACACTGGAATGCAATCCATCCTCCTGTCCCGAGAACTGTCTATCATTATGGAAAGATTTACAACCTCTCGGTTGAAACGATCTAGTCCTGGAGGCACCTGCTCTTTATAACCTCCAGCCCCTAGTGCCCGTAGTCTGGTCCAGGGGTGCCCAGAGGCACCCTCCCTCTCTGATACCCCCTCCCCCCGCCCAGATGACTTGTAACCTGTAATGATTATCCTGTGCCTACTTTCCCATACCTGTCATTCCTACTTTCCCACGGAATCTGTGTCCTTCTACCCAATAGAAGCAGCCGGTTTATGGTGGGGGGCAGAGCAGATTTTTGTGGGTGGCCTGCGGCTCTCCCATCCTGCAGGCATTACTGGAATAAATGCTCATATACGACTCAGCCCTGTCTCTGCTTCACTGGCTCATGTGGTGACAGGCAGCGCGGACAGACCCCTTGGTTGTCTGTCCGGTTCCAGTTCCAGAGAGAAACACAGACTGACTGTAGACATGCTCTCGGGAAGAGCTCTGATGAAGGTAGGGGGAGAGGTGTCCAAGGGAGAACGTGGCCCAGCAAGCACAGAGCATGGGAGGCGGCCCAGGCAGGACCTGGGCGAGGGGAACGTTAAGGCCTCCGTTCGGTCAGAACCTGCGCCACCTTTTGGGACAGCAGCAATCACAGGAAACTGCCGCCTCAAGAAAGCAAGCTGCTGCCGAAACCGGTTTGGCTCAATGGTTAGAGCGGCGGCCTGCGGACCGAAAGGTTCCAGGTTCGATTCCAGTTGGGGGCATGTATTTCGGTTGCGGGCACATCCCCAGTAGGGGGCGTGCAAGAGGCAGCTGATCGATGTCTCTCTCTCATGGATGTTTCTAACTCTCTATCCCTCTCCCTTCCTCTCTGTAAAAAAATCAATAAAAAATATTTAAAGAAATAAACAAGAAAGCAAGCTTCTGTCCGCACCCTCCAGCGTGCCTTTTAGGCAGAGGAAACCCATTATAGATTCCCAGCGACAATGCTCTCATTCTGGTCCCCCCCACTCTGCCCGCCCCTTTCTTCTCTTATTTCTGGGGATTAAATGTACTAAGTGGCCCTCGTGGAAAACACCCACGTTAACTCTGAGACCCCCCCAGCATTATTTCGAGCTCTCGATTTCTATTGCAAGTCAGAATATCAAGGGAAGTACAGAAACTGATACTAAAGCAGGATCATCGTACTATAGAAGGAGAACGCATGTCTTTAGTCGTTTTGCCTGCCACAGCTGGGGTTCTGAAGAGTCCATGTGCACCTCAATCCCCCGGGGGGGGGGCTGCTTAAGGCAGTCACCAGCTCCAGCTTTTCTCACTGGGCAGCAAGTGGGGTGTGGGGAGGTTTGGGGGGGAGGGGAGGAGTGCTAAAGAATTTGCCCATCTATTTCCCAGATGACCTGCAGGACTGGGGACCACCTGTCAGAACCAGTGGGAGCTGCAGCAGGCCACGCTCCAGATTGTGAGGGTGGGACCCAGGAATCGGTATTGTTTCAAAGATCCCAGGGGCTTCCGATGCGCAGCCGCACTTGAAAACTGGGGCCCCATATCCTACAGAGAATTCCGCTTATTCAAAATGGGAAGCTGGCACAGGGTCGACTTGGTGTTCTGAGCTGGCAACACGATGGTAAGGTCAAAGGATACAATTCCAAGTAGGAAGGGACGCAGACGATCTCCTTTGAGAATTCCACAGGACAATACAGGTGTCCGAGCTGTTCTTCATAGAGTGACAGGGCTTCGGTCAAATTGACACAGTTCCCCTACATCGAAGAGAGAAAAGCAAACAACGGATACTGGAGTCCACTGAGGGTCCCGCTCATTGGAAGGGCGCTAATAAATGGGGACAATTCTAGCTTCCAGTAAAAGTTCCTCTTGGAAAATGAGACACGGTTCCTGTACTTTCACAAATTGCACTGAGCTCTATTTATAGATCCATTAGTTCATTATTCTTCTACCTCATTTACCAAGCCGTTTCAAATGATTAGAGTCTGAAGCAATACAAAACAAGTGAGACCAATTTCTCATTTAGTGACACAGCCTTTGTATCAACGGCAGGCAAAGATTCATACACAAAACCCATTCAAATGGAAGTTTTCCCAGTAGTCACACTGTGTTTACAATAATGTATCAAAAATATAATATTCTTGCCCTGACTGGCGTGGCTCAGTGGATAGAGCGTCAGCCTGAAGCATGAAAGGTCCCAGGTTCGATTCCTGTCAAGGGCATATGCCTTGGTTGCGGGCACATCACCAATAGGAGGTGTGTAGGAGGCAGCTGATCAATGTTTCTCATCGATGTTTCTAACTATCCCTCTCCCTTTCTCTCGGTAAAAAAAAAAATCAATAAAAATGTATTTTAAAAATATATAATATTCTGGTGGGTGGTGGTGGATGCGACCCTTTTGGGAGGGGGCGCCAAGGGCCAGCTTCCTCCTTCCCTTCTTTCCTAATAAAATTATATATAATATTCTCAGTTTCCAGGAGGGCTTAAACTCTGACCATCATAACAGTCTAAGATATTGGCACAGAAATATGTTTACCCCCCATGCTTTCCCTGACTTAAGGCATCAGAGAGCAAAAGCCTATTCCCGATATATACACTGAAGGTATTGCCCAGTTCCACTCCTTATCAAACAGCTTCTCCTGACTTCATTGTTCTGAATTCCTGCCCTTCTTGCCACCACTGATCTACTTAGCAAGCAGATCAGGGTGCTCAATGAATAGAGCAGACATCTGCTAGGGGGCTACTGAGAAAGTATTTTATTCTGGACAATCAAGAATGAGCTGTTAGTAGGGGGTGTGCAGAAGGCGGCTGATCCATGTCTCTCTCTCATCCATGTTTCTAACTCTCTATCCCTCTCCCTTCCTCTCTGTAAAAAATCAATAAAATATATTTTTAAAAAAAGAATAATGAAGAATGAACTGTGGATGAAACCGGTTTGGCTCAGTGGATAGAGCATAGGCCTGTGGAGTGATAGGTATTTCATGCCACCTATTCTCTTTCTTTTTCTTTTTATTTTATTGATTTTTTTACAGAGAGGAAGGGAGAGGGTAGAGAGTTAGAAACATCGATGAGAAACATCGATCAGCTGCCTTCTGCACACCTCCTACTGGGGATGTGCCCACAACCAAGGTACGTGCCCTTGACCGGAATCGAACCTGGGACCTTTCAGTCCACAGGCCAACACTCTATCCACTGAGCCAAACTGATTTTGGTCCTATTTTCTTTTTTAAAATATATTTTCATTGCCCTGGCCAGTTTGGCTCAGTGGATAGAGCGTTGGCCTGCGGACTGAGGGGTCCCGGGTTCGATTCCAGCCAGGAGCACATGCCCGTGTTGTGGGCTCGTTCCCAGTGGGGGACGTGCAGGCGGCAGTGGATCGGTGATTCTCTCATCATTGATGTTTCTATCTCTCTATCCCCCTCCCTTCCTCTCTGAAATCAATAAAGAAATATATTTAAAAAATTCAAAAAATATATTTTTATTGACTTTAGAGAGGGAATGAGAGGAAGCGAGAGATAGAAATATCAACGATAAGAGAGAATCACCGATCAGCTGCCTCCTGCAAGACCGCTACTAGGGATCAAGACCACACAATCCGGGCATGTGCCCTTGACCGAGAATCGAACCATGATTTCCCGGTTCACAGGTCAATGCTCCATCACCGAGCAACACTGGCCGGGCACCGCCTACTTTCTTTTAACCACTGAAGTTCGTAACATTCTGAAGGGCTAATGAATGTACGTGCCGATTCAATTTCTGCCAAAAAAATAGGCATGTACGACGGAAGGCGGAAATTATTCACAAATTAAGACAGCCTGCGATGCAAGCCTTTCTGAGGATGGTCTTTCCAACCCCACCAGCCAGCCCGCCGTGGGCAAGCCGGCAGACAGGGCTATTCTGAGAGCTGGGCCTGGGCGGGTTTAACTTAGCGCATTGGCTCGGCATGACGTCATCCCTCAGTGCCAGCCAGTTTAGTAACCCATCATCTGGGCCCTGCAGTGGGACATGGCCCAAGTGCCCTGGGCCAGCATATAATTTGGTTTCCCCATCAAGTTCAGCAGGAGAGCACATAAACACCACAGGTGTAATTTAAGACTCGCAAATAGAAAACACCGCGGCCGGGCTGTTTTTAGAGCGCATCACCCCTGGGGGATGCGGTAGGACAGCAACGCCACCGCCGTCCCCGGTTCAGTGGCTTCCCTTGCCGTGCCCACAGTGCCACCGCACTCTGTGCACAGAGGGTGTACGGAGCGCCTCCTGACAGAGAACGCGGTAAGGAAACGGGATCCTTTCAATTTGTTCCTCCCCGGCACCGGCCGAGAGCAGTTTAAAAACAGAAGATGCGCTCACCGCAAATAGAGACCTACCCAAAAAAGCACTCCGCTTTCCCGTTCACTTAAATAGAACCACTCTTTGCGTTTTCTTAAGAAAGACGCGTGGGAAATGCAGGAAAAAAATCTAATAGCCAAGGATTAAGCACTTATGAAGGATGAGAGAAGGAATAACGGGACAATGGAGGGGGGGACACTCAAGGGGGGCAAATTCCAATTCAGTAGCTTCAGTTCTTAGAAAGTTCTCCTTGACCCATGAGAGATGTGAGTCAGTGATATTTGGTTTTTTGCTTTAGATTTCTGTATTGCTTGTGTCTTTTCAGCTTAACAGTTAGCATGTATTGCTTCTGTAATGCAAAAAGCAGGTGCGAAAGTATACATCCTGAAGGACACCATTTTTACCGGGTCCAAAAGCAAGGAAAATGACACAATATAATAATTGAGTATAGCACAAATATGTGAGACATCTATAAAGAACAGCACAGGAGTAAAAAACCCAACCACACTAAAGGTAGTTTACTTCTAGAACAGTGGTTCTCAACCTGGGGGTCGAACGACCCTTTCACAGGGGTCGCCTAAGACCATTGGAAAACACAGGTATTTACATTATAATTCATAACAATAGCAAAATTGCAGTTATGAAGTATGGTTGGGGGTCACCACAACATGAGGAGCTGTATTAAAGGGTGGCGGCATTAGAAAGGTTGAGAACCACTGTTCTAGAAGGTGGGCAGGGATTAGAGAGGAATGGAGATGTGTCAGTGGTACTGGCAATGTCCAACTCTCCAGCTAGGGGCGTCAGAGTTTGCTAATAGTTGGCATGATAATTTACATGAATGTCACACACATTATCCAAAAACCCCATAAAAACCTAGTCTTAACGGGGAGTGGGGAGTAAAGGGAGGGAGGCCAGGTCTCAGGATCTGGCTCCTCGTCCTGTGAAAGCAATTCTCCCCCAGATTCAGATTCAAATCCCCTCGTCCAGCGGAGCCAGAGTCCAGGCACCCCAGGATGCTTTCCCCAGCTTTGGGGCACAATGACAAGGTCACAGTGACACTCTGAATCCATTTTTTTTATCTTTACTGTTGAAAGTATTACATATGTCCCCTGTTCCCCTTATTAATCTCTTCTAATATGCCCTCTGCCCCAGGCCTTTACCACCCTATTGTCTTACTCCAATTCCAAGTGACACATTTGAGGACACACTTGAGGAAGGGAGGGGGTGTGGGTGTAACGCATTCAGCCCACAACGAATATTTTGTGGCCCAGCCAATATAACAGTATGTAAGAAACATTTTAATACAACTTTTGTAGCTTAAATTTTTTATAATATCCTGTTATACATAATTATTAGTAACAGACTACAACGTTTGCTAATGTCTGATGACTATAATCGTGTTGCATTCATTTCCCTTGTGCGCAAGCGTACCATTTCTCTCACTAATACCAGCAGCAAACATTTTAACGGCCAACTGCCACGTCATCAGTCTTGTACTGACCTGTTTGGTGTGCGCAACAGGAAATGTTTCACTTTCGGAGAACAAGAAAAATAGGTTTATTTGCATTGCGCTTATTAATTTCTGTAGTTATTCAGTGTCTGGTAAGTTAATGTTCAAAAAAAATATTGTTACTAAAATGTTCTATATTTTATGTGAACGATGACTCATGTATTTCAGCCCTTTGTCTTCAGCATGTCTCTATGGAAATAAACGTACATTCCTATGAAAATGGAAGCTTTTGTTTTTTTTGCGGCCCACGAAAACTTAAACTTGCTTATTTGCCCTGTGTTAGCCTATGAGTTTGACCTGCTTGGTGTAAATCAAGGGTGTCTTATGAGCTTATCACCTGGCAGTCAAAAAATATATATATATATTGCATTATGGCAACTACATCAGCACCTCCAGAATCAAACCACCCTATACTCTTTTTTTTTTCACTCAACTACTATTTATTGGTGATTGGAAACATGTCAATCGCTTTCTAGGGCACATGCCCTGGGTGGGGGCAGGGGAGAGGTTGTGGGCTTGATCCCCAGTGGGGACGCATATGGGAGACAGCTGACCCCTGATTCTCTCTGGTCACTGATGTTTCTCACTCTCCCTCTCCCCACCCTGCACTCTTGCCTTGACCACTGCTTCTTAAAGGGCCTACAACCTCCTTAGTCCACGTGTGCCATCACACATTCAACCACTGGTCATTCCTGGGTTTGATCAAATGAGATAGCCTGGCGCCCCCACCTGTAATGGATGCGGGGACAGGAACCATGTCCTAATGCAGATTTTGAAATTCGTGGGAAGTGGCACAGCCCTGGGCGTACATATCATGCGATCTTTCATAAAAGTCAGTTGGCAAAGACAAGTGACCAAGGCCTGGATCATTAATATTTAATGAATGGGCTGCGGTGCTCGGTTAAGGAAGTGCTTTTTTTAATCCTCCAGATTGAGATATCAGTTTCCCCAAAAAGGCAGTCTACGGGACAAACATTCTCAATGAAAGAAAACAGTTCCGCCGTCCTCCTAACTCCACTGGTGAAAACTCCCCGACTCACTGAATGTGGGTTGCTTCTGGAAAAATAAGCTGCCTTCCAGTGAGTTCCATTGGAGGTTTCCTAGAAAGGGGGAATCACCATCTCTGTCTCCATCTCGTGGCGGCAGCTCATACTACAGCCAGAGCCCAAGGCTGATAAATCCGGTAACAAACATAACACAACAAAGCTGATTAACTCCTTAATAGATGCCAGGCTGGCCATTTACAAACTTAACTGCTTCAAAGATCATAATCGACTTACGTTGTTCTATCCTTACCAGGCATAAAGTTCATGAACATGCATTCAAATTTCAAAACAGAAAATGCTTATTGAGAGTTTGGGGGGGGCAGACAGTTAAATAGCCTACCTGTGTAAAGTATTTCCCATCCTGTTTCAGCACTTTCATGGAGAGATCAAGAATCAGTCTGAGGAACTCCCAGGTGGAATCTGGATGTTGAAAAAAATGCAGGTTTATTAAATAGGGGTTTGCATGCATCAGCAACAAAATGCACCCCTACTCAACAATACCAAAGAAAGAGCGAGCCACGAGCTTAAGACCCAATGTCAGAGAGCTTATTAAGCAAGGAGAATGTATTCTCACTTATGAACACATCAATTGGGTGTCTTATACACATGAGCACATATCCAAGCGGGTCAAAAGCAAACGTGCTTTACTTAGCACTGTGCTCACAACACGAATAAAGTTTCGACACAAAAGGCAGTGGTTGAAATCTGCAAGACTTTTCGGGTAAGGGAGCTAAGCAGCGACACCCCGAGAGAGAAACCGCGAGGGTCATCAGGTAAGAATGCAGCCTGCAAAGTCAGCAGGAAGACAAGGTTACAGAAAAAGCATTAACGCTCAAACCCCGACCCCGAGTGATTTCAAGCCTGGGGTTTGAGAAGGGGACTGTCTCTGGTGTTATTTAGGCCGGTCACCGGTTCGTTCCGTTATAGGTTAAAAACCCCCTAGGGCAAATGATCAAACAAGCTAATGCATTAATGGTATAATTATGAGTCCTTTTATTTCTTGTTTGTTTCAAATGACTGAGTGAATCTGCTCACTTAGGAGCAGGACAGGACTTGACCAAAGCCAAATACACCCATCTTTCCACCGTGGGTCTGTTTAACTACCTTAAAAAAAAAAATGAAGACACTTAACTAGATAATCTCCAAGATCCTATCATCCCCACGTGGTGCCAAGAAAAACATTCCCACCGACATTGCCATTACTGTGCTTGAAAACAAAACAGAACAAAATCTACCTTCTTCCGGAGAGGTGGAGATTGGAACAGCTGTTAAATCATTAATCACATAATCAAACTCTCTCCCTTCTTTGGCGTACCTCTTCAGTACCGGGATACAGTCCTCTACTAGAACCTTCCAGAAAGAACAGAAATAATGCGGGTGAGCCAACACACGTGGAAGTAGTTAAGACACTTGTAGAGGAAGGAGAAAATGCAAGCTGGGGCTGACAGCCCACAGCACCTGCCACATGAATTAACAATGACTTCCACCCAGGCCTGTAAGAATTAAAATGCAGTGCTTACTACATGCTTCATATGTGCCGTCTCATTTTATCTGAACCACTCTACAGGTGCTATCATTATCCCTGTTTTACACGTGGAGAAAACCAACTTATGAGGATACAAAGTTTACCCAGTAACAGAGCCAAGTTCATGCTTTTAACCCTAATCTAAATCGCCTCTCCTACTCTCCGGATTTTCTTCTATTTTTAGTTTTTCGCCTGCACCAGTACTGAATAACTTCATTGTCTACTGATGTATTTTTGCACTTAACTCCCAACTCTTACCCTAAGGTTTTGCAATTTCCTCTAACACTTACGAGTATTGCCGGTAATAAAGCCATGTAATACATACCAGCTCCCCAAACAGAGTTATTACTGAGGTAAGTATAGCAGCTAAGAGGTGGAATTCTCATCTAGAAGTTGACAGTAAATTCAGGAACTAAGTTTGGGGGTTGCCTTATCTTTGAAGTGATGGGGACCCAGTTGGCTCCAGGCAACATCCTGAACTAGGCAAGAGTTATTCCCCTTGTCTTTCATTTTTCTAGTTACAAAATACATATTTGTGTAAAAAGAACTCGCATATAACAAATCAGAAATCAAGGTTCGGCTGGCTGGCATGGCTCAGTGGTTGAACATCAACCTATAAACCAGGAAGTCACGGCTCGATTCCTGGTCAACGGCACATGCCCGGGTTGTGGTCTCCATCCCCAGTAGGGGGCGTGCAGGAGGCAGCCGAAAAATTATTCTAATTATTGATGTTTCTCTCTCTCTCCCCCTCTCCCTTCCTCTCTGAAATCAATAAAATATATTTTTTGTAAAAAAGAAATCAACCTTGCCACAATCCCCCAAAATAATCTATTCCAGATTTTTCATATGAGTGCTCTAACACACATTCTCAAAGTCTCATCTATGGCGTGCACTGACCACTGGGGGCAGACACTCAATGCAGGAGCTGCCCCCAGCCCACAGGGTGGGAGCAGGGTCCCCATCACCCCAATGGTCGCCCCGCAGATCAGCCCTGATCACCAGCCAGGCCTAGGGACCCTACCCTGTGCCAGAAATTTGTGCACTGGGCCTCTAGTGCTTTATAATGTGCTTCACTTAATACAGTGGTCAGCAAACTGCAGCTCGCAAGCCACGGTTTGCTGTTCTGTAGACTAATGAGTTTGCCAACCACTGACCTAGACTCTCTGTTGTTGTTCCTTGTGATTAAGCCCCTAGGGCAGTGGTCGGCAAACTCATTAGTCAACAGAGTGACAAACCGCAGCTCACAAGCCACAGTTTGCTGACCACTGACTTAAAACATCATTCAAGTGTACCCATGCAAAAACAAAGAAGGCACTAACACCCCAGTTGCCTTCAATCTATTTATCAATCCCATTTAAGTGCTTAAAAAAATCTCAAGATTTTTCCCCTGTGCTCATAAAGATTCTTATAAACTCTCACCTGCAAATAAAAACAAGTGCTTATTCCTTTGTCAAACTAGGATCACACACATTGTTCTAAACTTGGAAATATTTACCGAATATCATTTCAGGTAATGATGTTTGTAAAAACTATCATCCTATTAAAATGTTCGACAGCCCTAACTGGCGTGGCTCAGTGGATAGAGCATCGGCCTGCGGACTCAAGGGTCCCAGGTTCGATTCTGGTCAAGGGCATGTACCTTGGTTGCACGCACATACCCAGTAGGGATTGTGCAGGAGGCAGCTGATCGATGTTTCTCTTTCATCGATGTTTCTAACTCTCTATCCCTTGGCCCCTACAAATACAGCCATTATAAACCTCCATAATATAGTCTAGATGCTTTTTTTTTTTTTTGTCTGAGGGCTGAATGCTCAGACACGGGATTGCTGGAACAAAGGCATGTGCACTTTAGTTTTTAAGGCAATTTACACTCTAGTCGTCAATGCATGTGAACAACCGTTTCCTTTCATCCTTCCTAGCACTGGCTGTTGTCCCCCTTCTTGTATTTGTATCAAATCCCTTGCTAATATTTTCACATGGACTTCTTGCACCACCAACAGAGGTGAACATCTTGTCTTAAAAGTTTGCAGATTGCCCTGGCCAGTTTGGCTCAGTGGACAGAGCGTCAGCCTGCAGACTAAGGGGTCCCAGGTTCAATTCCGGTCAAGGGCATGTACCTGGGTTTTGGGCACATCCCCAGTGGGGGGTGTGCAGGAGGCAGCTGATCGATGTTTCCTCTCATCGATGTTTCTAACTCTCTCTCCCTGCCGAGACCAGTTTGGCTCAGTGAATAGAGCGTCGGCTTGTGAACTGAAAGGTCCCAGGTTCGATTCCGGTCAGGGGCATGTACCTTGGTTGTGGGCACATCTCCACAGGGAGGCGTGCAGGAGGCGGCTGATTGATGTCTCTCTCTCATCAATATTTCTGACTTTCTCTCTCCCTTCCTCTCTGTAAAAAATCAATAAAATATATTTTTAAAAAAGCATCTAATTCTCTCTCCCTCTCCCTTCCTCTCTGTGAAAAATCAATAAAATATATATTTTTTAAAAGTTTGCAGGTTGACTTCTGCCTTTTGAGAAGTACCAGTTCATATGGTTAAACCATTTTTTTAAGTAGATAATTTTAAAATTTTAAAAGTTGTAGGGTCTCTTTACATATTAAAGGGATTAAGTCCCTGTCCTGTTTGTCAGCAGTATTGTTTACAGTCTGCCTTTTGGCTTTGTTTATGGTATGATGTTGTCATTACAATTTCTGAGGTTCTCCTTTTTCAAAATGTTTCTTTCCCAACTCCTAAAACTTGCCTATACATATGTATTAGTTTTGTTTTTGTTTAATATATTTGTATTGCTTTCAGAGAGGAGAAAGGGAGGAAGGGGACAGAGAAACATCAATGATGAGAATTATTGATCAGCTGCCTCCTGCTCGCCCCCCACTGGGGAATGAGTCCGCAACCCAGGCGTGTGCCCTTGACTGGAATCGAACCAGGGACCCTTCAGTCTGCAGGCCCACTCTACCCACTGAGCGAAACCAGCTAGGGCTATGTATTAGTTTTTAGAGAGAGAGCTTAAATAATCTGAAATTGATTTTTCTACGGTTTCTAAGCTTAATTAGCTTTGTTCTCATGCATAGCTAGATACAGTCCATGATGCCAGCTAGCATCACTTACTAAATCCACTCAATCTCCCTTTTCCCAAGCAAAATGATTAGTAGAATGAAGGAACGGAGTGAAGAAGTACAATGGGGTCGCTATGGTCAAGCAGCTAAATTATAGAAACAAAGTAAGCTGAGGCACAATGATTGTATTCTTGCCTTAACTCTCCTGGGGACTAAAACTTCTGAACCTGCTGAAACCGGTTTGGCTCAGTGGATAGAGCGTCGGCCTGCGGACTGAAAGGTCCCAGGTTTGATTCCAGTCAAGGGCACGTACCTTGGTTGTGGGCACATCCCCAGTGGGGGGCATGCAGGAGGCAGCTGATCGATGTCTCTCTCTCATCGATGTTTCTGACTCTCTATCCCTCTCCCTCTCTGTAAAAAAAAACAATAAAATATATTAAAAAAAATAAAAAACTTCTGAACCTTCCAGTCCTGTGTCAGTGCCTGCACGCACATCCGCTGACTGTGCTTCAATACCTGCACACATATAACCCTCACATGACCATATAAGTGCCCTCAAGAAGAAATTGGCCCATTGTCCAGATCACGGGACATGTGAAGCTTACCACCCTGGACAGATTCATGGGCTAAGAATGCAGGATGGACTCTCCTGAAGAATGTACTTTTTACTATAAAAACTCAGCTTTCACCTAACTGGTTTGGCTCAGTGGATAGAGCGTCGGCCTGTGGACTGAGAGGTCCCAGGATCGATTCTGGCCAAGTGCATGTACCTTGGTTGAGGGCACATCCCCAGTGGGAGGTGTGCAGGAGGCAGTTGATCGATGTTTCTCTCTCATCGATGTTTCTAACTATCACTCTCCCTTCCTCTCTGTAAAAAAATAAAATAATTTTTTAAAAAATAAAAATAAAAACTCAGCTTTTCTTTCTGCTTTGGAAAACTTTTGATATTGCCTACTTGAACTTCCCATTTGTAAACCCTAATACCCTTGAATAAACTCCATTTATTGCTAGCCCAAGCCTCCTGACTGTTACACCACATATTAGCTGCATGTGTTCAAGCCTCTGTGACACTCCTCTTGTCTATCCATGTCTTCCTGTGTCAACATCATACTTCCTGTTGGATTATAAGAGAGCAAATCTCCCTTCACTATGGTTATTTTAAATGTTTTTCTTGGCTGTTCTTAGAAATTTATTGTTATAAATGAACTTCCAAATCACTTGGCCTAATTCTAAAAACTCCCTTGGGATTCTGTTTAGAATTATTTATCATTAGGAAGAAAGACCTTGTTCTGATATTTTCATCCAAGAAATGTAACATCTCTCCACAGATTCAAACTTCAGTTTTTTACTTTCTTACAATAGGACCTTACCCTAATTCTTAAATTTTTTTATTGATTATCTTACAGAGAGGAAGGGAGAGAGATAGTTAAAAACATCAATGAGAGAGAGACATCGATCAGCTGCCTCCTGCATGCCCCCGTACTGGGGATGTGCCCGAAACCAAGGGACATGCCCTTGACCGGCATCAAATCCAGGACCCTTCAGTCCGCAGGCCAACGCTCTATCCACTGAACCAAACCGGTTTCGGCTTAACCTAATTCTTATCAGTCTCACAGTACTCCAGATTTGTGTTAAACTTATTCATAGGTATGTAACAATTGGTTACTACTCTAAATAGGATTTCCAATCTACCTCCACTGCAATTTCCACTCAAACTGTTTTTGTGGTTAGCATAGCAGAAGAAGTTTTTAAGTCTGCCTTTATCCAATCACTTTGCCAAATGTACATGAATTCAACTAGATTTCTAGATGAGTTTTTTTGGATCTCCTAACCAATTGGCAAATACTTTCTTTCTACATTTATATTCTTAACATTTTCTTGCCTTATTGAGTTAGGTAAAGCCTCAAAAAGAATGCTGAATAAAGAAAATAAGCATCCTCATTCTAGTTTTAGAGGGGATGCCTTACGTATTTTTCCCTTGTGGACGAGAAAGGGGGCACATATTAACCCGGACAAGCTCAGGGGAGGCCTGTGTGGCTGCCTTAGGAACTCAGAGACCTAAAGGAACCACTTACAGGATGGTGTGAAGTTAAACTTCCTAACTATAAGCAAGTCGTGGTGGGTAGCCATGTCCTAGGCCTGTATCTGCCTTGACAAAAGTCAATCTTTACCTTAACTGTGCCTGTCATCTTTCTGCATCTACCATAACATACCTTTGGAACGTCAGGGTACTTTATGTTCCAGACCCCTCACTGCACTAGAGCAGAGGCCACAAAATCCCTCATAATGTCATCATGTGTTAACTGTTAACTATCCTATACCACTAATGTAAAAGAAGTATGTTTTACTTTTTATCCAATCTCAGAGATTCTGCCCCCTGCTTTGCTTTCTCCCGCCTCCCTAATCTATCACCAATGGATTTCATGCAACCCTCCTTATGACTCCTCCTTTGATTCTAATGTATAAAATAAGGTGCAAAACTGTTCATCTCCAGAGCAGTTTCTCAATCAGTTGAGATTTTGCTTCATGGTAACTTTTGTCAGTTTGTTTCAAATAAACTCATAAAATTTCTCTTCTTATTTGAATCTTTCTTGAGCTGATAGCATCCTATATAATAAAAGGCTAATATGCAAATAGAATGAACAGCAGAACAACCAGTCCCTATGACGTGTGCTGACCACCAGGGGGCATGCACAAAACATGGCAAACATTGGAAGTGGCAGAATGGTGAAGGGAAGCGGGGCGCTGGTTGCTGTCATTGGGGCAAGCCTCTGGTGGTTACTGAAAATTATTTGCTTCTGTGCACCGCAGTCCTGCCTGGCGTTCACACCTGCTGCTGGCTCCAGCCCCACTCGCACCTGCTGCTCAGCACTGAAGCCACTGCTTGCACCCGCTGCAGGTCCCGATTGCTCAGTGCCATCAACATCAGCGGGTGCGAACAGCGACTGCTGGCCCCAATCACCCCTGAGGGCCTCTCTATCTTCCCCTGATCCTGAGGGGCAATCAGGGCAGCAGCTGCCGCTCACACATACTAACACCAGGCCTACTCGCACCCACTGCTGGCACCAGCCCCAATCACTCCACACCATCGGTGGGTGCAAGCCGGGCTGGCACCATCAGTGTATGATAGCAGCAGCAGTGGGAGTGGGGCTACTGGCAGAAAGGGGACCAGGAGCCATGGCAGGAGGGGCTGGGTGGGGGCACAGAGGATGGGCCAAGATCCTCTCCTATGCCCAATGCAGCCTCACACCCACAGTTCCTTTCAAGGTGCATGAATTCATGCACTGGACCCCTAGAGTTTGATATTATCTTTAGGTTTCTTATGGTTTCTATTATGTTTAGGTAGTTGTCCTTCTTTTGCAATTTTATTTTACCTAAAAAAATGTCATTACCCTTTGTGACAGCATAGACAGACCTGGAGAGAATTATGCTAAGTGACATAAGCCAGTCAGAGAAAGACAGATATTATATGATTTCACTCAGATGTGGAATTTAATTAATAAACTGAACTACCAAGCAAAATAGAGACATACTCATAGATAGAGAGCAAGCAGACAGCTGTGGTGGGGGAAGAGGGGATGGAGAGGGTTAGAGTGGTTGAGTAAAAAATAATAAAAGAGAGAGAGGCCCTGGCTAGTGTTGCTAAGTGATTAGAACACCAGCATGCACATGGAAGAGTTTGATTCTGGGTCACATACCCGGGTTGCCAGTTCAATCCCTGCCCCGATCAGGGTGAGTGCAGGAGGCAACCAATCAATGTGTCTCTCTCACATCACACAGATGTCTCCCTCTGCCTCTCTCTCTCCCTCCCTCCTACTCACTCTCTAAAAAAAATCAATGGAAAAAATATCCTTGGGTGAAGATTAACACAAAAAAGAGAGAGAGAGAACTCTCATGGATATGGACAACAGTGTGGTGATTACAGAGATGGAAGAGAGCATAGAGGGGATATATAGTGATGGGAAAACAAAGAAAAGCAATTTTAAAAATATTTTATAAATACTTCTAAGCCAACTGGATAATACAAATACAAATATCTTGATCTTTAAAAAAAGAATGACTATATACTCTCAAATGCTTTATCATCTATTAATATCAATTATTTTCTCCTTTAAATTATTTATAATAAATTATGTTGTCTTCTTAAGATGTTTACATTTACGAACTAAACTTTCTTGTACCTAATATGTATCATTCTTTAAGTGTCAGATTTAATTTACTACTATTTTACTTAGAAATCTTGCACATACAAAAATCGGCTTTTAGTATTCTTTTTGTACTATTTTAATGATTTCAGTCGAGGAGTGCTTTGGAACTTTATCTTCTAAAAAAGGTTAACAGTTGCAAAGTCCTGGTGGTTTGTTAGTGGTGGTAGAATTTTCACGCCTAAGGGCTTGTCTGCCACTGCCAGGGAGACCAACAACCTCCACCCCTTTAGAGCTGGGAAAACTGTGGGCCTTAGAAGAATTTTACAGGCTCCCCCTGCTGGCTGTTCTGTTCCAGAAAGAAGGCAGGGGAAAAGGATGTGTTCAGGCAAACAACTTACTTAAGAGCCCAGCCATTTCAAATAAAATACAGTGGTACCTCGAGATACGAGTTTAATTCATCCCGTAACCTTGAGGTGTGGGAAACTCAAGTCGTGGTAAACTGGTGGGTCGTGTGCAGCCGGCCGATCCTTGCGATTACTCCTATCTCAACTGTTGCTCGTATTTCAAAGCAAAAATCGCTCGATCGACGGCTCGTATCTCAAAAATCTCATGTTAGGGCACTCGTATCTTGAGGTACCACTGTACTACTTTTCCCTTCTCTAAAATGTCCAACTGTGTCATCTTCTGCCTTCAGGGCTCTGCCCTAAGATGGACTTTCAATCAGAAAGGTTTATTTCCTAGGTCATTAGCAAATCTTCCCACTTATATATGCCCTTCTATATACACTGAGTGGCCAGATTATTATGATCTTTGAACACAATAATCTGGTCACTCAGTGTGTGTGTAAATATATATTAGAGGCCCAGTGCATGAATTCGTGCATGGGTGGGGTCCAGCCAGCCTGGCCAGGGGAAGGGGACATGGGTGGTTAGCCAGTCTGCCTACTGGCCAAACTCCTAGTCGAGGGGACAATTTGCATATTAGCCTTTTATTATATAGGAGGATATACAAGAAGTAGCCAGATTATTATGCATTCAGAGATCATAATAATCTGGCCACTCAGTGTATATAAAAGCCTAAGTGACCATTACTACCAAGCAACCAGAATGACTGGCTGACCAGTCACTATGACATGCACTGACTACCAGGGGGCAGATGCTCAATGCAAGAACTGCCCCCTGGTGGTCAGTGCACTCCCACAGCCAACCTCCCATGGCCCCTTCCCCTGGCCGGCCAGCGCCCCCATAGCCCTCAATCACTGGCCAGGCCAAGGGACACCACCTATGCACAAATTCGTGCACCAGACCTCTAGTTAATTATAACAGTACACAACTCCACAGTACTGCAGGTTTGGGTTGGGGTTCTATTTATGTATTTTCCTTAATCCATATAAGGAAGCCATATAAGGAACTAGGAATCTGAATCATTCCTTTAAAATTACCCTATAACCTTGAATAAAAGTCCTTCAAACTCTAATCTTCTTCATCCATAAAATAGAAATATCCCCTTGGTGCACATGTGAGCATGCAATGTTAAAACATCCCAGCCAGGCAGAAGGTCTGGCTAATAATGCAAATATTATTGGTTAACAATGCTAACTTCTAGTTCATTGTGAAAAAAATTTGTCATGCTCTGAAGAACCTAATCCTCTACCCCCTTTTAAACTTTCACATAGTATAAGTGAAATGTATATCTTTTCCTCTTGCCCACAAAACAATCACAACTATATTTTAATGTGGAAATAATTCCTCTCATCTTAAAAAATTAACATGTGTGTACCGTGAAATCAAAGGACAATGGGATGGGATAATTTACATATCAATAAACTGAAGCTCTCATCTAAAATGTCTATATATCTGGAGATACACAAGATTTTTGTTCAAATAAAGTAAGTATTTGCTTGATTATCTTGTTCTAAAAAGTACTGCAGGTATGAACATCAAACATGCATCCTAAAATATAATACAAAATGTATCCTACAAACTGTAATGATTGGTGACTTTGAAAGTACAGTAGAATTTAGGACAGGAACCACAGAGAGATTATCCAGGGTAGAGAGACAAAAGGTAGTAGTTGTCAGGTCATAAAATGGTACATGACATCTTTTATATAAGAAAGAATGAACTCAAGCAGGTTTGGCTCAGTGGATAGAGCGTTGGCCTGAGGACCAAAGGGTCCTGGGTTCAATTCCAGTCAAGGGCACATAACTTGGTTGCAGGCTCCTCCCCAGCCTGGGCCTGGGTGGGGCTTGTGCAGAAGGCAACCAATCAATGTGCTTCTCTCACATCAATATTTCTGTTTTTTCCCCCTCTCCCACTCTCTGTAAAAATCAATGGAAAAATATCCTCAAATGAGGATTTAAAAAAAATGAATGGTATTAAATTCAGAAATTATAGAGTTCTTTCTTATTATAAGTATACTTCTGCCCTAAATAGAAATCTATATATAACTCACAGAAAATGAAGGGGAGCAGAACATGCCACCTCAAAATATGCTGCACTGGCATACTGACTAGAGGGGCTTTCTTTGAACTCTCCTTATCTACCTAGAGACAGATCCTTCAAAAGAAACTCAACTGTCATCCTTTCCCCTCTCCGGAGGATTCAATCAGGAACATCACCTCTTATCACAGGAGAGAAGATTGACGCTATGTGGACTTAGACAAACTTTGTCACAAACTACCTTGACTTCTATCTATTCTTCTAAGGTCCCATCCATCTTTCCAAAAAGTCATTTATTCTCCCTTAAAACATCTACATCCCCTTTCCCTATTTAAGACCAGAGGCCCAGTGCATGAAATTCATACATAGGTAGGGTCCCTAGCGTCTGCCAGACTGCCAACTGGGGCCTTCCTTCATTCCACGCTGCCCCCTGGTGATTAGTGCACATCAAATCGAACAATCGAACTCCTGGTCGGTCGAACTCCAGAGTGGACACTTAGCATATTAGGCTTTTATATATATATATATATATATATATATATATATATATATATATATATGATATTTAAGCTTAAATTCTAAAGCTAACTCTGTGTTACTTTTCTCTTGGGATCTTCCATATATACATGAGGTATACATGCCAATAAATGTCTGTTTTTCTCTTCTTAATCTGTCTGTGATTACAGGAGTCTCAACCAAGAACTAGAAAGGTAAACAGAAAATTCTCCTCCCGAACAAGATGATCTATTTATCTTCCTAACCAGTTATACTTAAAGTTGTTTTAGGAAGGCACAATTCAGATTAATTATATTATCAGTTCCCTTCAAAACTTTAGCTGGAAAACACAAGTACCTGATAGCAGTCTCCTTTAAGATTGTCTAAGACATCACCACATGTTTTTCGCATGTACTTCTTACATCCATCAATCACCATTTGGTCAATGTTCGGAACAGGTTAAGGAGAAATTTAGCCAGAATTTAAACATATCAAAGAATGCTGAAATAGGTTAAAACAAACAAAAGTTTTATAACATTCATTTAGGTATCAAAAGTTAAAAAAGATGAGTAAGACAATGATTATATTTTTGCACCCAGGGCACTCAAAAAGAAATGAATTTTTTTCTTCTCATCAAGAAGCTATTTTGGCAACTGCTGAGTAGACATGGTACCACAGTTGCTTGCTCTTTCATTTGCAACTAGATTACCTCTGCTTCTTTGCCACATAAATTGAAATGTTTGTTCCAGGCACTCTTTATCACACATTTCCCTCCTAACATTAACTGGAGTCACAAGACGAAAAGGGAGGCAGAAAACAAAAGCAGCCCATTGAACCTGAGGCCATAGAAAAAGGATATCTCTACCATAGTGACCATCTTTGGTTTCAGTTTGACTATTTCACATAAAATGCCTCCATCTCCACCTCCCAGAATCAGCACGTCTTTGCCAGTGTAATCTTCTTTGCCACTGCCCATGATGGCCCGGGTATATGCCAGATCACTCTCCGCCAGATCTAGGAAGGAAACAGACTCAAACTGGTGACTCTACCCAAACCCATATCTCTGGGAAGGGCTGGATTCTAGCCCAAGATGTTTCGCTTTCCACTTTAAACACATTTGACAATGCACAAAGGTAGTTTTTTGGATAATAGAGTTTTCATCAATTCCAAGTCAATAGATGACATACATGTCTGCATTAGTCGTTTGGAAAAAAACTTGGTCTTAAGGATGTACTGATGTGAATTATTAAAAGCAATTATGGCTTTCCAGATGAAATAACACAACATCTGAGAGTTGCTTCAAAATATGAGAAAGCCCCAACCGGTTTGGCTCAGTGGATAGAGCGTTGGCCTGCGTACTGAAAGGTCCAGGGTTCGATTCCGGTCAAGGGCATGTACCTTGGTTGCAGGCACATCCCCAGTGGGAGGTGTGCAGGAAGCAGCTGATCAATGTTTCTCTTTCATCGATGTTTCTAACTCTCTATCCCTTTCCGTAAAAAAAAAAAAAATCAATAAAATATATTTATAAAAATATGAGAAAGAGCCCAGCCAGGATAACTCTCAGTGATTGAGCACTGACCTATGAACCAGGAGGTCACAGTTCGATTCCCAGTCAGGGCACATGCCCAGGTTGCAGGCTAGATTCCCAGTGTGGGCATGCAGGAGGCAGCTGATCAGTGATTCTTTCTCATCATCGTTTCTCCCTGCCTCTTTGAAATCAATTTTAAAAAGTGAGAAAAGCCGAGACCGGTTTGGCTCAGTGGATAGAGCATCGGCCCAGGTTCGATTCCAGTCAAGGGCATGTACCTTGGTTGCAGGCACATCCCCAGTGGGAGGTGTGCAGGAAGCAGCTGATCAATGTTTCTCTTTCATCGATGCATCGATGTTTCTAACTCTCTATCCCTCTCCGTAAAAAAAAAATAATAATAAAAATCAATAAAATATATTTATAAAAATATGAGAAAGGGCCCAGCCAGGATAACTTTCAGTGATTGATCACTGACCTATGAACCAGGAGGTCATAGTTCGATTCCCAGTCAGGGCACATGCCCAGGTTGTAGGCTAGATCCCCAGTGTGGGCATGCAGGAGGCAGCAGATCAGTGATTCTTTCTCATCATCAATGTTTCTCCCTGTCTCTTTGAAATCAATTTTAAAAAGTGAGAAAAGCCGAAACCGGTTTGGCTCAGTGGATAGAGCATCGGCCTGCGGACTGAAGGGTCCCAGGTTCGATTCCAGTCAAGGGCATGTACCTTGGTTTCAGGCACATCCCCAGTAGGGGGCGTGCAAGAGGCAGCTGATCCATGTCTCTCTCTCATCGAAGTTTTTAACTCTATCCCTCTCCCTTCCTCTCTGTAAAAAAAAAAAAATCAATAAAATATATAAAGAATTAAATAAATAAACTAATTAAAAAGTGAGAAAGAAAGTGGACTGTCATTTAGGGGAAACAAGACTGGCCAGGAGTCAATAACTGTTGACGCTCAGTGGTGAATATATTATGTGGGTTCATCATACTATTTTGTCTACTTAGAGGTGAGGTTTTCCATAACAAAAATGTTTTTGTAAATAAGCAATTATATACTTTTTGAAATAAAATCCAAAGACTAAGAAATTAAGAAAAAGGAAAGTTTTTCTGGTTCTGCTATACAACATGAAGGCCCAGACAATTCACAAGTTAATAAAACAGAAATGCTCATTTCAAAAACACCAGTGCCAAGAACAAGCTTGGGCAAATCCACAAAAGTGACATTTGTCAGGAAAACATAATCCAACAGTCACTTTAAAAAAATTTTTAAATATATTTTTATTGGTTTCAGAGAGGAAGGGAAAGAGAGATAGAAACATCAATGATGAGAGAGGATCATTGATCTTTGCATGCTCCCTACTGGGGATCGAGTCTACAACCCAGGCATGTGCCCCTGACCAGAATCGAGCCTGGGGCCTTTCAGTCCTCGGGCCGCCGCTCTATCCACTGAGCCAAACCAGCTGGCGCCAACACAGTCACTTCGTGATATAATCGGGGCAGGGCTGGGATACTTACTAACATCCCCACTAAGGATGAGAATATTTCCAAACTGCTTCGAGTGCAGAATTTTAATGTTCTGGTAAGGTGAGTCTTCATCATACACCACTTCATCTATGTCGTACTCAACCAGGCGGCCATCGGCAGTGGGCCAGTATCTGTCAATGGTCCCTCCTCGAACTATGGGTGGCAATCTGGAAAAAAGGGGAAACAGGAATGAGCCTTGTAAGAAAGCCGCTAACGGTGAGCCCGCCTTAAAACTGGACCTGGGAGCCAGAGTGTGGGGAAGGAAGCAAGCCACATAACCCCAGGCCGACTGCTGAACAGCACCCACAAATCTAATGCTTTTAGGTTGAACCATCATGGCCACCACCAAAACTCCACAACTGCTGCACCTAGGACTTTATTCTTCAAAAACCTGCCTGGCATGATTTAAATTTTCCTAATAACAAGTTGAAGGAGAAAATGGTCGCTGCAGACATCACACTGTACCCCTAATACGCCAGCAGGGATCTGTTAAGACTGCCCACTTCACTACATGGCCATTATCACATTCCTGCCAAGTGCACACGGACGTGATACCCCCATGTAGCTCCGAATCCACCCTCGAGTGTTTCCAATGGTACAAACAATGTCCTTTGTAGTTGTTCTGCTTTTGAACGAAGGATCATACACTGCATTTGGCTGGTTGTTTTTGGCTTTGTTAGCCTCACTTAATCATGTTTCATGACATTGACATCTTGGTTAAAGTCCAGAGGGTACTCTGTAGAAAACCCCCCGGAGGGGGGGGGGTGCCTGATGATCTTCATTAGAAGTCAGGTTGACATATATCCTAGAGCAGCGGTTCTCAAGCTGTGGGTCGCGACCCCTTTGAGGGTCGAACGACCCTTTCACAGGGGTCGCCTGAGACCATCGGGAAAATGCAGATATTTACATCACGATGCATCACAGTAGCAAAATTTCATGGTTGGGGGTCACCACCCCATGAGGAACTGTATGCAAGGGTTGAGAACCACTGTCCTAGAGGCATCACATTAGGGACAGACGTGTGTGCTTGTCCTATTGTTGCTAAGTGTGACCAAGCAGCTGGAGGAGATGGCACCAGATCTGTCCATGTGCAAAGGCACCTTTCTTTCCCTTTAAAATTACTAAGCAAAAAATAAAATAAAATAAAATAAAATAAAATAAATAATAAAATAAAATGACCGAGCAAGCTGGGAGGTGATCCTCCAAAATTGGGTAGAGTCCTAATCTCCCAAGAAGCCTTCACCGGTGGCTTTGGCATCTACCCGGTTCTGGCCTGAACCTGTTATTACTAGAGTGGCTGCCAGCGGATGGTTTTCTGGTTCCGTTGTGGCAGAAGTATTCAGTACTTCAGACAGGGTGAATGTACTAGAAACTACCAGCAGAGGACACTAAGGGACAGGGAAACACGGGCCTGCGAAAGGCGTCTGGCAAATCTAACTGGAACACAAACCCAGTGTCATCTCGTTGCACACACGGCGCAGCCCGTCTGAGTCATGTGCTCTCGGACAGGGGTGTCTGACAGCAAGACAGCCGCGGGGACCTCGAAGGCCAGGAGATGCGGCCCCTGGTTCGCTCTGATGAGTTTCCTTTCCTCCCTCCCCGCTCACCTGCTTCCCCGAGTCCGGTCTGGACCTGTTGGAAGTTCATGAGGCTTCCCGCGGGGAAACAGTCCCAGCGTCGGTGAAGAGCACTTGAGATTTACAAAACCCAGTTCCCACAAACTCCCACTGAACTGATTTACCACCTCCTCGTCCCCATAAACAGATGCAGCTGTTGGAGTGTTAGGCGGCCCAGACGTTTTTTCTTGTAAAATGTGGAGCCACGAGCAGGCCAACGGGACTTGGGGGAGGCCTCTCCCACCCCTGGCTGAAGGTGGGGAGCAGCCCCAGCTTTCAGGGGCAGAAATCTACCCAGCCTGCCTCCTGGTGGCCAGCCAGCTACAGGCTTCCACCGCACTGTGCGCAAACCCACTGGAAAGAAGCGATGCCCATCTCAGCTATGTCAGCAGTACCTTAGCGAAGGTTGAGCTCTATCCTCAATTGCAACACAGTGGTTTGGCAAGCCTGGCAGAGAAACAAGGACCTGCAGGTTGGGGAAGGCATTACGGCGATGGAGTCCTCATCCTACCAGGACGTGCTTTTATCTCCCCGCGATGGGCTCCAGGGGAGACTCTGGACGCCCACAAAACTCTTGTTCCAACCATCACTGCTGAGCATCGAAACTGGACGGTAAGGAAATCAGGCAGACCCCGGCCAGGGCGGCTCTGAGCTTCATCCGGGGCACCGAAAGGTCACTCACCGGTTTGGTATCTGGTCAGGGCACATGCCCAGGTTGTGGGTTCGATCCCCATCGGGATGTGCGCCGCAGGAAACTAATCGATATTCGTTCCCGCCCCTCCTCTCTCTCTCTCTCTCTCTCTCTCTCTTCCCTTCCTCTCTCAAATCAATACAAATATATATTTTTTTAATTTTTTTAAGTATATTTTATTGCTTTTTTACAGAGAGGAAGGGAGAGAGATAGGGAGTTAGAAACATCGATGAGAGAAACATTCATCAGCTGCCTCCTGCACACCTCCTACCGGGAATGTGCCCGCAACCGAGGTACACGCTCTTGACCGGAATCGAACCCGGGACTCCCTAGTCAGCAGGCTGACGCTCTATGCACTGAGCCACACCGGTTTGGGCTAAAAATATTTCTGTTAAAAAAAGAAAAGTCACGCAGAATATGCCCTGGGCCTCAGGTACAGTGTGTACATTTTAAGAATTATTTGCAACAAGCCCTAGCCGGCTTGGCCCATGGATAGAGCATCAGCCTGCAGACTGAAGGGCCCCAGGTTCAATTCTAGTCAAGGGCACATGCCCAGGTTGCAGGCTCAATCCCCACTGGGGGACGTGCAGGAGGCCAGCCTATCAATGATTCTCTCTCATCGTTGATGTTTCTCTCTCTCTTCTCCCTTCCTCTCTGAAAACAATGAAGAAATATATTTTTTTTTAAAAGAATTATTTGCAACAAAACTGATGTGAGCTTGTTTTCCTGTTCCTTTTCTCCTTTTCTTTTCAAAAGTAGAATACAAAAATACATTTTCTAAAAAAAAACAATAAACTAACTAACAAAAAAACCCAACCCATGGCCTCATAGATGAAAAATTACATTTATTTCATTGCCCTAAGGGAATAATAATTTCAGATGTTACTGACTTATCTGTTCATGACTGACTCTTTAACAAAGTCATTCCCGGGAGAGGAAAGTGGCACCATCCTTGTCCTTTTGAAGTCATTAACCAAGGGCCTACAGCAAAGTATTTCCAACCGCCTCTCACCTCCTCCAACCCTGATTTTATGAAGCGACATAAAAACAGCGACAAGCGAACACAAGGTCCTCATGCCCAACTCCACATGCAAAGCCTAATCCGCCGCCCCTTTAGAAAGTCCGAGACCAGAAAGACACAAACTGGCCAGAGTCCTCATAAACGCTCAGGCCCATAAATGCCTCCCATCTGTTTCCTTCCTCCCAGAGGGAGCGCCGGTACAAATCAGACCAGTAAAACGCAGAGGCATTCTGAAGTCGGCCACTCCATCACCTCCACGTTCAGACACTTTACAACACAGTGAGAACCCGTTCCATTCAAAGGGGTGTAGATAAGGAGAACTCTTAGAAAATGGGAAGAGATAACAAATCCAGAAAGGAGTGTGGGTGTGGGTGTGTTTTCTAAGGCTGGGGAAGGGGCTGAGAACACACAAACTGAACTTGGCGTTCTGACAGAAATCACAAAAGCGTGCAAATCTGCACGGTGCCCTGTCCTTTTCACTGCCCTTTCCTGCTCTCTGCCCCACCGGGGACTAAAACCTTTCTGTTCTGGTGCGTGGCCCTGGAGCCTGCCTATGGCTCATCACACTTAGCATGCTGAGCCACTATGGACCGTATTTTCCGGCATAAGACGACCCCAACTTTTCCAGTTAAAATATAGAGTTTGGGATATACTCGCCCTATAAGATGACACACCCAACTTTTGAAAAGATTAAAAAGTCGTCTTATACAGGGGGGAAATAGGGTACTTAAACATCCTAGCTCTCACCCTAACCGGTTTGGCTCAGTGGATAGTGTCAGCCTGCGGACTGAGGGGTCCCAGGTTCGATTCCGGTCAGGGGCATGCATATGCCTGGGTTGCGGGCACATCCCCAGTGGGAGGTGTTCAGGAGGCAGCTGATCCATGTTTCTCTCTCATCGATGTTTCTAGCTCTCTAGCTCTCTCCCTTCCTCTCTGTAAAAATTCAATAAAAAATATATATATTAAAAAAAATCCTAGTTCTTGCCAATAAGGATTATCTTCTGGCAGGGGCCATGAACTATAGAAATCTGTATTTCAGGTCTTTCCATCAGTGATGGCACGACCCTGGTAAAGTCCCTCTGTGTCTCTGCATCTATGTGCTGGCCTTTAGGAGCAAGGGGCAAGCCTTCTAACTTTTGGGGGGCCTCATCAGGAACCACGCAGGCAGGCAAGAGCAAACTCCTGAGAATGATTTGCTGTAAATCCATGAATTCCCAGGACCTACAGAAGCCATCCCTTCTAATAAATGTTGACACCGGAGCTTCTAGCAAAGCCCTTACCATCTGACACCAAAGGCAAATACCGCTGTGCTGTCCAACCTGGCCATCCCCCATTAGCTACTGACATGAGGGGGGTGGACTGAAGAACTGAACCATTTATTACCTTCATTTTAAAGAGCCATATGTGGTACAGTGGCTACACTCCTGGACAGGGAAAGCCGGACTGTCCTCACTGCCTCTGCAGAGAAGCCACCTGTGGCTGCTCAACGTGGGTGGCCTCTGGATTCTTAGAACCTTGCAGACTCCTGACTTGCAAATTTTCTATCACCCCACCCCGTCATCAATCTCTTAATTGCTTCATTCGACTCTGGAGCCCAGAACTCGGGGCACAGACAGGCACCCTTTTCTCCTCACTGGACAGACAGGGGGAAGCTTCCTCGCTCCCCTCTGACTGGGTTCTCTGCTCTCCAGAGTGTCAAGCTTCGGGGACTCCCTCCACATCGCCTTTGTGCCTCTGTCTCGTTTTACCCAGCATGTTTCTCTCGCGGGCGGTCGGTGTATGTGTTCTCTCACGTCTTGTTTTGGGGCGAGGAGCCACTGGCTCAGTCCACCATGTTGCCAGAAGCACAGGCTGACTTTGATCTGTGCCACATCTTTAGCAGACACAACTCAGGGACACCACCACCTCTCGGATTATTGTTATCACTTAATCATACCCCAAAGGACATGGGGGAGTAGACTTACCGCTTCACCCGCCCAGTAGTGTCCTGACTCAATTCTTTCATTCTTTCTTCTACTTTGTTCAAAAGCTGTGACGAGAAGAAATCAAATCAATGGGCTTCTAGAATGAGCTGGAGGAAACTGCAGCTAAATGACAGACCAGGAGCCTGAGGCTGTATTGACAGAGCTGTGTGGACTGGGGGGTACCCACATACACCTGGTCCTCCCCTCCCTACACACACAGCAGCCTCCGCGGCTGCTGCATCCCACACCAGCCAGTCCCCGGGCTGCCCTAACCTCAGTCTAAGTTCCCAAGAAAACAATGGGGAAGGGGAGGCTCAAGGGTAATGCAGATATGACATCTCAGCTGAAGCTTTACGTTCCATTCGCTGCGGTGGACAAGTAATATCAGTCCTCACGCTGAAATCAGTTTGGCTCAGTGGACAGAGCGTCAGCCTGCAGACTGAAAGGTCCCAGGTTCGATTCCGGTCAAGGGCATGTATCTTGGTTTCAGGCACATCCCCAGTAGGGGGTGTGCAGGAGGCACCTAATTGATGTTTCTCTCTCATCGATGTTTCTGACTCTCTACCCCTCTCCCTTCCTCTCTGTAAAAAAATCAATAAAATATATATTAAAAAAAATCAGTCCTCAAGCTGTCAAGGGAAAAGTGGCAGCCAGGTTCCTACAAACAACTTGAGGATCAACTCTTTCTCTTCTAAAGACACTCATTGTGGAGGGAGGACCGTCTGCTGACCGCCGGGAAGTCAGCAATTAAGTGAAATCGTTGTAACATTATTAAACGGAGCTGGCTTTGGGACCCTCAAACACTAGAGGAAATAAAGAACAGTGGAAAACCGACACTGTCAACTTCTTTGCCTTCTGCGTCGCCATCGTAACTCTGAAGGTCCAGCAACACCAATCCATGCGGGTAAATTCTCAGGTTGGCAAAGCTACGAAGGAAAGCATAATTTTTAAGATGAGGAATTGTATCGAAAGGGGAAAGAAGATGTCAACCAAATTCAAAGGAAAGACCAAATCTCCTCCGCCCCCTGCTCCCTCAAATTACATACTTAACCCTGCTGCTTCCTTTGTAGAGCCACTTAGGGACAGGGAAGCCACCAATCATTCAGGAAAGATTCAGAGATTCGCCAAACACTAAGGTTTTCAAGACAGGTTCTTGGGCCCAGAAAGTCAGTCAGTAGCAAGTTCTGTGAATCTGACTGTTAAGAAGTTTCCCCAGCACGTGATTCAGCCAGGTCTAGTGACCACGGGGAGTGAGGGGGGGAGGGGACAACTAGGTTCTTCCCATTTAACTTTCAGAATTCAAACAGAGCCATATACACTGAGTGGCCAGATTATGATTATCTCTGAACGCATAATAATCTGGTCACTTGGTGTATCTCCTATATAATAAAAGGCTAATTGTCCCCTCAACCAGGAGTTGTACCAGCAGGCAGGCCAGCCAACTGCCCATGTCCCCTCCCCCTGGCCAGGCTGGCTGGATCCCACCCATGCACGAATTCATGCACCGGGTCTCTAACACACAGACACACACACACGCGCGCGCGCACAGAGAGAGTGGCCAGATTACTATGCATTCAGAGATCATAATAATCTGGCCACTCGGTGTACATAACACAGGGACACAGAGAAGCGTGGTAATAGCCGGAGGGAAAGCGGGGAGAGGGGATGTGGGCTAGATGGGGAGGTAATGGGACAGAAAGCTTTGCTTGGGGCGATGGGCGCACAATGCCTTGTGCAGATGATGCTTTGTTGGGTTGTACACTTGAAACCTGTAGGATTTTGCAAATTAATGTCACCCCAAGAAATCCAATTAAAAAAAAAAAAAGAAAACCTGAGCGTGTTATTTCCAAATGCAAGCAGGTGGTGATTGAATTTGCTAAGTTCAGAGTCAGCACACTCCCTGCAGCCTGCACACCAGTTCCGGCCCGCAGCACGTTTGGTGACCGCTGCTATATGGGGTGCTTCCCCAGACCTACCACATCAGAAAAGCTAGGAACCGCCGAAACCGGTGTGGCTCAGTGGATAGAGCGTCGGCCTGCGGACTGAAAGGTCTCAGATTCCATTCTGGTCAAGGGCATGTATCTTGGTTGTGGGCACATCCCCAGTGGGCGTCGTGCAGGAGGCAGCTGATCAATGTCTCTCTCTCATTGATGTTTCTAACTTTCTATCCCTCTCCCTTCCTCTCTGTAAAAAATCAATAAAATATATTTTAAAAAATTTAAAAAAAAGAAAACCTGGGAACCTGTTTTAACCAAGTGCAGGTCGCTGCCTGCCAGTCTACACTGCTTGTGCTGCCCGGGGGTTCTAGCCTACACAGCACAATCACCTTGGGGCTTTGGTGACATACTGACACTCAGTGGCCTCAATCTGGGCGGGGGGGGGGGGAGTGAATCCCTGAACATGGGATTTTTAAAAAAATCTTTATTGTTGAAAGTATTGCAAATGCCCCCCTTCTCCCCCTACTGACCCCTTCTAGCCGACCCCGCCCTCCTCCCAAGTCTTCAACACGCTATTGTCCGTGTCCATGGGCTACATCCATGGGCTCCACACATATGCACGCAAGTTCTCTGGCTGATCGCTTCCCACCTACCCACCTTCCCACCCTCCCTGCCCCTGGGCATGCGACTTTGTGGAAGGCCAAGAAGCACTGAATTCTAGCCTCCTCCTAAAAGCTGTCAACGAAGGGGACAAAATCCCTGGCCACCCCCCCCCCCCCCCCACGTCCGAGCGCTCCGGGACCTCTCACCTGCCGTTTTTGTTTACGTAGGTCGCCAAGTAGCCATGGTCCTGCCAGGTGTGCACGGACTCGGTCATCCCCTGCTCCTGGAAAATGGACTGCAGGCCTTTTAGGATGGTCTCGCTGTCGGCTAGAGGGAGAAGGCAAGGTGGTCAGACGAGTCACGTTCAGAAGAAGAGCCGGTAGAAACACAGTTTGACGACTGAACTTGATGAGAAAACCTGAACAACGAGTAGCCCGAGTCCCATTTGTCATGAACTGTAAAGGTTCTCCAGCCCTGGCCTGTTTGGCTCAGTGGATAGAACGTCAGCTTGCGGACTGAAGGGTTCCGGGTTCGATTTTGATCAGGGGCCCATGCCCAGGTTCTGGGCTCGATCCCCAGCAGGGGTCGTGAGGGAGGCAGCTGATGGATGATTCTCTCATCATTGATGTCTCTCTCTCTCCCCCCATCCTCTCTGAAATCAATAAAAATATAAAAACAAAAAAAGATTCTCGACCCTCAAGGAGAGGGTACAGATTACTAAGTAACACAAAAGAACAGTTAACTTCAAGATCCAGAGATGAAATCATCTTGAATCATCCATATCCAGGTGGGTCCTAAATGCAATGACGTGTCCTTATAAGAGACAGAAGAAGAACAGACAGGGAGGAAGCACAGGTGATGTGAAGGCAGAGGTAGAGATCTGAGGGACACATCACAGACCAAGGACACCTGCAGCCACCAGCAGCTGGCTGAGCACCCGGGACCCTCCTCCAGAGCCTTCAGGGGGAGCATGGCCCTGCCTATACTTCGTTTTCCAACCTCCAGCCTCCAGACCTGGGATAAGAGTCCAGAATAAGTTTCTGTTTTAAACTACCCATGTTTAGCCCTAACCGGTTTGGCTCAGTAGATAGAGCGTCGGCCTGTGGACTAAAGGGTCCCAGGTTCGATTCCGGTCAAGGGCATGTATCTTGGTTGCGGGCACACTCCCAGTGGGGGTTGTGCAGGAGGCGGCTGATCGATGTTTCTTTCTCATGGATGTTTCTAACTCTTTATCCCTTTCCCTTCCTCTTTGTAAAAAAAAAAAAAAAATCAATAAAATATATTTTAAAAAAATAAACTACCCGCTGAAACCGGTTTGGCTCAGTGGATAGAGCGTCGGCCTGTGGACTGAAAGGTCCCGGGTTTGATTCTGGTCAAGGGCATGTATCCTGGTTGCGGGCACATCCCCAGTAGGGGGCTGCAGGAGGCAGCTGATTGATGTCTCTCTCTCATCGATGTTTCTAAGTCTATTCCTCTCCCTTCCCTCTCTGTAAAAAAATCAATAAAAATATATTTTAAAAATAAAATAAAATAAACTACCCTTGTTTAATACTTGATTACAGCAGCCCCTAGCAGACTAATACACCATCCAAATTCCTATTTTCAGCTCCACTTACACAGGATCAAATGGAATAGCAAAAACGGTAGTGAACGGGTGAATTGGTAATTCTTTGAAGCCCCAGACACAGAGCAATGGGGATACCACAACCCCAAACTCAAGGACACCGTTTAGAACAAAGCTAGAGGGCAGGGCATACCTGTACCCCCCCAAACAGGAGTGGGTGGAGACCAGCGGACGGAGCCCAGAGACCTGGGTGGTGCCAGCAGTTGCAGAGAAGAAGTTGAGAGAGCAAAGGGACTTCAAACTGCCCCCCATTAAAACACCAACCGGGGCTGAGCCACAGGAAGGGGCCCTCCTTCCTGGGAGAAGGCGGCGCCCAGCAGGCCGAGGGAGGGAGAGTGGGGGGCCTGGGCAGGCCCGGAGAATGTTAGGGCGACCCTCGGGATAACCCCAGTGAACTGAGGCCACTTCCAGGAAAAAGGCCCCCTTCCGGGAGAGATTTCTGGAGCGGAATCCACACCACACGCCCACGGGGACACAGGCGTGGGCCACCACCAGCAGCGACCTTGTGTGTCGTTCAAGTTTCACTCATTCCCAGGAAAAGCGTGCCTATGGGAAACGATCGAGCTGGCTTCTCTGTTCTGATCTGGGGTTCAGGAAGTGAAAAGGGAAGGTCGGAGTGAGATCCTCAGGACTGAATTCTCCCCCACCTACAAAAATTCCGGTTTCAGACTCGATGAAAAGAAGTGACCTCGTTCAGTTTGTGTTTGTCAAGGAAGCCCGGTGCGGTCAGGCCACCGTGGATGTGACTGAGGGGCAGAGTGGTCAAGACAAGTGTGGCCCAAACCGGTTTGGCTCAGTGGATAGAGCGTCGGCCTGCGGACTGAAAGGTCCCAGGTTCGATTCCGATCAAGGGCACACGCCCGGGTTGCAGGCTCGATCCCCAGTGGGAGGCGTGCAGGAGGCAGCCGATCAATGATTCTCTCTCATCATTGATGTCTCTATGTCTCTCTACCTCTCCCTTCCTCACTGAAATCAATAAAAATATAGTTTAAATTAACACAGGGGGAGTTTTTCAAATTCTGATTCCACATCCTAGACCAATTAAATGAAACTTTGAGGTTCAGGCGCCAGTATTTTTTAAAGATCCCAGGGAAAATCCAAGAGGCAGCCACACTTGAGAAGCACTGATCCAACCACTGAATACAAAGACAGAGAAATCCCCACAATATCCCAATTAACTCACGTCACCAAAATTTCAGCCTTTATGCCTGTCTAGGAGCATGTTATATGACCAAGCAAAAGGTACTTGACTTTGCAGGGCTACTGCACTGAGGTTGACAATATGGCTCAGTGACTGCCCTCTCCCTCCACAGGACTTTGGGAAAGCCAGCCATACCCACTAAATGTGAGTACCCTACCCCCTTATGGAGAAAAGAGCCCCGATCCTCAGTTGCCCAGGGACAGAACACCCCGGAAACTACTAGGTACCCCACACACAAGTGAACATGATGAGCCTGGGTCACAGCATACCCAGCTCTGGCAACACCAGACAGCGATGCCATAAAACGCCTGCGATTTGGAAAATCCCACAGCAGCTTCAGATTCTAAAGGAGATAGGGCCGCCCCCCTTCAGGTACACAGAGTAAACCAAACCAGGCGAATAAAATGTTGTTGTTTGGCCCAAGTTCTTAGAAAACTCTGGCCAGGCAAGAAGGATGCGTACCAAGTAGCACAGTACTCAGAGCCTTCCAACGTGCGCAGAACCATAGCCGCCTGGCCCAGGGCAAAAGGTCCCTCCGTCCCCTGGAAAACGCAACGCCCCCACTTCCAGATCAATGCCCACTTGGCGTGCGCTTATTCAGCAATAACTTTAACTTGGGTGCAGGGGGGGTGTGAAGGCCCAAGTTTCATCTCCCTTCCTCATTTTCTCCCAGGGATCCATTTATTGGTTCAAGAGCATGAACCTCAGTCCTTTGACCCTGATCTTCAGCTCCAGATGCTGTAGCTGTAGAATCCCAAATCTGTAGATGCAAGAGGAACCTGTCTCCCGCCCACCTGCTCACCCCACTCATTCCCTCCATCCCTGTGGTCTGGTCTGGTCCTACCATTTCATCGCTGAGCCATCAGACGGGCATACGTTAAGATGAGCTGTACCCACAGAACTTCAGTAGCCCCCAAATTGTTGAATAAAAGGATTCGTGTTGAATAAAAAATCTAAGACACCCGGCATCCTGGCACAAAGGGGGGGAAATATATTTGTTACAGCCTCACTTCCTCAGCTTTAAGAGGCCAACATGCTGTCACCCTCTTAACCACGTGGATTCCGTTAAAGGCTGCCCTCGGGAAATAAGCAATCCAGAAAAACCCTTGCCTCTCTCTACCGAGGGCCTTAACTTGCACCTTGAAGGCTTTTTCCATTTCAAAACCTGCAACTAAGCCCTGACCGGCTAGCTCAGTTGGTTACAGTGTCATCCTCATACACCAAGGTTGTGGGTTTGAACCCCGGGCGGGTACATAAAAGCATCAACCTAGGAATACATAGCTAAGTGGAACAAATCGATATTACTGTCCCCCCACCCTCTCTCTCCTCCCTCCCTTCCTCCCTCTCCCCCCGTATCCACCCTCTCTAAAGTAAAAAATTTCAAAAAACTTCAAAGAAGACAACTTAGGATAAAAGGTGTGCGGAGTTTCTTTAAACTCCCCGATCCCAGTCTCTGCCTTCTGGAGGCCACCCTTTCCGCAGGGCAATCACTGCACCAGTCTCACCTATGAAATGGGGGGTCAGGGGGTTAAAATAGACAATCTGTGGCCACGTTCCTTTCCGCTCTTTCTCTCACACATTCAAGCAGCTTCTGAAAATGGAGATGGATTTCTATTCTCGTCGAGCTTATCTTTAGTTAAGCAGGCTGGAAAGTCCACCGCCAACACCCCCCTCCCCCCGTTCCCTTGTTTGCTGGGTCTGTCTCTCTTCCACAACAGCTCAAGCTACTTAAGTTCCATGGGGTGGCTCATTACCCATCACCGCACCGCGCCCAAGTGGTGAGGCCCCAAGGCCAGCCTCCTGCCAGCCCACCCCCCACTCCCCGGACCCTGATGTTTCCAGAGCCTGTACCGTTCTCCTCCCTGATTATCCACTCCCTCTGGCTGGCCTCCCATGCCTACACACCCCCTCCTTTTTTAAAAAAAATATACGTATTTTATTATTTTTACAGAGAGAAAGGGAGAGGGATAGAGAGCCAGAAACATCGATGAGAGAGAGACATCGATCAGCTGCCTCCTGCACACCCCCCACTGGGGATGTGCCCGCAACCAGGATACATACAGGAATCGAACCTGGGACCCTTGAGTCCACGGGCCGACGCTCTATCCACTGAGCCAAACCGGTCTCGGCTACACTTCCCCTCTAAGTCCAGGTCAGAGGGCCCCTCAGTGGGCAAGGCCCACTCCCACTCCATCACCTGCGTGAGCAGCTCATTGCAAGAGGAAGCCAATATGCGGGTATCTTTTTCTCATATCCCGATGTCAGAGCACCCACAAGCCAGAGGTGGGCTGTGCAGGGTCTCTTCCCACATGAACCAGCTTTCTGCTTTTCTGACAGACCTGTGGACTCCAATCCAGTCTGAAGTCATTCAAGTATCTGATTCAAAACTCCGCTCAGAGGTCCTCATCTTGACAGTGGGTGGTGGATACGCTGCACTGGTCAAAACTCCAAGAACTGTGTCCTGTAGTTTTTGGCATATAGGTCTTTTACCTCCCTAGTTAGGGTTATTCCTAGATATCTTACTTTTTTTGGTGCGATGGTAAATGGGACTGCTTTTTTAGTCTCTCTTTCTGTAAGGTTCACTATTGGTGTATAGAAATGCCATACATTTCTTGGCATTAATTTTGTGTCCTGCTACATTGCCGAATTCATTTAACTCTATTATTAGTTTTTTGATGGAGTCTTTAGGGTTTTCTATGTACAGTATCATGTCATCTATGAATAAGGACAGTTTTAATTCTTCTTTTCCAATGTGGATGCCTTTTATTTCTTCTTCTTGTCTGATAGCAATGGCTAGTACTTCCAGTACTATGGTGAACAGGAGTGGTGAGAGTGGGTATCCCTGTCTTGTTCCTGTTCTCAGGGGAAATGGTTTTAGTTTTTGTCTTGGAAGAACATACCGTGTTCATGGACTGGTAGAATAAACATCATCAAAATGTCCATTCTATCCAAAGCAATCTATAGATTCAATGCAATCCCCATTAAAATACCAACGGCATATTTCACAGACCTAGAAAGAACTCTCCAAAAATTCATCTGGAATAAAAAAAAAACTCTGAATAGCTGCAGCAATCCTGAGAAAGAAGAACAAAGTAGGTGGGATCTCAATACCAGATTTCAGGCTGTATTACAAAGCCACTGTTCTCAAAACAGCCTGGTACTGGCATAAGAACAGACATATAGATCGATGGAATAGAATAGAGAATCCAGATATCCACACAAACCACTATGCTCAACTAATATTTGACAAAGGAGGCTTGAACATACAATGGAGTCAAAACAGTCTCTTCAATAAATGGTGTTGGGAAAATGGGACAGATACATCCAAAAAAAGGAAACTGGACCACCAACTTACACCATACACAAAAATAAACTCAAAATGGATACAGGATTTAAACGTAACATGGGAAACCATAAAAATACTAGAGGAATCCACAGGAAGAGAAATCTCAGACATGTGCTGAAGGAACTTCACTGATACTGCTCCTAGGGCAATGGAAGCTAAAGAGAAAATAAACATATGGGATTACATCAAAATAAAAAGCTTCTGCACAGCAAAAGAAACCATCAACAAAACAACAAGAAAGGCCACTACATGGATGAAACCGGTTTGGCTCAGTGGATAAGAGCATCAGCCTGCGGACTGAAAGGTCCCAGGTTCGATTTCGGTCAGGGGCATGTATCTTGGTTGCAGGCACATTCCCAGTGGGGGGGCGTGCAAGAGGCAGCCGATCGATGTCTCCCTCACATCCATGTTTTTAACTCTCTATCCCTCTCCCTTAATCTCTGTAAAAAATCAATAAAATATATTTTTTAAAAAAACAAAAAACTGTGGTACATCTACACAATGGAATACTATGCTGTGCTAAAAAAAAGAAGGAATTCCTACCTTTTGCAACAGCATGGATGGACCTGGAGAGCATTATGCTAAGTGAAATAAGCCAGGGAGAGAAAGATTAAGTATCACATGATCTCACTCATTTGTGGAATATAATGAACAACATAAACTGATGAACAAAAACAGTTCCAAAAGACAGAGAAACATCGACCAGACCATCAAACCTCGGAGGAAGGTAGGGGAGGATGGGGGTAAGGGGGAGAGATCAACCAAAGACTTCTATCCACGCATATAAGCCTGATCAATGGACACAGACAACAGGGGTGAGGGCATGAGTGGGGGGATGGGGGCTGAGGGCAGGAATAAGGACACATATGTCACACCTTAATCAATAACTAAAGTTTTAAAAAATGAAAAAAAAAAACAAAACAAAAAAGGGGACATGTGTAATACCTTCAATAATAAAGATAATTTTTTTTAAAATCATTAAAAAAAAACTCCAAGAACTGTACACTAAAATGCACTCTATGTAGATTATATGAAGTTAAAACAAAAGCCTGTTCCAGCATTACCACCATGACCGGCTTAACCCCTCAAAAGGGTACAGCATTCCTCGTGGGCTCCCTCTCACCCAAGCAGCTTGCTCACGACTGCCTAAGGCTTAGAGAACGTCTCCTGCACTCCCCCAGGGCATGCTGGGTATAACCAAAAACATGAGTGTTGACCCGCAGTGAGTCCAGATCACCAAATCAAGTGATATACGAAACAGTCTTCATACTTCACAAGAGCTTACATTTAAAACGACATTAAAATTGTTTTAATTTCTGCCCGGCTGGCATGGCTCAATGGTTGAGCATCAACCTATGAACCGAGAGGTCATGGTTCAATTCCTGATCGGGGCACATGCCTGAGTTATGGGCTCGATCCTCAGTGTAGGGTGTGCAAGAGGCAGCCTATCCATGATTCTATCTCATCCATATTTCTATCTCTCTGTCTCCCTTCCTCTCTGAAATCAATATAAAAATATTTTTAAAAAATAGAAAAAAAAGAGTTAAAGACGAGATTGTTGTAATTTTTAAATTTTAACCTAGTGTCTGTGTATCAGGAGTCTTCTCTCACACTTCCAGAGGCCTGATGCATTTCCAGGGATTAAAGTGAAGGTCAAGCAGATGGTTTCCTTAGGACAGCTTGGTCTTCCAGTCCCACGTCCAGTTCTTTATGTAACAGCAGCAAGATGATTAATCTCCTCATACAAAACCCAAGCCAATAGGGATGTTCGGAACAGGATTCATAATCATCAAAATGTGCAAATACCCCAGTTGGCCAAAATGGTATAAACGGGTAAGCAAAACATGCTATGTTCATACCTCGAACAATTATTATTCAGCAATAGAAGAAACACGGCACTGAGACACGCTGCACCACGGATGGCCCTTGAAGACATGACGCTAAGTGAAAGGAGCCAGTCACACAAGACCATATACTATATAATCTCATTTATCCGACATAGCCCGAAAAGGCAAACCCCTAAACACAAAGGGCAAATTGGTGGGTGCCAGGGCTGGGAGGAATGGGGATGATGCCTAAGGGGCACAGGTTTCTGTCCTTGTGATGAAAATATTCTAAAATTGTGGCGACAGTAGTTTGAGTCTGAATATACAATGGATACCCAAATCCAGAAATGCTCAAGTGCCTTATATAGAACGAGAGGCCAGGGTTAACACCGGGCGACCTGCCCTCTCCCATAAGGCATGCTCGACTCCGGAGTCAAGTCAGGCCAGAGCTGTGCATGAGAAAAGGGGGTGCCGAAACCGGTGTGGCTCAGTGGATAGAGCGTCAGCCTGCGGACTGAAAGGTCCCAGGTTCGATTCCGGTCGAGGGCATGTGCCTTGGTTGAGGGCACATCCCCAGTGGGGGGTGAGCAGGAGGCAGCTGATCGATGTTTCTCTCTCCTCGGTGTTTCTAACTCTCTATCCTTCTCCCTTTCTCTCTGTAAAAAAATTAATAAAATATATTTTTTAAAAATAAAATAGCCTGACCTAACTGGTTTGGCTCAGTGGATAGAGAGCTTCAGCTTGCGGACTGAAGGGTCCCGGGTTTGATTCCGGTCAAGGACACATGCCCAGGTGGTGGGCTCAGTCCCCAGTGCGGGGGTGTGCGGGAGACAGCTGATCAATGATTCTCCCTCATCATTGAGGTTTCTATCTCCCCCTCTCCCTTCCTCCCTAAATCAATACATTTAAAAAATAATAAAATAAAATAGCCTGGGTTGTGGGCTCAATCCCCAGTGTGGGATGTGCAAAAGACAGCTGATCAATGATTCTCATCATTGATGTTTCTAATCTATTTCTCTCTCTCCCTCCCCCTTCCTCTCTGAAATCAATAAAAAAATATTTTTTAAATATATTTTATTGATTTTTCACAGAGAGGAAGGGAGAGGGATAGATAGAAAGCCAGAAACATCGATGAGAGAAAGACATTGATCAGCTGCCTCCTGCACGCCCCCCACTGGGGATGCGCCCATGACCAATGTACATGCCCTTGACCAGAATCGAACCTGGAACCTTTCAGTCCCCAGGCCGATGCTCTATCCACTGAGCCAAACCGGTTTTGGCAAAAAAATATTTTTTAAAAAATAGCATTTCCAGCTCTAGCAGGTTTGCCTCGGTGGATAGAGCATCAGCCTGCGGACCAAAGGGTCCCATTTTCGGTTTTGGTCCAGAGCATGTACCTTGGTCTCAGGCTCCTCCCAGGCCCAGGACCTGCAAGGGGCACGTGCAGGAGGCAGCCAATCTATGTGTTCCTCTCACATCGATGTTGCTCTTCGTCTCTTCCTCTCTCTCTCTCGCACTCTCAAAACAGATCCATGGAAAAATATCCTCGGGTGAGCGAGGATTAACAAAGACCATTTCCAGAGATAAAGGAGCTGGCACTCTGGGATGTCAGAAATCACCTCTCTCTAAGAGCTGATCCTGGGGCAGCCGGCACTTCCCCTTGTGACTTTGATCAGAGCGGGCTGAGCGAAGACATTGAGGTCTGCCCCCTTCAGAATGGACCCCCAGGATCACTCAGCACCTAACAGGCACCGGGCAAGGAGGCGTGACCACAGACCAGCACAGAGACGAAAGACAAAGGACACCAGTCAGCACGCAGACACAGAGCGGCGTGCGAGCTGATGGGTTCCAGATGAGGAAAGGGCCATGGGGGCCTGGGAATCTGTATGGATGCCTTTTTACAGAAGGCCCTGAAGCAAGCCACGGGGGTGGGCTTGGCAAGAAGGCAGCGAACTTGTTCTGGAAAGGGCCACGGAGGAAAAATCTCAGGCTGCCCAGGCCCAAGCAGGTCTCAGTCACAAATGCGTGTTTCCGCGTTTTCCCACCCTTTAAAAATGCCAGTTATTCGCAGCTGGAGGGCCATACTAAAACAGGCCAGGGAGCAGGATCTGGCCCGGCGCCTGAGTTCGTCGACTCCTGGGATAAAGTGTTTTCAGCTCTAAATTTCTAACCGACAGGCAGAGCGACACTCAGCTGTAATTTTACAACCGGAATTTCCAGAAGCGATGTTCTCAAAATCTGAGGGATATATCCTATATTCAAGTTAGCAACTTATTCAATGTGGGGAAGACTGGGGGGAGCCAGCTAATAACCTACATAATTAGGAACGTTGCTTTAAAAAAAATCGATTTTTTATTGACTTCAGAGAGGGAGGGAGAGATAGTAACATCAAACAATGAGAATTATTGGCTGCCTCCTACACACCCCCTATTGGGGATCGAGCCCACAAAGCCACCCCACCCCCACATGTGCTCTGCTGGGAATCGAACCGTGACCTCCTGGTTCATAGGTCAACACTCAACCACTGAGCCATGCTGGCCAGGCCCCTGCTGTTTTTTTAAGAATACATGGAAGTGACATTAGCAGCTAACAGAAACCCCACACTACAGATTGAGAATATTTCAAGTCTCAGATCACTAATCTGTGCACCTACTTCAATAACCTAGGAAAAGTAAACCCAACAGAGAGGATGGAAATAATAAGGATAATAGCAGAAATCAATGAAATTGAAAAAAAAAAGAAGCAAAAAGGTATTTCTTTGAGGGGGAAAAAAAGCAATAAAATTGACAAACTCGAGCAAGACTGACAAAGAAAAAAAAAAGAGAGAGAGAGAAGGCACAATTGCCAATACTAGGAATAAACAAGAGAGACAATTACAAACACCAAAAGGATAGTAAAGGAATACCACAAACAACTCTCCGCAAATAAATTTGACAAGCTGAGAAGGAAAAGAGTCGATGCCTCAATTCACCAATATGAAAGAGATCATCTGAACAGCCCTCTAACTAATAAGGAAATTGAATGTATAATTTTTAAAACTGAAAAAAAAAAGAAAAAGAAAAATCTCGAGGCCAGATGGTTTCACTGGAGAATTCTACTAAACATTTAAAAAAGAATTAACACCAATTCTACATCATCTCTTCCAGAAAATAAAAAGGGAGCGAACTCCCCCCAATTCATTCTAATGAAGCAATTATCCTAACACAAAACCACAAAGGACCCCAAAAGAAACTTCCAGACCAGATCATTATCTTTCACAATTATAAACACAAAAATCCTTACCAAATCCTGGGCAAATCCTTGAAATCCTTAATGGGTAAAATTTCCACCATATAAAAAAATAATTAGCCCTGGCCAGCCTGGCTCAGTGGACCCGAGCACCAAAGGGTTTCAAGTTCAATTCCCAGTCAAGGGAAACCACAGTGGTACCTCGAGATACGAGTTTAATTCGTTCCGTAACCTTGAGGCATGGGAAACTATGAGATGCTCGAGTCGCGGTAAACTGGTGGGTCGTGTGCAGCCGGCCCATCCGCGCGATGACTCCTATCTCAACTGTTGCTCATATTTCAAAGCAAAAATCGCTCGCTCGACGGCTCGTATCTCAAAAATTTCGTATGTTAGGGCACTCGTATCTCGAGGCACCACTGTACTTGGATTGCAGGTTTAGTTCCCTGCCCCAACCAACTAGGACACCTGCAGGAGGCAATCAATAGATGTGTCTCTCTCACATCAATGTTTCTCTCTCTCTCTGCCCCTCTCCCCTCACTCTCCCTCCCTTCCACTTTCTCTACAAATCAATGTAAGAAATGTCCTCAGTGGTGAATAATAATAATAATAATAATAATAATAATAAGCAGCCATTATCCAGAAGGATTTATTCCAGGTTCAATATTTTTAAAGCTCCATGTAATGCTCCATATTTACAGACTACAGAAGAAAAATCACATGATATTAAATGATGCAAGGGAAGTTATGTGACATTCAAAATAAAAACTCACAGAAAAACAGAAATAGCCCTAGCTGGCAGCCTGCGGACTGAAGGGTCCCTGGTTCAATTCCGTTCAAGGACACATGCCTGGGGTGTGGGTTCATTCCCCAGTAGGGGATGTGCAGGAGCCAGCCGATCAATGATTCTCTATCATCACTGATGTTTCTGTCTCTCTCTCCTTTTCCTTCCTCTCTGAAATCAATAAAAATATACTTTTTAAAAGAAAGAAATAGAAGGGAACTTTCATCCTATATAATAAAAGGGCAATAATCAAAGGTTAATATGCAAATTAACCCTCACTCCATCACAGAGATGGTGGCACCCAGTATTCTCAGCCCCGCCCAAGTCCCCCAGTCCAGGGGGGGGGGGGCCAGCCACTGAGAGCAGACAGTGTGAGCGGCCAGCCGGAATGTTTGCTTCGTCACCACAGCAACAAGGCAAACGTTCCACCTTGGGCGCGGAGAGCCTCTGAGCAGGCGGCGTGGAGAGGCCAGGCCCTGCAGAGAGCTACTGGCGGACGAATCTGTGCGCAGGGCTACTAGGAACGTGATAAAGATCCTCAACAACTAGCATCATATTCACAATGGCGAGAGACTGAGTACTGAATGGTTATGAGGCAAGGATGTCCACTCTCCCTGGTGCTATTCAACCCTGGAGCTAAAGCAGCCAGCCCAGTAAGCCAGAGAGGTACAGAACATGCCCAAGGTCACACAGCTGGTGGGGGTACAACCAGGATTCCAACTCAAGCAGACATGCTCCAAAATCTACCGTTCCCCTGAAAACAAGACAGTGTCTTATATTAAGTTTTGCTCCCTAAGATGCGCTAGCTCTTATTTTCAGGGATGTCTCATTTTTCCATGAAGAATACAGTACACATTTATTGTTGAACCAAAAAAAGGAAATGTATGACCTGTCTACGGTCCGGTAGTCGTTGTCATCACAAATCACCTCACTGATGGGCCCCAGCGCAGCCGGAGCTGTTCAGGCAGTGCGAGGTCTCTTTAAACCAGGAGTCAGATGCCTTACGGTAGCTTTGGGGGCCTTATATTCCAGGGAGGCCTTATGTTCGGGGAGGTCTTATTTTCGGGGGGATGTCTTACTTTCGGGGAAACAGGGTAGTACTTTTACTCAAGACACCATGTTGCCTTCCTTAGTAATACATGCAACAAGAACATGGCTTATTGCTTCCATACACTGAATATCAATCATGGTTACCTACTGGTGACAGGATTCCATATTTGGGCTCCCCCTTTCCCTACACCCTATATATAGTCTAAAGTGAGTAAATAGCTTTTAAAGCAAAAAAAAATGTATGTAAAAAGAACAATGCACGAACCATTACTTGAACAGCTTCTGCAGTTTCTTCAAGTAAATTGCCAGATCTTTCTTCAAAGAAGAAAATACACACACAGGAAATCCACTAACAATTTACCATTCACAAAATGCTTTGGGAAAAAAAAAAAAAAGCCCTATCGTAATTTTGCACTCCGTAAGCCCTTTTCTCTCTCTCCAACTAGACTAAACCCACTTAGGAACATCAAACACTTGGACAAACACACTTACAACCCTCTTCCTCAAAACTCCCAAACCAACGGGGCCACGTAAACCAGAGGCAGCATTACGTAGTTCAAAAATTTCAGTATAGCCGAAAGCGGTGTGGGTCAGTGGGTAGAGCGTCGATCTGCGGACTGAAGGGTCCCAGGTTCGATTCCGGTCAAGGGCATGTACCTTGGTTGCGGGCACATCCCCAGTAGGGGGCGTGCAGGAGGCAGCTGATCGATGTTTCTCTCTCATCGTTTCTAACTCTCCATCCCTCTCCCTTCCTCTCTGTAAAAAATCAATAAAATATATTTTTTAAAAATATTTAAAAATCAAAGTGTCACCAAAACCATTTTGGCTCAGTGGATAGAGCATCGGCCTGCGGACTGAAAGGTCCCAGATTCGATTCCGGTCAAGGGCATGTACCTTGGTTACGGGCACATCCCCAGTAGGAGGCGTGCAGGAGGCAGCTGATCAATGTTTCTCATCCATGTTTCTAACTCTCTATCCCTCTCCCTTCCTCTCTGTAAAAAATCAATAATATATATTTGAAAAAAAGAAAAAAAAAGCAAGCTTAAAAAAATCAAAGTGCCTTTTTCAAATTCTGCTTTTACTAACTCCAGGAGGTCCTTTCTATTAAGTAGATCCAGAGCCGCATCCCATGCCCACCCATCCTTTCCTGCCTCTGCCTTTGCCAGCAGAACCTTCCTTGTATTTCCGTGCGTTAAATTCACACCTCTTTATGACTGAGCATCTTTCTCCACTGGCACCATTTCAAGGTACTCAGCCCTAAGCATGGCAATTAGTGTTACGTATTCTATGGACCAGTTGACACTCCTCCAAACATTTTATGGGTACACCCCACCCACCAACGCGGTGTGTGGGCTCTGGGTTATCAGGAGCGCCTCCATGCGGGGAGAGAAATGAAGGTGCAAGGGAAACTCAAGTCCACTGGGCGCATCCCGGCTGCTTGTGAGTTGGCGGCTGAGCGCCTAAACGCATCTGATCCCCACGAGGCACCAGCTCAGCGGCTCCTTCCAGAACACAGAGGCAGCCTCCGTCCTAAGGAAATGCAGGCGCACCACAGCGGAGGGCCCCGGCGAGGTTTCTCTCTGGCAGAGTGCCTGCCTGTAAGGGCTTCAAAGAGCACGTGTACGATGGTTTCCGTACTCGGTTTGCACATTCAATCGCGGAGGTTTTCCCAACGGCTGCGAGCCGAGCCGGTAATGAAAGGACCGTGAAATGGTGGTTGGAGCCACAGGGCACGCCAGCAGGGCTTAGGTTACAACTGCAGGGAAATGGTGGCTGACAATGCCCGAAGCTGCGAGGGCTGTTTGGAAACAGACACCCCAAAGCCAGAAGCTTTCTCACCCGCCCTTACCTACCAAGGATGAGGATAACCGCGGTGTCTCCACTCCAATCACAAAGCCTCACCCGGTACCAAGTCTGCCACCAGAAGCTCTGACTTTCCAGAGCTCTAAGTCTGTCTCCCAAGAGGGCAGCAACGGCCTGTGAGCGCCCATTCAAACAGCCAATTTCACCATACATACGATTAAGGGGGTTCAAAGGCGATGGCAAATGGATAACTCCTCCACTGCAAAATAAAAGCGCCCCCTACCCCCCAAAACCCACCAGACAAATTGCCTATGGGTTAGACCAGTGGTCGGCAGACTGCGGCTCGCGAGCCACATGCGGCTCTTTGGCCCCTGGAGTGTGGCTCTTCCCCAAAATACCAGTGCGATTGAAACTCCGTGGCCCACGCGCAGAAGTCGGTTTTCGGCTCTCCAAAGAAATTTCAATCGTTGTCCTGTTGGTGTTTGGCTCTGTTGACTAAGGAGTTTGCCGACCACTGGGTTAGACATTGACTTGGAAAGCTGCTCTCCCTCAGAAACATCACAGGCAGGGCTTCAGATTACTTGAAAACATGCCTCTCTCTCTCATGAGCTGGGGTGGGGGTCACCCCTAATGCCTGGATTATGGAGTTAAGACTTGAGAACAGCTGTCATCCCCTCATGTAAAACACTAGAGAACCACCAAGTAAGAACTAACACAAGCCATTTTGTCATATTTGTCCTCCGCAGACTTCAAGAAATGGGTATAAGGCCCTAATAGGTTTGGCTCAGTGCTCAAGGGTCCCAGGTTCGATTCCGGTCAAGGGCATGGACCTTGGTTGTGGGCACATCCCCAGTAGGGAGTGTGCAGGAGGCAGCTGATTGATGTTTCTAACTCTCTATCCATCTCTGTAAAAAAAATCAATAAAATATACATACATATATATATATTTTTTAAGAAATGGGTATAACTTTGGAACTACACCCTAAAATGAATTGTGGGTCATAAAATTTTTTTATTGATTGGAGAGAGAGAGGTGAGGGAAGGGAGAAAGATAAGGAAGGAGGGGGGAGAAAGAGAGACACAGAGACATCCAATTTGTTGCTCCACTTAGTTATGCATTCACTGTTTGATTCTTGTACGTGCCCTGAGCGAGGATCAGACCCGCAACCTTGGCATATTGGGACGATGCGCTACCCAACGGAACTACCCAGCCAGGGCCTATACACACAAATTGTTAACGGCAAGCGCGCAAAATGAATTCCCAGCAACGGGCAATTATTCAGCCTGGAGTCAAAGCGAGCATAATCGGTGCAATTAAGAATCTATGGTAGCTATCCTAAGAAATCACAAACACCGATCAGAAAGGATTTATGCACCCCTATGTTCATAGCAGCACAATTTACAATAGCTACAATTTGGAAACAGCCTAGGTGCCCATCAGCAGATGAGTGGATCAGAAAACTGTGGTACATCTACACAATGGAATACTATGCTGCCATAAAAAGAAGGAATTCTTACCATTTTCAGCAACCTGGTTGGAACTGGAGAGCCTTATGCTTAGTGAAATAAGCCAGTCAATGAAGGAGAAGCATCACATGATCTCATTCATTGGGGGATAATAAAGAACATTACAAACTGATGAACAAAAGGATAGATACAGAGACAGTAACGCTTCAAACAGACTGTGAAATTACAGCAGGAAGATTAAGGTTAGGTGAGGTAGATAAGAGATCAATCAAAGGACTTGTATGCATGCATATAAGCAAAACCAATGAACATAGAACCTGGGGGGTTGGGGCATGCCTGGGAGGGAGGGGGGGCAATGGGGAGATATGTATAAAAATTAATAGAAAAAAGAAAAAAAAAGATGAAAAAAAAAAAGAATCTATGGTAGCAGTAAAGCATCAACCAGACGGTCAAATGACAGCGGGAAGGTTAGGCAGAGGCGGGGGAGATAAGAGATCAACCAAGGGACTTGGATGCATGTATCTAAGCACAACCAATGGGCACAACACACTGGGGGGTGAGGGCACGCATGGGCGTGGGGGGGCAATGGGAAGATATGTATACATGTAACACATTAATAAAAAATAAAATGAACAAGATTTTAAAAAAGAAAGAATATTGAATATTAACGAAATATATATTAAAAAAGAATCTATTGTGGCCGTGGCCAGTGCAGCTCAGTTGGTGTGAGCGTGTCCCATGCACCAAGAGCTCTTCAGTTGGCTTCTTCATCAGGACTCGTTCCTGGGCCGCAGGCTCAGTCCCCAACAGGGGGCCACGCAGGAGGCAGAGAATTAGTGTTTGACGTCTCTCTGCCATTGATGTTTCTCTCCCCCTCCCCCTTCCTCTCTCTCTAAAATCAATAAAAACACTTTTTTTTTTCAAAAAAGAATCTATTCTACTGAACACCATGGACCCAGAGACATAGAAGCATGGAACAGACTGAAAGGGGGGAGCAGGCGGTGGAAGAGTATCCAAAGAATGTATGTATGTATGTATGTATGTATGTATGGAGCAGGGGGAGGGGGCTAAAAGGGGTCAATGGGGGAGGGAGGGGGACATCTGTAATACTTGCAAGAAACAACTTTTTTTAAAAAGAATCTATTGTAGCCGAAACCGGTTTGGCTCAGTGGATAGAGCGTTGGCCTATAGACTGAAAGGTCCCAGGTTTGATTCGAATCAAGGGCATGTACCTTGGTTTCGGCACATCCCCAGTAGGGGGCGTGCAGGAGGCGGCTGATCAATGTCTATTCCTCTCTGTAAAAAATCATTAAAATATATTTTTTTTAAAAAAGAATCTTGTAGAGTTGGTAGAAAGCAGTTTAAAAAAAATCCCCCCAAAAGCCAAAGAGCGTGCTAAATGAAGGCAGACTCCAATGAGGGCCTCCCCGAAACAGTCCACAAGCCATTTTCAAATACACCTAAGGTCCCGGGGAATTCCCAAAGGTCAAAGCACGCCTCCCCCAAAGCCCTCAGTTCTGAGCCAGGCTGCTGGGAGGCAGGGTGGGAGACTGAAGTGTGTGGCAGGGATGAGGCGAGGCAGGCAGAAATGGACCTTGTATACGCTGATAAGGATAATAAACAAACAAATATCTGTCGATAAGAAGTGTGACCTTATCTAGAGGACAGTGAGGGCGCTCCAGGGGGTTCTAGAGGGGTGAAGGGAGGAAGAGCTGCGGGCTCCTGAGGATCCAGCCCTTCCTCCATGGAGACCAGCAGGGAGGTGGGGGCTGAGGACTGAGGCCGGGAAGAGAGCGAGGAACCTGAGAGCGGGGAGCGGGTACCTCATGGCTGCTGATGGGGCTGAGGTGGGGGCTGCCCAAAGGCTTCTGATACAAGGGGGGTTTTTGTTTGTTTGGTGGATCGGCCGGCTGCACACAACCCACCAGTTTACCGGGTACCACTGTGTGTGTGTGTGTGTGTGTGTGTGTGTGTAGAGAGAGAGAGAGATCCCTTCCCTCCCAAATGTGGCCAGACTAGGGTGTGTGTGTGTGTGTGTGTGTGTGCGCGCGCGTGTGTGTGGAGAGAGAGAGAGAGATCCGTTCCCTCCCAAATGTGACCAGACTAGGGGGTGGGTGTGTGTGTGTGTGTGTGTAGAGAGAGAGAGATCCCGTTCCCTCCCAAATGTGGCCAGACTAGGGTGTGTGTGTGTGTGTGTGTGTGTGTGTGTGTGTAGAGAGAGAGAGAGAGATCCGTTCCCTCCCAAATGTGGCCAGACTAGGGATCGAACCCACAACCTGGGTATGTGCCCTGACAGGGAATCAACCCCCCACCTCTCGGTTCAGGGTGCATAGGAGGATACTCCACCCAGCCTCCCCCTCCTCTGCTCAGGGCAGGGTTTTGTTTGTTTTTTACAAGCATAGAACAGTATTATTTTTAATCCTTTTTCTTGGAAGTATTACATATGTCCCTCATTTCCCCCACTGACCCGCTCCAGCCCCCCCCCGCCCCTGCCCCAGGCCTTCACCACCCAACTGTCTGTGCCCATGAGTTATACAAAAAGGGTTTTGCTTTTGTTTTTTTTTAAATATATCTTATTGTTTTGTTTGTTTTTTACAGAGAGGGAGAGGGATAGAGAAGTGGAAACATTGATGAGAGAGAAACATCCATCAGCTGCCTCCTGCACGCCCCCTCCTGGGGATGTGCCTGAAACCAAGATACATGCCCTTGACCGGAATCGAACCTGGGACCTTTTATTCCACAGGCCCGACGCTCTATCCACTGGGCAAGGGCTTTGTTTTAAAAAGAGGATCTTTTTATAGTAGTTCGCCTACTTAATCAACATCAGTGTACTGAGAGGAAACTGGTTAAAACCGGCAAATTCCAGGAACTCTGCCCCCTCCCAGAGTGGGACCCTAGTGGGCACTTTCCCACTCCCGGGCCTCCCTCCCCGGCTTCACTGTTAAAGTGGGGAGGAGGGGGTGTTGTTTATCCTGGTGTGGACCAGGGTTCATGACACCCCTGAGAGGGTAAGAGGAAAGCTTTTTCTACTCTGGAATAACAAAAACACTTGGTGAACTTAAAACTGGATTCTTGAAGCTGCAACTTACAGCTGTTTTAAACACCACAAGACCGATATGCTTCTGCCAGAAAGCAGCTAAACAAATACAGGGGTGCCCTGGCCAGCTTGCTCAGTGGATAGAGCATCCGCCTGTGGACGGAAGGGTCCTGGGTTTGATTGCGGTCAAGGGCACATGCCTGGTTTGCGAGCTGGATCCCCATTAGGGGGCGTGCAGGAGGCAGCTGACCGATGTCTCTCTCTCATCGATGTTTCTAACTCTCTCTCCCTCTCCCTTCCTCTCTGTAAAAAATCAATAAAAAATATTTTATAAAAAAGAAGAACCCCTAGCCTCAACCTTCTGTTCTTAATTTATTATAAACAAGATTTTTATTATGAAACAAATTCCTGAATGAGAGATGCAGTCACTTTCCCCCCTGCAATATAGAGTACCCATCATTGGTCCGAAAGACAAACTTAACAGCATCGGCCAGGTTTTCCCACTCAGAACTCACCCTCCATTCTAATTAACGTGAAGATGGGCCTTGTTTCCCCCTAGTGCACTCGAGCTAGCTTTCCACTCTTCTCCTAACTCCCACAGGGCCCACTTAACCAGCACTGATCAAACATCGATGTTCCAGAAGTGTTTCCAGAATACAGACCCTGGAGATCTGCCTTCAGAGATGCTCCCAGCCAGCCGAGGGGGGAGATGAACATCAAAAGAACTGATAGGCCTTCCAGGGCTAATTGGCCAGCCGGAGACTGCGCGCTGAAAGGGCATCTCTGTTTACCCGCATGCTGGCTGCCCAGCGTGTCCACCTAGAATCACGCACGGTAGCCCCCGCTGGTACAGCGATCCTTAAACTCTACAAACAGCGAACATGTTTATTCTTGTTATCCTCTCAGGTTGAGAAATCACAGAATGTTTTCTGGGCTCAAGAGTCCTCAGAGTCCAGTACTTACTTCACTTGCAAGATGACCAAAGATGAGACTTTTTTATTTTTTTAAAGCAAACGTTAAACTTTCCGGGTTACCTCATCAGCCAGCGGGCCCAACGCAAAATTGCCCTTAGTGGCCAGCGGCTGATGTGTACTCCTGGCTTGCGTTTGTAACCAAGTTATATGGAATCACAGTAACATAATGATACGCTTCGAGCTTCATTCCATTAAAATCACATCATAGGACTGTAGGATCAGGGAAAAAAGACTGACAAATGGGAAAAAAGAACATAAATCAAGGTTCCACGGGCTTTGACTCACCCTTGAGTCACATCCAATACTCATGCCAAGAGTAGGATATTTGGACTCATTATTATCAATTAAAATAAATGTGTTCGGAGACCTCACAGGTGGTAGATCTCTCATAAAGTGCCCTTTAATGAAAACCAAAAGAACCTGCAAGAGCCTAGTCTAGCCAGGCCCCTTTATTTTACAAGGTTGGATACCTACTGACAAGCGAGGGTGACATGCCTCCCCCCATATCAAATGATGGGGGGACTACAATAAGAATCAAACTTCTCTTACTGCCGAAACACTCATGTAGGGAACTCAAGATCTAACAGAAGCGTGCGTACGCACACATCCCCTTCCTTAGAATTATTCTTTCTAGAATGTTCTTCATCATGCCATCAAAACTTTCTCAACTTTGCCGAAACCGGTTTGGCTCAGTGGATAGAGCGTCGGCCTGCGGACTGAAAGGTCCCGGGTTCGATTCCGATCAAGGGCATGTACATTGGTTTGCGGGCACATCCCCAGTAGGGGGCGTGCAGGAGGCAGCTGATCGATTTTTCTCTCTATTCCTCTCCCTTCCTCTCTGTAAAAATTCAATAAAATATATTTTAAAAAAAACTTTCTCAACTTAAAGATTACCAGGCTGGGAATGAAGAATCGATGGCTGGGACTACGTCTCGATGTTTTTTTCCTTTCTCTTGGCACAACTAAATTACTTAGATGTCACTTTCCCATCTTGCCAACTCTGAACCTGCCAGTTCTTCCTGCTCCCTTCCAAACTGCACATCCCTGGTTCTCTCTCCCTCTCTGGCCAGGGTCAGGCAGTGTTCACGTGCTCTCACTTTTCTTCATACAGTTATGTGAGGGTTTCCCCCCACTTTTACAACAGAACACAGAAGCAGCCATCATTTCGGCAGGCGACATCCGAATTAAGCCAAAGGCTGTTAGGGCTTCAGGCAGGGACACTCAAACCGAGGCCAGTGCCAGAATCTTGGTGCCTCATCCAGAGAGTACCCTCCTTAGAGCCTAGAAACATCAATGCTAAGTCGGGGTCACTTCCTAGACCCTCCTCTTAGCAGCTACGTATTCCTTCCTCCATCCTCACTCCACCTCCTCAACCTCTAAATTGAGTATGCTACAGCCTGGCCAGTGTGGCTCAAAGGTTAGGGGTTGACCTAGGAACCAGATCATGATTGGATTCCGGGTCAGGGTACATGCCTGGGTTGCGGCCTCGATCCCCAGTGGCTGGGGCTTGCAGGAAGCAGCCAATCCACGATTCTTTCTCATCGATGTTCCTCTCTCTCTCTCTCTCTCACTTCCTCTGTGAAATCAATAAAGATATATTTAAAAACGATATAAATAAATCGAGGAGGCTGCGATCTTCACTAAGCAACTATCAGCTTCAGCTGGCAGGGGGGACTACTGAACAAAAACCTCGGCTACCTCACACCCCAGCGGCCCGCTCCCCAATCACCATTTTACCTCCGCATTCTGCCCGCAGTCTCCTTCCCCCCCTCCGTCCTCACCTAAGCAATGTGGGAACTCAAAACAGCTTTGTCTTCCCCGGAGCACTTCCAGACCACCCAAACACAATGCGATCGCCTAGCAACCTCGCAGTGTTTTACGGCAACTCCCTTAATATTAAAAGCCCTATGGAGTCTGCACTGTTCTCGCCTCCCCCCCCCCCCCCGCCCCGCCCGCCTCATTTTTTTTTTTTTTTTTTTTTTTTTTTTAACCAGGGGGAAGATGAGTCTCAGGAGGAGAAACAAGGCCAAAGTCACAGGCGGGGCCGATCCTGAAGGGCAGGGCGCAAACCTGGACCTCCCTCCAGCCCTCGCTTCACCAAGCCTGGTGCCTGGGAGGTCCTTGCATGTGGGGAGAAAATGCAGAGTGAGCCCGTTCTCCGAAGTTCCACAATCGGGAAGAGAAAGCGAGAAAGTGAAGCTTCTCGATGGCAACAAAAAAGGCGGATCCATGCGATGCCAGGAAAACGCTGAAAAGGCAGGATATGGACCAGATGCCCCCAGGGGGCACCCGGGGCAGGCAGACCGCGGTTTGCAGCTCTCAGGGGTTTAAAAGGCACCAGAAAGCCAGGCCCGCAGCCCTCCCCCCTCCCCCCTCCCCCCACGTTAGAAGCACCTAGAGAAAAGCCCGCAGAATACCGCTCCCCATCCTCATTCCCGCACGCGGTTCCTAGTTCCTCGGCCCTCGGTTCTGGTCGCCTCCCAGTCTCCTAAGCCTCCCGGATTCGGGGAGATCGGGATCCCGCGCCTAGACCTCAAACCGCTCCCCCACCCCGCCCCGCCCCACACAACACCCCACATCATAATAATTTCCTTTTCCCGTCGCCGGTCCCTTTCCGGGGGAGTCATCTCCCACGCAGTCGCCTGAGCATTCTGCGGGCGCGGAGCGGTCCTTGCCCAGCTCCCGCGAGGGGAGTCCCCATCCCCGCGGGGGAATTCACCCGCCGCGGAAAACAGGAAAAGGTCACGCGGGCGGCCCCGCGCCATCCGCGCCTCGCTCCGCCGCCGCCCCTGCACCCCCGCCCCATGGCTGTCCCGCCTGCGGTGGCGGGGGGGGGCTGCTTGGCGACCCGGGCCCCAGAGGGCGGCTTGGCTGGGAGGAGGCACGCGGCGCGCCACCCCCCCCCCCCGACCCCCCCCCCAGGCCCTGCGCGGCGGCCGGGACGGAGCGGGGCGCGCTCGGCGCGCGGCCTCCCCGCGGCCGCCGGTGCACATGGTCCCGCGGGGCGCATTGTTCGGCCGCGGCGTGCGCCTCGCCGGGCCCGGCTCCGGGGCGGCGGGGCAGGTGGCGGCCGCGTGTCCCCACCTTTGGCGCCGAGCTTGAAGTCGAGCGTGCTGTGCCGTGCTGCTGCCATAGTGCGGCGAGGCCCTGGGCCATGCCTGGGGAGGCGGCCGCGGGAAACGGGGGTCCGCGCGACGGCTCAGCTGCGGCTGGGGGGACGGCGCCGCGCGGGGAGGCCGAGGAGAGGAGGTGGGAGGGGCCGCCGCGAGCCACCCGGGGCGCAGGGGCGGGGTCGGGCCCGCCTCCGGGAGGGAGGCAGCGCGGACGCCCGCAGCCCCGAACTTGGAGCGGCGCAGGGGTGAGGCCTCGCTCGGGCGAGGGGGGAAACGTGGGCGCTGCGCTCCCCGGCGTGCGTCACCAATGGCCGCGCCCCGCGCCCGGGATCGGGCGGGCGCTCCCGCCATCCGTTAGGTCACCTTAGGTTTAAACGGCGCGGCGCGACTTCCGGGGGGTACCCACCCGCTCTGCGGCGCCCAGACCGGCCCCCGAGCCCCGGCCCCTCTTATTTCCCGGCCCCGGGCCCCAAGAGAAGACGCGGGGATCCACCCCGAGCCTGGAGGTCCGGCGCTGCCGCCTTTTTGCTCAACTCTTCCTCCCCTGCTGCTCCGCCCATCGGCCAGAGGATGGCCCCGCTGAGGGGCCAGCGGCCCTGGGCCTTTCAGGGCCCGAGAGGAAAGCACCTGGGCGGTGAAGTCGCCCCCATCTTTATGCCCCGTGAGAACGGGGGAGAAGCGAGCGAGCGAGGGGGTAACGCTGTTAGCGCTGCTGTGGGAAATCGCAGATTCGGGAGCGGCGCCTCCATCCCTGATGCTTCCAGCCCCGCAGGGAACCTGCCCGCTCGGCGCTCGTCTTTGGCTTCGGGGTGCCTGGTGTTCCACGAGGTGTGGGGAGGAAACAGCCCCAATGGCTGCGCCTTAAAGCGCGCCTTTATCGCGGGGACAGAACCACGGGGGCACATGCCTCCGTCCCGCCATCACTCTTTTGTGCCCGTCTTGCCTCTCCGCACGTGAATTGCTGTACTGGCTGGACACATTTTATTTTTATTTTTTAAAAATATATTTTATTGATTTTTCACAGAGAGGAAGGGAGAGGGGTAGAGAGTTAGAAACATCGATGAGAGAGAGACATGGATCAGCTGCCTCCACAATCCCACTGGGGATGTGCCCGCAAGCAAGGTACATGCCCTTGACCAGAATCAAACCTGGGACCTTTCAGTCCACAGGCCGACGCTCTATCCACTGAGCCACACCGGTCTCAGCTGGACATATTTTAGATCAGTAAAGTCTCATACCTCCACAAAACCGGAAGAACCTGGTGTTAAATTCATCTCTCCTACAGGCAGCCACTAGTCCTGTTTTGCTGAATCTTTCTTTCCTTCTTTCTTTTCCTCTTTCTTTCTTTCTTTTCTTTCTCTTAATCCTCACCCAAGGATATTTTCCATTGATTTTTAGAGAGAGGGGAAGACAGAAGGAAATAGCAATACGAGAGAAACAAGTCGATTGGTTGCCTCTGCACGAGCCCCAATCAGTGCCCAGGGGGGGAACCTGCAACCTAGGTGCCCGCCCTTGACCGGAACCGAACCTGGGACCCTTTGGTCTGCAGGCCGGCACGCCATGCACTGAGCCAAACCTGCTGGGTCTATCCTTCACCTTTCTACAAGTGAAGGGGATTCCATCCTATTAAGAATGGAATCCCCTTGCTGTAACCGGTGTGGCTCAGTGGACAGAGCGTTGGCCTTTGGACTGAAAGGTCCCGGGTTCAATTCCGGTTGGGGGCATGTGCCTTGCTTGCAAGCACACCCCCTTTAGGGGGCGTGCAGGAGGCGGCTGATCGATGTCTCTCATCGTGATGTTTCTAACTCCCTGTCCCTCTCCCTTCCTCTCTGTAAAAAATCAATAAAATATATTAAAAAAATATTTTAAAAAACAATAATATATATATATTTTAAAGAATGGAATCCCATTTTGGGCATTAATTTTTCCCACCCGCAGCCACCTGGTCGCTCTGGATGTTTCCTTTCTTCCGTGGTTCCCAGGTTCTCACTGGCCTGTCGCTGCTCTGGCTCAGCTTTCAGTCCTTAGACACAGCCTGCAGCCCCTGCTCGCTGCCTGGGATGCTCTTCCGTCCTCGCTTGCCTCGCGAGTCAGGTTACTTGGACCACGAGTTGTCCGGGGCCACAGGGGACCGCCTTGTGGCTGCACCGGCTCCAGCGTGCCCCTCCCCACGCGGCAGCAGGGTGGCCTCCGGAGCGCATAACCTGCGCAGCGGCACATGTCCGGGCTCAGGGGAGCCTGCACTGGGCTTAGGGCTCAGGGGAGCCCGCACTGGGCTTAGGGCTCAGAGGAGCCCGCACTGGGCTTA
>JAAGEH010000411.1:6949826-7016207 GCA_011751065.1 Lasiurus cinereus | reverse complement strand
CTGGGCTTAGGGCTCAGGGGAGCCCGCACTGGGCTTAGGGCTCAGGGAGCCCGCACTGGGCTTAGGGTTCAGGGGAGCCCGCACTGGGCTTAACGCTCTGGTTTCTGAACAAGGAGGCCTGTGTCTGTTTGGTGTCGGGCCTGTAAGCTTTGCAGCCAGTCCTGCTCAGCAGCTTGTGTCCTGCTGGGCCCCTGCCTCACCTTGCCGAAGCAAAACAGCCAGAGGTGAAAATCCTGGAGCTGCTTTGCCCCAACGAATCGGATAGCCGGAACGAAAGTGGAATTTAACAAAAATGCGGCCTGATGTGCAGGACATCGGAGATCCATGGCCTCTCTAATGAGTGGCCAGGTTATGGTGATCTCTGAACGCATAGCAATCCGGCCACTCAGTATGTGTGTTTATATATAGTGGTACCTTGAGATATGAGTGCCCTAACATACGAGATTTTTGAGATACGAGCCTTCAAGCGAGCGATTTTTGCTTTGAAATACGAGCAACAGTTGAGATAGGAGTAATCTCGAGGATCGGCCAGCTGCACATGACCCACCAGTTTACTGCGACTCAAGCATCTCATAGTTTCCCACGCCTCAAGGTTACGGAACAAATTAATCTCGTATCTTGAGGTACCACTGTATTAGAAGCCCGGTGCATGAATTCGTACCTGGGTGGGGTCTGGCCAGCCTGCTGGTTGAACTCCTGGTTGAGGGGACAATTTGCATATTAGCCTTTTATTATATAGGATAGACACTGAGTGGCCAGATTATTATGCATTCAGAGATCATAATAACCTGGCCACTCAGTGTATATGAAATTGATGTTGGGGTAGCTTTAGGAGTTATTGTAAGAATGTCCTCATTGCATGTGTCACCTAACCCATATGACACAATCCTGGCAAGGTTGTTAAAGGTAAGACATGGACAGGAACCAAGGGGTTGAGGCCTCTTTAAATCCCCTCCTGAACGATGAGTACCCATTTGGGTCCTGGAAGCTGTTCTCATTGCCTGCGTTTTATAATCTAGGCCCCGGGCTACCAGGTTAGTTACAGGATGAATAATCCCTTTGTCTGTGGGGATTGCTTATGTTACAGTTTCTGGAGATTGCCAGAAGCCTGCAACCAAAAACCAGGAGAGACCCAACTATAGCCTGCGTTCTGGAAGCAGCCTCCTGATCAGCACGATCTTGGCAGTGGCGAAAATGTGGAAGTCATGGAGCAGCGTCCTCTGGACCCGCGTCCTCTGGACCCGCCTCATCTGCTCTTGGCCAACAGGGAGACCCGAGACAATCAATGCAGCCGCTGCTGTCCCGGAGCAGACACACACTTTCCTGTTGGACATAAGCAGTTCCCCGGAATATCCACATCAAATAAGGCCATCCTCTGAGCAGCAGGGGACAAGACAAAAACAAGCCCACTCCATGCCCTGCCCGGTTTGGCTCAGTGGATAGAGCGCTGCCCTTCGGACAGAGGGGTCCCAGGTTCAGTCCCAGTCAGGAGCACATGCCAGGTTGCAGGCTCCATCCTCAGTAGGGGGTGTGCAGGAGGCAGCCGATCAATGATTCTTTTTTTTCCAAATATATTTTATTGATTTTTTACAGAGATGAAGGGAGAGGGATAGAGAGTTAGAAACATCGATGAGAGAGAGACATTGATCAGCTGCCTCCTGCATGCCCCGTGCTGGGGATGTGCCTGCAACCAAGGTACATGCCCTTGACCGGAATCGAGCCTGGGACCTTTCAGTCCACAGGCCGAGGCTCTATGCGATTTTGGCAATGATTCTTTCTCATCATTGATGTTTCTCTCTCTCTCTCTCTCTCTCTCTCTCTCTCTCTCTCTCTCTCTCTCCCTTTCTCTCTGAATTCAATAAAAATATACAGTGGTACCTCGAGATACGAGTTTAATTTGTTCCATAACCTTGAGGCGTGGGAAACTATGAGACGCTCGAGTCTCGGTAAACTGGTGGGTCGTGTGCAGCCGGCCGATCCATGGGATTACTCCTATCTCAACTGTTGCTCTTATTTCAAAGCAAAAATCGCTCGCTCGATGGCTCGTCTCTCAAAAATCTTGTACGTATGTTAGGGCACTCGTATCTCGAGGTACTACTGTATTTTAAAAAAGACCACTCTAGAATCATGTCTGAACATGGAGAACATGTGAACCTGAACTGTGTCCAACCACAAACGTCACCAAACACCCCCTGATCCTGGCTAATGACGGTTGCTGCTTTGCCCATCGCAGCCTCTGCCTCGTCTTCCTGCTTCCAGATGGCATTGATTCAGGCACCCAATCAGGGGATCACCCTGCCCCCCGTCCTGAGCAATGCCCGGCGTCCTTAAATGCTCCCCCAGTCACCTAATACGGCCCCATCCATCCGACCTGTGGGCCTTCCTGGCCCCCTCTTGCGGTGGTGCCCCAAGGTGTGCGTTCTGCCTCGCTGCCAGGCAGAGCAAGCCTGCTTGTTCGACTCCACCTGTGTTCCTGGGGGGCGGGGTGTGACTAGAGGGCAGTGCCAATTGTGACTAAAATGAAGTCAACACTGAAGGTGAAAAACCACAGGTTTAGTGCCAAAACCCACATTCACCAGGACCCACCTGCTTAGTCGGCCCAGCTTGAACATCTGCAACAGAGTTGTATTGTGTCTTATTGATGTCAGAGAGGAAGGGAGAGGGAGAGAGGGAGGGAAACATCCATGGTGAGAGAGAATCAGTGATCGGCTGCCTCCTGCACGCCCCACACTGGGGATCGAGCCTGCAACCTGGGCATGTGCCCTGGACCGGGAATCCAACTGTGACCTCCTGGTTCCTAGGTCGACACTCAACAAGGAAGAAGGAAGTCAAAACGGGAAAGAGCCTCCTTTAAAAAAGAGAAGGCTGCTGAAACCGGTTTGGCTCAGTGGATAGAGCGTCAGCCTGTAGACTGAAAGGTCCCAGGTTCGATTCTGATCAAGGGCAAGTACCTTGGTTGCGGGCACATCCCCAGTAAGAGGTGTGCAGGAGGCAGCTGATCGATGTTTCTCACTCTCTATCCCTCTCCCTTCCTCTCTGTAAAAAATCAATAAAATGTATTTTTTTAAAAAGAAGCTGGTGGTGGCAGAAACGGGGAGACAAAGTTCTAACTGGAAGTGTCCCGGGCTGTCGGATTCCAGAGGCCAGTCATTGCGCTGCTGTCCCCAACCTTCCTGTGAAGAGAGGTCAGGGGCTGGCAGCCACTAGCAGCTGCACCTGCCATCCAAGCCAGAACTTTCGGTTTCACTGTGTTCTTTTTTTTTTTTTTGCTCTTTCACCAGGCCACTGGGGACCCTTGGAGACATTCCGCCTCCCTGCCCACTGTGCGCAGCTGTGATGAAGTCACTTCCTTTCTTTAAAAACCTGGCCTTCCTTATTAGGGTGCGAGTGGTTGACAGCAATCTGGATGACTCCCCCGCTAGTTTGCAGATGAAGTGGGCTTCCCCCCCGCTAGTTAAACACAATTACAGTGGTACCTTGAGATACGAGTGCCCTAACATGCGAGATTTTTGAGATACGAGCCGTCGAGCGAGCGATTTTTGCTTTGAAATACGAGCAACAGTTGAGATAGGAGTCATTGCGCGGATCGGCCGGCTGCACACGACCCACCAGTTTACCGCGACTCGAGTGTCTCAGTTTCCCACGCCTCAAGGTGACGGAACGAATTAAACTCGTATCTCGAGGTACCGCTGTACATTTCTGATTAAAAGGAGTGAAACTGGGAGGGGCCCGGAATCTTTGGCCCCGTGTTTCCAACTTAGCTGCACACTGGCTCGGCGGGAAGCGTCAAAGCCTGCCCCTGCTTGCGCCCCAGCCCATGGAGTCCAGCCTAGGCATCAGTCCTTGTTTAAAAACAACCACAAAAAAACAAAACAAAACAGCCCTAGCTGGTATGGCTCAGTGGATAGAGCGCAGGCCTGCAGACTGAAGGGTTGGATTCTGGTCAAGGGCACATGCCAGGGTTTTGAGCTCAATCCCCAGTAGGGGGCGTGCAGGAGGCAGCCGCTCAATGATTCTCTCTCAACATTGATGCTTCTATATATCTCTCTCTCCCTTCCTCTCTGAAATCAATAAAAATACATTAAAAAAATAAAAACAGTCCTGGCCAGTGTGTACAGTGGAGAGCGTTGGTCCACGAACCAAAGAGTCTCTCATTTGATTCCTGATCAAGGGCACCTGGATTGCAGGTTCATTCCCGGCCCCAGTAGGGGGGCATGCAGGAAGCAACCAATCAATGTGTCTCTCTCACATGATGTGTCTCTTTTTGTCCCTCCCCCATTTCCCCTCCTTCCACTCTAAAAATCCATGGGAAAAAAATACCCTCCAGCAAGGATTAACAAAATAACAAAAACAAGCAAAACAACAGGAGATGCCAGTGTAAAGCCACAGGTGCCACTGTCCAATCAGGAAGCGTTGCGGCCCTAGCCGGTTTGGCTCAGTGGATACAGCGTAGGCCTGTGTACTAAACGGTCCTGGATTCGATTCCGGTCAAGGGCACAAGCCTGGGTTGCGGGCTCGATCCCAGTGTGGGTGTGTGTGCAGGAGACAGCCAATCGATGATTCTCTCTCACCATTGATGTTTCTCTCTCCGAGGCTCCAAGCTCCTTCGGACTCCTGATTTTTCCCCCTGGCACTCCCATCGCTTGGCACCATGCCTGGCACAAGGTAGGCCCTCAACATCTGTGTCTTTCAAAATGAACTGAGGAATAGAACATCGTGCTCGACACTCCAAAGACTCCAAGAGAGACCAAGTTCTCTGAGATCAGGTCAGGTGTTAGGGGAGGGAGCTGAGGTGACTGCCATTCCATGTGACTCCCCACTCTGTTCCCCATCCTGTTCCTGTCCCCAGGGTGCCAGGCAGTCCACAGCCCATTCAGAAGGTCTTTAAGAGTTCACTGGTAGAATTGTCTGGAGGATAATTTAGGAAAAGTAAATTAGCCCTAGCCGGTGTGGCTCAGTGGATAGAGCATCAGCCTGCAGACCAAAGGGTCCCAGGTTTGATTCTGGTCAAGGGCACGTACCTTGGTTGCAGGCTCCTCCCCAGTAGGGGCCCATGCAGGAGGCAACCAGTCGATGTGTTTGTCTCACCTCGATGTTTCTCTCTGTCTTTCCCTCTCTCTTCCACTCTCCCTAAAAATCAATGGAAAAAAATATCCTCAGGTGAGGATTTAAAGAAAGAAAGAAAAGTTGATAATTCTCCAGGGGAAGGGAGAGTTTGGGAGTGCAGGAAGAGATTGGACAAAAATCTTACACCTATTGATGAGGACAGTGGGCGGGGGGGGGGAAGGGCATGAGGTGGGGTGGGAACCAGGTGGAGGGGAGCTATGGGGGGGAAAAGAGGAATAACTGTAATAAACTGAACAATAAAGATTTATTAAATTTAAAAAAAGTAGCTGAAAATGGTTTGGCTCAGTAGATAGAGCGTCGGCCTGCAGACTGAAAGGTCCCAGGTTCGATTCCGGTCAAGGGCATGTATCCTGGTTGCGGGCACATCCCCAGTGGGGGTCGTGCAGGAGGCAGCTGATTGATGTCTCTCTCTCATCAATGTTTCGAACTCTCTATCCCTCTCCCTTCCTCTCTGTAAAAAAAAAAAAAGTCAATAAAATATATTTAAAAAAAAATTTTTTAAGTAAAAGAAAAGTATGTTATAAAAAAGGCTATCCTCAAGACATTTCAAGCCAGCGCTCCTAGTGCCGGTCACAATCCTCATTTGCGTCCCCGCTGGCCTTTCTGGAATAACACGTGGACCACAAAAGGATGCAAGTCAGTTTCTGCCATTACTCTGCAGACACTCCTCACCCCACAGACTCGCAGTGCGCTACGACACGACCACCCTTGCCCTAACCGATTTGGCTCAGTGGATAGAGAGTCGGCCTGCAAACTCAAGGGTCCCAGGTTCGATTCCGGTAGAGGGCATGTGCCTTGGTTGCGGGCACATGCCCAGTGGGGGGCGTGCAGGAGGCGATGTTTCTGACTCTCTATCCCTCTCCCTTCCTCTGTAAAAAAAATCAATAATAATAAAAAAGACATGACCATCCACCCCCAAAGGGTTCCTCCCGTTTGAGAAAACCTGACTTGGAGCGACAGACTGGCAGTCTGCAGCGCCATCGCTCAGCCCTGAAAAGATACCCGCGGCCCGCCTTTCTTAAGGGAAGGTCCACTGGAGCCTCTTTACTAAGCCCTCCTCTCTCCCCCTGAAACACCGTCCAGCCCCCCCCTTCCCTCTCCCCTCTCCTTGCTGGCAAAGAATGGCAGTTACGGGGGAGGGAGCCTTAATGGCTGCCATGCATTACCTCAGTGCCCCAGGGAATGACACAATCAGAAGTGCCACCAAAGCAAACAATCGTGTGTGTTTGGGTCTCAAAAGTAATGCCCTGGGCTCCTTGTGGGAGCGCAGCACTCAGTCTGAAGAAGTAAGGAAATTCTCACCTGTTCGCGCCGGTTAAAAATCTCTTTTCCCAGAAGATGGATTCCTTTCTCCCGTAGTCTCTCGAGTAGCAGCTCACGGAATGATTAGGTTCAGGGCCTTTTGGTGGCCAGCCTGGATGCTGATCTTTCTTTTCTTTTTTCAATTAGCAATCATCACAACTCGGATCAACCTCATTGGCTCCATGTTGCCACTGCGCAAAGCTTGGACCCTTATCTTGATGATTCCATTTGTTTGCAGGTTACCTTTGGCAAATGATCTAATCTTTCTGTTTCTTCATCTGGGAAGGAAGTATCATAACCGCACCACTTGCGGACGGTTATCCTGAGGTTTAAATAAGTTAACAGGAGTATAGTACTTGGAGGAGTGAACAGAGCCTGACACATAGAAATCCCCGTGGAAGAATTCGTTATGACTGCCGAAACCGGTTTGGCTCAGTGGATAGAGCGTTGGTCGTCCTGTGGACTGAAAGGTCCCAGGTTCCATTCCGGTCAAGGGCATGTATCTTGGTTGCGGGCACATCCCCAGTAAGGGGGCGTGCAGGAGGCAGCTGATCGATGTCTCTCTCATCGATGTTTCTAACTCTATCCCTCTCCCTTCCTCTCTGTAAAAAATCAATAAAATATTTTTTTAAAAAGAATTCGTTATTACTGATGAGTTAACACTGATGTTTAACTGGTACTTCCCTCTGCCCCAGTCCAAATGGTGGGTACCTGGGGGTTTCGAGGGCAGCTCCCATTTTAGTAACCATTTCCCTACAGTAGAGCTGAAAGATTCCCAAAGCCCACAGAGGGTCCACCGATCCTAAGACGTCTTTGACACAGCTCAGCAGCCAGAGGTAGTCCCAGAAGCTGAGGGCGGTGGCATTGGATGTGAGCCGCCGTTTGGCACTGCATGGCAGCCCCATGATTCTCACCGCCCCTCCCCCCCAGGGCTCTGTCCTCGCCTGAAACACCCCCTTTCTCCAGTGGGAAGGCCCATCACGGAGCATTCCAGACCCAGCTCAAATGCCACCCGGCCCAGGCAGGGCTGGCCCCTCAGTTGCTTATTCTGCTCCCACAGCGCACAGTCAGCTGTACAGGGAAGAGCTATGCTCCTTGCATTAGTGGCAGCATGCTAGTGCCCTTGAACTTGACCTGTATTTCTCTCCAGCCAACACGCCTTCCTTAATGTGACTAAAACCCAGAGAGTTTGAGGGAGCCGCCCAAGGTCAGGTGCTTCATAGTGAAATGAAGGCTCAGGGACCAGGACCGTGATGCCCCAGTTCCTAGGCCCACTTCCATGATGGAATGTCCACTATGGACCACAGCACGTAAAGTACTGCGAGCTCTTTATATATGTCATTTCTAATCCTCCTAACCCAGCAAAGTTTTTTTTAAACATATTTTATTGATATTTTACAGAGAGAGACAGAGTTAGAAACCTTCATGAAAGAGAAACATCGATCAGCTGCCTCCTGCATACCTCCTACTGGGGATGTGCCCACAACCAGGGCACATGCCCTTGACTGGAATTGAATCTGGGACCCTTCAGTCCACAGGCCGATGCTCTATCCGCTGATCCAAACCGGTTTCAGCACCAACAAAGTTGTTTTTTTTTTTCCTGTTTAAAGACATAGACACTAAGGCCAAGCAACAAGCTCAAGGCCGCACGGCAGTCTGTGGCAGAGCAAGGCTTGGAACTCGGGCCAGTCTGACTCCAAAGTCAGGAGAATGGCTACTCTCTCAGGTTGCCGCTCAGCTCTGGAAATGAGAGCAGGGGGCGGGGGAGGGGGGAGGAGGGGAAAGAACTGAATGGTTCATTGAAAACACACTCATCCTCCATGCAGACCACTGTTGTTTTAAGGAAAGAGTAGAAGAAAAAGGGAGATTACATTTTGGCATGCAAAGGCAAAACAATATTTTTTTTCCCGTTCCTGGATCCCATTGCAGCTTCTTCAAAGCCAGTGAATTTATGCATGTTGACACAGCTCTTATTTTAAACTCTTCCTGGCTCAGTTTTCAGCTCCTTCCTCTTGGCATCACCGGTCCCATGACCCCCGTCTTCCAGTCTCTGAGAATCTGCGGAAAATCATTATGCAGCAGTTACTGTTAAGATCCACACCACACACGGTCATTCCGGCCTTCCCACTCAACCATGGTTTCTTCTGGTTTCAGGGTAGATTGATTACCTGGCATGTCAGCATGTTAATCATGAGGCTCTTAGACTTGAAGGAAATGTGAATATTGATATTTTAAACATATGTTCATTGGGGGAACACCCTTCTAGTGGCTAGATATGATTTATGATTTATTTAATAAAGCCAATTAGATTTTTTAAAAAATAATATGTTAATTGCATCAGGAAGTTTGTCCTTTAATAATCTGAAATCACTTTTTTTTCTTAATTATTTACAAATATGTAGTTTTCTCATTTTTGTCTGAGATAGATATATTTTAATCGGAGTATACCTATTCACATAAAAGCTCCATACGTGAAAATGAATGTATGTTATTTTTTCAAATATATTTTTTATTGATTTCAGAGAGGAAGGGAGAAGGAGAGAGAGAGAAACATCAATGATGAGAGAGAATCATTGATGGGCTGCCTCCTGCACTCCTCACACTGGGCCTCAAGCCCACAACCTCCTGGTTCATAGGTCAAAACTCAACCACTGAACCACACCGGCCAGGCAAATGTATGTTATTTTAAACTTGCTTCCTTAAAAAAACACGAGGTTATTGAACTTTGGCTGTTTGCAATTAATGAAAAATACTTTAGAAACTTCCCATTAATATGCTTGTGCAAAAAAGAAAAATGGCCAAAACTGGTTTGGCTCAGTAGATAGAACGTCGGCCTGCGGACTGAAAGGTCCCAGGTTCGATTCCGGCCAAGGACATGTACCTTGATTGTGGGCACATCTTCAGTGGGGGGCGTGCAGGAGGCAGCTGATCGATGTCTCTCTCTTATCGATGTTTCTGACTTTCTATCCCTCTCCCTTCTTCTCTGTAAAAAATCAATAAAATATTCTTTTTTTTTAAAAAAAGAAAGAAAAATGCACTGCAATGCAAGAGGCCTGCCAAATGGGAAAAAATAAAGCTAAATAATGCTCCGTTGTTGTACCATTAGTGAGATCTCAAATTGGTCCAAAAGGACATCATGTGCCCCCTACTATGATGTATTGACAAGAGCCCAACATCCCTTCTGTGGTCTGCTTGCCAAACCTGAACCCCATCCTGCAGAAACATCAGACAAACTCGAACTAAAGGACCTCCCACAAAATGAATGCCCTATATGCTTCAAAACAATGTCAAGGTCAAGAAATACAAAGAAAAGCCAAGGAACTATTTCAAATGAAAAGATGCTAAAGAGAGCCCCAGCCAGTTTGGCTCAGTGGATAGAGCCTTGGCCCACGGACTTAAGGGTCCCAGGTTCGATTCTAGTCAAGGCCATGTACCTCGGTTGCAGGCTTGAGGCATCCGATCGATGTTTCTCTCTCTCTGGCTCTCTCCTCCACTCTCTCTAAAAATCAATGGAAAAATAAAAATTATTTTTCAAAAAATAAACTAAGGACATTTTACAAGCAAATCCTAATGTGTGATTCTGGAATGGATCCTGGATCAGAAAAGAAAAATTGCTGTAGGGGACATTATGGGGGCAACCGACAACAGTGGAACCAGGACTGTGGATTAAACAATGACTTTGTAGCAACATTGAAGTTCCTGACTTCGGTCAGTGTGCTGTGATTATATAAGAGAATGTCCTTGTTCTTGAGAATTACACCCTGAAACTTTTGGGGTGAAGGGGCATAATGTCTCCAACTAATCCATGCTTTGGGGAAAATTTTATATGCATGTGTAAATTAAAAAAGAGACAGTGACTAACAAGGCAATAGGGCAAAATATCAACAATAGTTGAATCTGGCCCTCACCGGTTTGGCTCTGGATAGAGAGTCGGCCGATGGACTCAAGAGTCCCAGGTTCGATTCCGGTCAAGGGCATGTACCTTGGTTGTGGGCACATCCTCAGTAGGGGGCGTGCAGGAGGCAGCTGATCGATGTTTCTCTCTCATCAATGTTTTTAACTCTCTATCCCTCTCCCTTCCTCTCTGTAAAAAATTAATAAAACATATTTTTAAAAATAGCTGAATCTGGGTAAAGGGTGTACAAGTGTTCCTTGTACACTATTTGAAACTTTTATGTGTGTGCATTTAAAATGAAAAGTTATCAAGAGCAGAGAGCCTCAGTGGTTGAGCATCGACCTATGAACCAGGAGGTCACGGTTTGATTCCCACTCAGGGCACATGCCTGGGTTGTGGGCTCGTCCCCAGAGTGGGGCATGCAGGAGGCAGCCGATCAATGATTCTCTCTCATCATTGATGTTTCTATTTCTCTTCTCCCCCTCTCTCTCCCTTCCTCTCTGAAATAAATGAATATATACATTTTAAAAGGATCAGTGGATGCATAGAAAACATAAGAATGTTAAAAAGAAGGAAGAGAAGCCATCCTCCCAAGGTGTATGACACAGTGGCATCTAAGCATGTTGAATGTCTTGGTAACAGCAAGCTTGGCTTCAGGGAAACACTCAGCCTTGAACGTGCAGAGCGAGGAAAACAGGAAGGTTTGATCCTTTCAGCTCGTTGTTCATGGGCTTCATAAGAAACCCAGAGGTTCATGCGTGATCCAGCCCCATCGCTCACTCCCAGGCCTCCGACAGCTCACCTTCGCGGACAACTTTGCCACCTGAATGCCATGCCCATCTCATCCCCGGTGCGGTTTTGTTTCTTTGGGGGAGATTTGGCCAACGCCCTCTCTCAGGTCCTGCAGCTCTTCAGCTCCAATCATTCTGGATGCTGGCGGCAGGGTGGGGGCAGGAGGCGGTTCATGGAAAACTCATGCCACTCAGGATATGTGCACAGTGCCCGTTCTTTGATCATATAAAGAATTCCTTCATTCTTTAAACAGTCCTCCAGTCTGAGGCCCACTCTATTTCCTCCTCACTTTACCACTCACCTCATTTCCTCATCCCCTCAAGCCCTCATCCCTTGTCCCTGCAAACTCCTAACGCCGGATCGATTCAGACTTTTGCCTCCTCACCAAATCTTTCTTAAATCCATTTGGCCATTTCCTGGAACGCCTATTCCACTGCCTCATGTGGCCTTTATTCGTTCTGTCCCCCACAGTAATAACTGGCTCCCTGCACTTCATGCCCCCCGGCCTTCAACAGTCATCCTTCCAGAGTACACTTCTAATGACATAACAACTTCCCGCTACAACCCTTCAGTGCCAATTGCCTACAGAATGAAGTTCAAATGCCATGTGTGGCTTAAACACGTTTCACGATCTGACCTGAGCCTTCTGTTTCTCACGCAGCTCCTGTTATCCCTCCAAAGACACAGGTTTTAAGCCTGCTAAGATTCTGCCAGGCTCAGACACATCATGGTTTCTCACTACCCAATGATGTTAAGAAAATTACCCAAAATTTGGGCTTAAGATTTTTTATCAAATAATAAAAGGATTGCTCCATGCTCTTTCCTTGATGTACTGAAATATTCTCAAATAAGTACTCCTATGTAACCTAATGCAGAGCAGTGCTGTCCAACAGAGCCATATAATCAATTTAAATTTTTCTAGTAGCCACATTGAAAAATGACCGGTTTGGCTCAGTGCATAGAGCGTCGGCCTGCAGACTGAAGGGTCTTGGGTTCGATTCCAGTCTTTGGCATGTACCATGGTTGCGGGTACATCCCCAGTAGGGGGTGTGCAGGAGGCAGCTGATCGATGTTTCTCTCTCATCGATGTTTCTAACTCTCTGTCCCTCTCCCTTCCCCTCTGTAAAAAATCAATAATATATATATTTTTAAATGAAATAAAAACAAACTGGAGAAATTGAGGTTAATAATGTATATTATTTTACCCAATATATTCAAAGTATTATCCTTTCAATATGTAAAAAATTATTAATGAGATATTTTAGATTCTCTTTCTTATCCTAAGTCTTTGAAATCCAGTATGAATTTGCCCTTATAGCACATCTTTGGATGCTATATTTTAATGAAAAATATTTAATCTGTATCTAGATTTCATAAAATTTATAATTGAAAAAAGTAAGATTACATACCCAAGTTTTCTTAATATACCTAAAAATTTCCCATAACTGAACTAAGTACCAAAAATCATTTTCCTTTAACGTTTACATCCACATTGACAAAACTAACTTTAAAAGAATTGATTTGGCCTTGCTGGTTTGGCTTGGTGGATAGAGCATCAGCCTTTGGACCGAAGGGTCCCAGGTTCTATTCCAGTCAAGGGCACATGCCCGGGTTGTGGGCCCAATCCCCAATGGGGGGCGTGCAGGAGGCAGCTGATCAATGATTCTCTCTCATCATTGATGTCTCTCTCTCTCTCTCTCTCTCTCTCCCCCCTTCCTTTCTGAAATCAATAAAATATAAAAAAGAACTAGATTAAAAAAATAAATAAAAGAATTGATTTGACTTTGAAGCAAAACATGTCAGTTTCAAAACCACATCTGTACAACTTAAATTCACTAATTTATGTCAACTCAGTATTCTTAATATTAAATTCAAAGAAGCATTGTTATTTGAAAAGCATTTCTAGATTCATCAATATAAACAAAACATTCTTCAAAGTTTACTTACAAATTTTACATCCAATATACCTAATGCCATATATTATAATTAGTTTTCTGCATATTGTTTTATGTTAGAAAAATGTATAAAATCAATATTATTGATTTTTTAAAAATATATATTTTATTTATTTTTTAGAGAGAGGAAAGGAGAGGGATAGTTAGAAACATCAATCAGCTGCTTCCTGCATACTCCCTATTGGGGATGTGCCTGCAACCAAGGTACATGCCCCTGACTAGAATCAAACCTGGGACCCTTCAATCCGCAGGCCAACACTTGAGCCAAACCGGTTGGGGCTCCATATTATTGATTTAAATCATGCAATGTTTCAATGTCAACATAAACTCTTATACCTGTCTAGCTAAATCATAAATACGCTTTTCCTTTCCCTATAGCTCACATCTATCTTTTTCATATGCAGTGTGCTATCCATAAGAGAACATGTAAATCACATTACCAGCTTTTTAAATTAATGGATATTTGGCAAGCATTCCTTTTGTTAACAGCACAAACTTTGTAAAACCTTTTGTTTGGCAATAAACGAAAGATCATTACATTCATTGTCTACTTTCAACAGTTCCATAAATTGTGATGAGTCATAAAATCTGTACGTATATGCTGAACAGTTTTAACAATCGTTTCCATGATACCTTTCAGAAAAGTGAGCACAGATATTTTCAGTGTGTATCGTAAGTGGCATGAAGTCACCAGAAAAACATCAGTTTCTTGTTTTAAAATTTCAACAGATCGAAAATCCTGACCTAACAGCTGGAGCACCACCCGTGATAATATATATTTTTATATCCAACTAAGGTTCCTCTTTGACAGATGTAAAAATATTTTAAAATATCTATGCTGCCCTAGCTGGTTTGGCTCAGTGGATAGAGCATCAGCCTGCGAACTGAAAGGTCCTGGGTTTGATTCTGGTCAAGGGCACATGCCTGGGTTGCAGGCTTGATCCCCAGTGGGGGACTTGCAGGAAGCAGCCGATTCATGATTCTCTCTCATCATGGATGTTTCTATCTCTCTCCCCCTCTCCCTTCCTCTCTGAAATCAATAAGAATATATTTTAAAAAATATCTATGCTGCCCTAACCAGTTTAGCTCAGTGGCTAGAGCATCAGCCTGTGGACTCAAGGGTCCCAGGTTCGATTCCGGTCAAGGGCATGTACCTTGGTTGTGGGAACATCCCCAGTGGGAATGTGTTATTTGAAAAGCATTTCTAGATTCATCAATATAAACAAAGCATTCTTCAAAGTTTACTTACAAATTTTACAGCCAATATACTTAATGCCATTTATTATAATTAGTTTTCTGCATATTGTTTCATGTTAGAAAAATGTGTGAAATCAGTATGATTTTAGAGAGAGTGGAAGACAGAGGGAAAGACAGGAGGCAGCTGATTGATGTCTCTCTCTCACTGATGTTTTTAACTCTCTATCCCTCTCCCTTACTCTCTGTAAAAAATCAATAAAATATATTTTCAAAAATTAAAAAATATCTATGCTATTGTTTTTTGGGGCCATGAATTGGCATTTATTTGCAAGTATGGCAGTCCTTTCAAACAAAACATACCCCACATACTAACTAGACAGTGTCCTACTAGTATATCCTATGAATCATCCAAAGCTTAAAAAAAGTACTTGCAATTTCTCCAATTTTAAATCACTTAATCTTAGGTACTGTTAGAAAGGTCCGATATTTCACAGGCAATTATTTTGTGCTTTCATTGAAGATCTTTCTTTCTTTCTTCTTCTTCTTCTTTTTTGTAAAATACAGTTTTTAGTATTTTCCTTATACTTTTTAAGTAAAATTTCAATAAATGAAATAATTTCATTTCCTATTGCCATCTAAAACTGGTTTTCTTTTATGTGCAGGAATTCAAGCCATTTTAAAAAGATTTTTAAGTTTATTTTCAGAGAGAGGGAGAGAGTAAAACATGGAGAAGCTGCATATCTTCCACTGGGCTGACAGGTGCGGGCGGGGCAACGTTTGGGTGCACAGAACGTCACCCAACTGAGTCACATGGGCTGGGGCTCAAGCCATTTTAAAGCTGGCCAAAGTTCCAAGTTCAGAACTGGTGATTTTTTAAAGAATTTTCATTGGTGCCAAAACCGGTTTTGCTCAATGGATAGAGCGTTGGCTTGGGAACTGAAAGGTCCCAGGTTCGATTCCGGTCAAGGGCATGTATCCTGGTTGCAGGCACATCCCCAGTAGGAGGCGTGCAGGAGGCGGCTGATCGATGTCTCTCTCTCATCGATGTTTCTAACTCTCTATTCCTCTCCCTTCCTCTCTGTAAAATATCAATAAAGTATATTTTAAAAAAAGAATTTTTATTGGGCATTCAATTTTGAATGCAGGTATCTAATTTTACTGTTCTCATCAAATTCACTCTGTATTGGCTGAATATCTTCCTCAATATTGTTCACTTTATTATCTTTAAATGATTTTTAGACATATTTTTTTGGTCTGATGCAGCAAATTATATGAAATTTACAACATACTTCTTCCAATGCCTTTGTTTTTTCTCTCTCTTCTGTGTAGTATTAATATCTACATCTCCACTCAATTCTGCCTCAGTTGTGTGCCTTCTATTTAAATTGACAAATTAGTCTATACTTTTTTTATTTTAAAATTGTCTAATTATATTATAATTTAGAGTAAAAGAAGTATTTCAATTTAGTTACCAATTATCATCTATATGATTAAATGGTGCTGTCTGTGTAAAATGTTCAAATAAACACATTTTATTTTTAATCCTCATCCTAGTATATTTTTCTTTTTAAAAAAATATTTTTATTGATTTCAGAGAGGAAGGGGGGAGAGATAGAAACATCAATGATGAGAGAGAATCATTTGTCAGCTGCCTCCTGCATGCCCCCTTCTGGGGATCAAGCCTTCAACCTGGGCATGTGCCCTGAATGGGAATCGAACCATGACCTCCTGGTTTATAGGTTGATGATGAACCATTCAGCCATGCTGGCCGGGCAAGATATTTTTCCATTGATTTTAGAGAGAGTGGAAGACAGAAGGAAAGACAGAGAGAAACAACTATGTGAGAGAAGCACATCGATTGGTTGCCTCCCTGAACAAGCCTGTTTGGGCCTGGGCTGGGGAGGAGTCTGCAACCAAGGTACGTGCCTTTGACTGGTATCAAACCCAGGAGGTTTTGATCCAAAAGTTGATGCTCTATCCACTGAGCAAACCCGGCTAGGGCTAAACACATTTGAGTGCTAAAAATTTGAATTGACTTAAATCCATTGACACTTAGAGAAATAATGAGTTTATGTATAATACTGAAGATGACTCACACACTTATCACACATAGTATAGTACACTACAGCAATATCCATGAGATGCAACAGTTACAGTGCAATGTAGTCCTACCTAAACAATAAGGTTGAATTTAATAGTTTACGCCACTTCAGTTTTCAATTAAAATTAAAACTGAGTAAAATGGCCAAAACCAGTTTGGTCAGAAAATGTACTGAAGATGGAGAGTCACCAAACAAGCTCTATGTGTTGGTCCCCTATGTACCTGTCACCACTTTCAAAAACCTACAGTTTATGTGGATGAGAACTAACTGCTGATTCTCAAATAAAGTCGTTAAAACTGCAAAAAAAAAAAAATCCCACTGACAACGCTTTATAAATAGGACGACAAGAACAACAACAAACCGGTGCATATGTCTTTCTATCTGTGCCTGCCGCTCACCCGAGTTTTAGAATTCATTGGTTATCCTCCTCTTTCCCCTCTAGCCTGTGAGCCCTGGAAGCCGGAGCTGCTTCGTTAACATGTGTGGTCCACTGCCTAGGATGAGACCTGACATCTGACAGGAAGAGTGGGCATGCTACTATAAATATGTGAGGAATGAATGAAAGAATGGGAATCCCATGTATTCTTTTTTTTTCCATTCATGTACAGACTTAGGCCCCTACTACTCTGTTTCCCCGAAAGTAAGACATCCCCTGAAAATCAGACCTACTTCCAGTTTTGCCTCTCGCTGTCATATAAGGCATCCTCTTGAAAATAAGATCTCTCCGATTATAAGGCCTCCCCCGAACATAAGGCCTCCCCCGAACATAAGGCCTCCCCCGAACATAAGGCCTCCCCGGAATATAAGGCCTCAGAAGCTACCATCAGGCATCTGACTCCTGATTTAAAGAGACCTCGCCCTGCCTGAACAGCTCCGGCTGCGCTGCGGCCCATCAGTGAGCTGTTTTGTGATGACAACAACTACCGGACCGTCTACAGGTGATAAATTTCCTTTTGTTTTTTTTCTTCGACAACAAATGTGTACTGTATTCTTCTTCACGGAAAAATAAGACATCCCCTGAAAATAAGACCTAGCGCATCTTTGGGATCGAAAATTAATATAAGACACTGTCTTATTTTCGGGGAAACAGGGTAGGTGGCATTCATCCTAGAACATCTGTAAGTCTGGGATATAAGAGGACCACGATTTAATGGGATATTATGAAAGCAGAATTTAAAAGACATGAAACCAAGGAGACAATCTAGACCTGACTGGTTTTATTCAGTGGCACATTCATCCCAACTATGAAACAATCGCATTACTGTGACATCGAGAAGCGGTGTCCTTAGTAGACTTTTTTTCTCAGTGGGTACCGGATCCTAATTTCATCTGAAAAGCTTAAACTAAAAAGACCGCTCTTTGTTTTTTTTTTTTTCCTTTTTCCAAATCTCATGATGTGAAGATCAGAACCACAAGCTGGCAAACCTACAGAGTCTGCAGCATTCTGTTTCAAGCAAAGACGCCGCTAAACTACAAATAGAATCAAGCGTTTTCGCGACAGCTGCATTTCCAGCTCCCCTCCCTTCTGCGGAGCCCACCCGCTGGGTACCCAGCCAGTCGGTGCTCACCTTCTGTCTGTCTTCTGGGGGCATCGAGGCAGGTACTTCTACAGAGAAAATGTAACTCGGGAGCGGGGTTCTGTCTTGTTGTCGCTCTGGTGGGCTTCAGCTCATGCAGCAAGAGTCACTAAAGGAAGAAGATGAGGCCCCCCCCCCCCGGGGGGTGAATTAATTATAACGGAGCGACCTGATAGATGAAGCCTTAAGCAAATGACCCATCTTTTCATCACTGACAGTGGGACAAGCTGACATCAAGTGCCTTGTGATGTGATATGGCGCCTGCTTTATCCATCGCTGCCTGATAAACCACCGTAGAATTCAGTGGTTTAAAATAACAACCGAGAGGACCTTCAGATTGAATGCAAACAAACACATGAGCCGGAGTGTTTTTTCAAATAACACCATCACATCGGGGAGGCGGCATTGATCCAGGCCATCTGAGAGCCAGAACCTGGACTGCGTGCCCTTCGGCTAACGCGCTCTAATACTAAATGTTCAACTACAGTAAGAACGCTTGCTTTGCCGGGACCGGGTTAGCTCAGTGGATAGAGCATCGGCTTGCAGACTGAAGGGTCCCAGGTTCGATTCCGGTTGAGGGCATGTACCTTGCTTGCAGGCACATCTCCACTGTGGGGCGTGCAGGAGGCGGCTGATCGATGTTTCTCTCGCATCGATGTTTCTGACTTTCTGTCTCTCTCCCTTCCTCTCTGTAAGAAATCAATAAAATATATTTTAAAAAAAAAGAATGCTTGCTTTGCATAGGCATGAGTTTGCTTCCTCTGCATTCTAGGATTAAGCACGTCAGTAAATAAATCGTGAATATGGAATCCAGGTTTCCCATTGCTGGAAAAGGTAGTTATAATTATGGAAAGGGGGCAGAATAGATTGAACACTTCTGGGTCCTGGCCCGGTAGTTCAGCTGGTTGGAGAATCGTCCAGATATGCCAAGGTCGCAAATTCAATCCCCAGTCAGGGCACGTACAAGAATAAACCACTGAATGCATAAGCTGAACAACAAATTGATCTCTCTCTCTCTCTCTCTCTCTCTCTCTCTCTCTCAATAAAAAAATCATAAATTAAATTAAAAAATATTTTTTAAAGATAAAATGTCTGCAACTTATTTTCAAGCGGTTCAGGAAATATAAGAATAAACTTAAATGTGCTCGCGTGCATGCGGGGTGTGTGTGTGTGTGTGTGTGTGTGTTTGGAGAAGCAAATGTGGTAAAACTGTCAATCTTGGTGAATGATATAGAGTTTTTATAGTGCTATCCTTTGAACTTTTCTGTGGTTTAAAACATTTTTCAAAATAAAGAATTAGAGATAAAAATAGAAAAGCATTTTTAAAAAAATATGTATTTTTTTCATTGATTTCAAAGAGAAAAGGAGAGGGAGAGAGAGAGAAATATCAGTGATGAGAGAGAATCCTTGATTGGCTGCCTTCTGCATGCTCCTTACTGGGGGATCAAGCTCACAACCCAGGCATGTGCCCTTGATCAGAATTGAACCCAGGACCCGTCTGTATACAGGCCAATGCTCTATCCACTGAGCCAAACCAGCTAGGGCAAGAAGAGCATTTCTTGAAAGCATTTTCCTCCTAAATACTGTAGTTATTTATTTATTTTTAAATATATTTTTATTGATTTCAGAGAGTAAAGAAGAAGGAGAGAGAGAAACATCGATGATGAGAGAGAATCATTGATAGGCCTTCTGCATGCCCCACACTGGGGATCAAACTTGCAACACAAGCATGTGCCCTTGACTGGAATTGAATCCAGGACTCTTCAGTCCACAGGCTGACACTCTATTCACTGAGCCAAACCAGCTACAGCCATACTGTAGTTATTTATATGATCCCCACAACAAACATAGAATCCTCAGAGTTCATCAAGCCTAGTGTTTATTAAACTACTACCCAGTGTACGAATTCATGCACCTTGAAAGGAACTGTGGGCCATGAGGCTGCACTAGGCACAGGGGTGGATCTCAGCCCATCCTCTGCGCCCCCACCTATCTTTTTTCTTGTTCTCAGTATGATGCAGGATAATTTACTGAGATACAATTGAGGTTTTATTCTTATATCTCTCCTCCCCAAGGTCCTTTGCACATTTTGATCATTTATTTTTTTAAATATATTTTATTGATTTTTTACAAAGAGGAAGGGAGAGAGATAGAAAGTCAGAAACATCGATGAGAGAGAGACATCCATCAGCCGCCTTCCGCACGCCCCACACTGGAGATGTTCCCACAAGCAAGGTACATGCCCCAGACTGGAATCGAACCTGGGACCTTTCAGTCCACAGGCTGACGCTCTATCCACTGAGCCAAACCGGTCTCGGCTTGATCATTTCTTATCTGCCCTCAAGTACCACCATCTAGTCCACAAGCTGAAATAGCCTTTAAACCTTTAAACTGGGTCAGGAGGACTCCCACTTAGGGACCAGGAACACTGTGCGGAGAGCAGCAATGTTTTAAAAGCAGTCCCTTAGTACTGGAGAGGAGACGGTCTTTAAAATATAGCCCCTTTGAGTAGCTTGCCATCTTTGCTGTTCAGGATGTAAACTGGGTCAGGAGGACTCCTGCTATCAGCTCTGAGTTCCCCAGCGTCCTTTCTGCTCAAGTAAAGAATACAGTCAAGCCGAAGCCGGTTTGGCTCAGTGGATAGAGTGTCGGCCTGCGGACTGAAGGGTCCCGGGTTCGATTCCGGCCAAAGGCATGTATCCTGGTTGTGGGCACATCCCCAGTGGGGGGCGTGCAGGAGGCGGTTGATTGATGTCTCTCTCTCATCGATGTTTCTAGCTCTCTATCCCTCTCCCTTCCTCTCTATAAATAATCAATAAAATATATTTAAAAATAATAATAAAGAATATAGTCAAGCTGGGCCAGCATGGCTCAGTGTTGGAGCACTGACCTATGAACCAAGAGGTCACAGGTTTGACTCTCGGCAGGGCACATGTTTGATCCCCAGTGGGGGGCATGCAGGAGACAGCCAATCAGTGATTTTCTCTCATCATTGATGTTTCTGTCTTTCTCTCCCTCTCCCTTCCTCTCTGAAATAAAAAAAAATAGAGTAAAATACTCTATATTCACCAAAAAAACAAACCTCCTTTTTTAAAAAATATATTTTATTGATTTTTTACAGAGAGGAAGGGAGAGGGACAGAGAGCCAGAAACATCGATGAGAGAAAGACATCGATCAGCCGCCCCCTGCACACCCCCCACTGGGGATGTGCTCGCAACCAAGGTACATGCTCTTGACCAGAATCGAATCTGGGACCTTTCAGTCCGCAGGCGGACACTCTATCCACTGAGCCAAACCGGTCTCGGCAACCTCCTTTTTTAAATTCTTTGTTTTTAAGCCCAAGTTCCTTGAGTAAAGTGTGTTGAGTTGAGAGATGACAATTTTACAAACTCCATCAATGGTTTTCTTTGAAATCATTTTACATATTTCAGGTAAAATATTCCTCACCATTGAAATGAGAGATTTGGCCTCCTGGTGCTTACACTGACTGTACAGCCATAGAAGGCAGAGTAAACCTACCCCATGTACACCTCAGCTCGGGCTCTTTGCCTGGTCTGTATTGTGAATGGGGAGACATTGAAAAAATAAAATAAAATAAAATAAAATAAAATAAAAGAGATTAGACTAAGCCAGGGATTCTCAACCTGGGTTTAGGAGATCAGTGAACTTGAAAACCATTTCCTCCCCATCTTCACTGATCTCTAACAGAAGTGTTTCCTTCGACTGCAAATATAAGTACCAAACTACGTTAGCAGGACCTGTGCCTTGTCACTAATAGAAACCACAAATACTTTCACATCACACGACAGTGATTGATACCTTGAGATATAATTCATACTCATCGCCACTTAAAAAGCATGGTAGTTTTTAGACTGCTGCTAGATCTGGTTATTTAATAGATCAAATAGAGAAGTACATGTATCACAAATTTATATTTGATACCTTAGTAACCATGTTTTCATGTAATTGATTTCCCTTGTATTCTCACTTATGATGTTTTATGCATTCAAAAACAATATTTTGAAAAGCCAAACTGAAAGGGTCTCTGGGCGCTTAAAAAAATGTGTTGGGCTCTTGGACTGAACACTATCAAGCTGTCAGTGCTCACACTGGTGTGTACACAGGATTTCTTTCCATCCCTCTGGCAAAATAGCTCACAGCTTAGATAATTATCTGTGAGAAGGTTCCACTGACATTTTGGTCATTTCTTATCTGCCCTCAAGTACCACCCCCTAGTCCACAAGCTGAAACAGCCTTTAAACCTTTAAACTCAACCTTTCAAACCAAGCCTTCTTTAGAAATCATTCTTTAATGCTTCCACAGCAAACTGTAAGAAGAAGCACCAGAAACGAAACCAGGAAACCCATTTTACCTCAGCTCTCCTGTCTATTCCTGGGAAAGTCATTTAACTTCTCTGAACCTCATCTGCAGGCACAGCTAGGTGATCTTTAAAATCTCAACGTTCCCTGCAACAGAGAGGAACTGACAGGTCTGCGCCAACCACGAGGACAGGAGGAGAAACAGTCAGAGATGGAAGACGCTGATGACGCCTTGCCATGCGAGCAGTCAGCAGCTGTGCGTCACTACAGGTTGCCCAGGGCCAAAGCAGAGAGGGTTGGATCTGCATGGCCACCATTTGTCCACCATCCAGATACCATTGCTGACATGTGCACATAAGAAACTGTGACATTGAAACTGGGACTCAGAATTATTGGACATTGAAATTGGGACTCAAACATTTTTTGTTCTTATAGGTTTATTTCTAGCCTGCAGAGGCAAGATGTTTTTAAAGAAAAGAATCAGGGGGAAAAAAACAACAGATACAGAGGCAAAGAGGCAATGAACAGAATGTCATACTACAGCGGGAAGGCAGGGGAGGTTGGGGGGGCTGTAAGAGATCAACCGAAGGACTTGTATGCATGTTCATAAGCGTAACCAATGGGTACAAGACACTGGGGGCCAGGTGAGGGCATGTACTGGGGGGTAGGGAAGGCTGGGGGGAGGTCAACAGGGGGGAAAAAGGAGACATATGCACTACTATTTGTAATACTTTAAACAATAAAGAAGAGATCATGCTAATTCTATAGAAAAAAAATCTCAAAGTTCCCTTCTCGGTTGTAAAATTCTATACTTCTGAAACTTTCTGCTCTTCGGCTGGCAATGTGTCCTTTGGGACTCAGTTATTAGTACTTCAATTCCCTCGTTACCAGATGCTGAGGTGGGAGGTTCTGGGGAAATTTTCCAGTGGGTCACATTGGAATGGTTGGGGGGCTGAGTAGAGCTTCACTAAGTAAGGAGAGGACGTGGACATTCCAGGCAGCGGGCACTGCCAAGGCCCAGTATATACGCTCAGGGCCCACAGCACCCCGAGGGGCTTGCTATGGGTTCGGAGGGGACCCGGTCTGCACTGAGTTTAAGCTCTTTGGCTGATATGAAATGGAGACAGTTTATAAACAAAGTGATGTGGTCAAGTTTGTGTTCTGAAACAACAGTCCTGAGAGCAATGGGAAGCATAAGGGAAACGAATGAGCGCGCAGTGACACAGGACCGTAAGGTAACATTTGAGATAAGAGGTAATGGAGGCATGAGCCACGGTACTGGCAAGGGGAATAGAGAAAGGAATGGAAAGAAGGGAAGGAGACGGCCTTTATGAGAAATTGGGCATGGTGAGGAAGGGAGAATCCTTGGGGACCCTAGTGTAGGACAGCCGAGTGAAGGGTTATATTGGAGGGTGTGCAGTTATTAATAAGAACAGGAAATACAAGAAAAAGAAAAGGCTCTCTGGGGAGGAAAGCTGTGTTTTGAAACGTTGAGTTTGAGGGGCTTGCTGGACCTCCAGAGCAATCCTGGCCAGCCTTTTGAAATCGTGGCTGGAATTCTGGAGAAGGGTATGCCTGGAGATACAGAATGATAAACATCACACGAGGTAACTGAAGCCATTTCATCGGCTTCCCCATTACCACCGATGTCACCACCATCTGCCCGGCCCTTCTTCACTGCTTCACCTTACCTAGCCCCTCAAATCCTACTCCTGACCTTGCTATTACGGCTTGCAACAACTGCTTGCTCCTCACTCCCACCTTTCCAACTCACCTTTGTGTTACTCCATAACACATCTATGCATTAGTTCCGGCACAGGCAAAATTGTTGCAAAGGAATCCCAAAGTGCAATAGTTTATATATGATCGGAGTTTCTTTCTTATGTACCTAGAGGCCTGGTACACGAATTCATGCAACAGTGGGGTCCTTCGGCCTGGCCTGGGGGATTGGGCCGAAACTGGCTCTCTGACATCCCCCAAAGGATCCCAGATTTCGAGAAGGTGCAGGCCAGGCTGAGGGACCTCACTGGTGCATGATTGGGGGCAGGGAGGGACCACGGGATGGCTCCAGGGTGTGTCTGGCCTGTCAGTCCCAATCGGCTGGACCCCCACAGCAAGCTAAACTACTGGTCAGAGGGTCTGCCTGCTGGTGGTCATTGCACATCATAGTGACTGGTTGACTGTCTGCCCCCTAGTGGTCAGTGCACACATCATTGCGAGCAGTTGAGTGGCCTTAGTATATCACTAGCATATTACTTTTTGATTGGTTGAACAGATGACCAGACGACCAGACACTTAGCATGTTAGGCTTTTATTATATAGGATAGTCCAGGGCCTGTAGGGCAGCTCTGTTCCCTGAGGACATAGTAACGTCGGCTGATGGGCAGCTCTGCCATCCTCAGCATCCCTATGAGGGCCCAGGGAATTGTCCCAATTATTGCCATTTCCAAGCTGGTGGGGAAAAATCAAGGCAAGCAACTTCATCTTTAAGGAGATAAATACACATCGATTCTATTAACATCCCTTTGGTCCTAACTTGATCAAAAGACCACACCTACCTTCAAGAGAGATTTACCCAGTATCTGGAGTCGCTTTGAGCCTGTTTTGTTGCTTATTTTTCCTAGTGGTTGTTGCTTATGGTTTTCTGTCTCTCAGTAAGACTTAGTTACCATTGATTGTGTGTTGGACATTATATATAAAAATATTTATAGAAATAATTCAATGCCTAGGTTGATGTAATCTTCCTCTAGAGATGTTCTTTTGTTTTTTGTTTTTCCGGGATTATTTTAGTCCAAGTTCAAGATTTGAAACTTTCTAAAGGAGCCATTTCTAGTTCACCCTTACTCCTGAATAGGTACGTGCATGTGAGACTTGGAATGGTTTACCGGGTCTCCACCCTTGTCATGCCTTGCTTTGACTCTTGTCTCCCTAATCTCACGAGGTTGCTAAAAAGACAGCTCATCCTGTCAATGATCTCTTCCAGATTAGCTAATGACTCCAAGGCAAAATGGTCCAGAGAGCCAAGCTCACCCGCTCTGGATTTCCATTCTGGATCTCATCCCAGTAATTTATCATCCCATTAATTTATCAGGTGTTTTTTTTTTCCTGTTAAGCTTTTGATACTTTTAAAACGATGTTTTCTATATTATGTTCAGCAGAAATGTTGATCTGAACTAGTTAGAGTGCCATTACTAAATTGAAAGTGTTGCTTCTTTATAGTTCCTAGAACAATGTTTCTCAAGATTAGGTTCATAGACCGTGTGCACCAACATCACATGTCATGCTTGTTAAACATTGAGATTCCAGGGCTTCTGTCTCAGCCCTCACTCAGAAACCATGGCACTAAACCCCAGAAATAGGTACTTTTCATAGGTTCTCAGCCTATAATTGTGAAGACTTCAATTTGAGAATTTTTTGCCCCAAAGCCCAGATCAGAACTCTTAGCAATAGGTATTAAGGAAATTTGATTTGAATCTTGTCCAAAGTGCAGATGAACACAGAACATATGCCTCAGTCAGAATTTGGTCAATGTTTAAATCCTCTCCATTTGAAAACAAAAATCCTCCTTAAGAGAAAATTATCCTAACAAACCAAACCCCTATCTAAAGCCAAAGTCTAGCCCAAACCGGTGTGGCTCATTGGATAGAGCATCGGCCTATGGACTGAAGGGTCCCAGGTTTGATTCCGGTTAAGAACATGTACCTTGGTTGCGGGCACATCCCCAGTAGGGGAGTGCAGGAGGCAGCTGATCGATGTTTCTCTCTCATCGATGTTTCTAACTCTCTCTCTCTCTCTCCCTTCCTCTCTGTAAAAAAAAAAAATCAATAAAAAATAAAAGAAGGAAAGTTAAAAATAAGTAAATAAAGCCGAAGTCTAGCCCTGTCATATTCACCTGTCTTAGCAGTAGCATTTGTTTTGATCAGTCATGGATGGCAGGTACTTTATGTGCCTGTTAGTCACTAATGAAAGATTTGCTAAAGAATTTAGGTTTCTCAAAGGTATCTTGACCCAAAATCCACTGGTAAATCCAACTATGAACTATTAAACAAAAAAGAATCTGTGAAGCTGTATCTTTTATAAAATGTTGGTAATTATAGATAGTAAGGGTTCCTCCCCATATTATTATTTGGCAAAATAAAGATGCTAACACTATGCTCGTCTTCAACATTATTTAGAAATTTTACTGGCCTAAGAAATCTGTAGATTTCAGAATCATTGACTGAAGAGCTACTCAAACCACTCCAGATTCCAGTATTCGAAAAATTCCGCCTGCCTGCTAACGTCTCTGAAAATAGCCGGCTAATCTGCATTCCACACTGTCAGGGACATGATTAATTATCTATTTGGATTAGCCAACTGAATCTATGTTCCCATGTTTCTGTGACACGGTTACTTAAATTCCTTAGCTTTGGTCATGCTTTTGAGTCACAATGCTTTCTCGAATGTTTGTCTTTGCTTTCCTGCAGGGGGGAAAAAAAAACATGGCCAAGCAATCTGTGAGCAACACCTCCCGATTTCTCATTCTGCACGAAAAATGCAGGGTCTTAGCTTTCTTCAACTTCTGAGGACAAGCTTCGTGTGAGTTCTGGTGTTTTCCAAGGCTGACTAACCTTAATGTGGAAACATGCTCATGTTACACAGCATGGACTTCAATGGAAAGGTTCAGAAAATTGGGCCTTTTAAATCAGATGATCTGACTCTCGACTCAGAAAATGAAATTCCATGGGGAAATTGCTTGTCAGAGCGGGCTTTGTTCCTTTACAATATTCGTTTTCTTTGATTTCTCTCTAACCAAGAGGGCACTTCAAAAACCCTGTGAACAGGGAGGATGGTATTACAAATGAGCTGTTATGATGAGATTTTTTTTTTTTTTAAATCTGTCTTGGAAAGTACTGTCAGTTGGAAAGTGGTTTCCATGTAGACGGTGCCAAATTCCTTAAACTTGAGCCAACTCTGAGTATGCCTTATCGATGAAATAATGTTTGTCACTTCAGTAACCACATAGGCTAGGATACATTTCACGGGTGAGGGTAAACTGCGTAGCCTATGACGACTGACAAATAACTATCGCATGCCTCTCTGGTTTCATTTAACCGGAATAATTTGCTTTAGTAATGGAATCATTTAGGCCTGATTAAATCTATCTAGATTGTGATTCCAAGGCACAGGTAATTTGTGAGTAACAAATATCTCTAAAATCTGTAGTTCTGGAACAACGTCTCAATTTTACATTTTTTATTATAAGAGCCGGTCGAAGGCAGAAACCTGGACTTGCTTTCAACACTCCCTCTCTTATTTCCGGGGGCTCTTTATAAACCCAGCCATTCCATCGGTCCTCAGCGGCCTGCTGGTGTGACTGGCAAGGTGGGTGGGATACATGCGATGTTTGACTAGGTTAAGAAAAATTACCCGACGCTTGAAAACAAGGCAAAAGGGTGATTGCTTGTCCTTTCAGCGTTGGACTAAACTTTATTAAAGGCCTCTGTCTAACAGGCCCACCCAGGGGTTCTTCGGCTCCGGGGAGTGGCCTGCTGCCTGATTGAGGCTCACACATGTTCACTGGTCCTGCGCTGGGGGAGAGATAACCCAGAGGTTGTGTTTGTATTTTCACTGTGGCTCTGTTTTGCTTCTAACGGAACAAACTTCCTTCAGCATGCTTTTCCTTTCTGAACATATACATGTGTCTTTTTTTCATTCTCTTTGTACCAGATTTCCTCTCCAGCTGGTTCGCTCATTAATGCATTAAACCCGTGACATACGCACTCAGCCTATGTTTGCAGCAGGCTGGTGTTTTGCAAATGATACTGCGTCTGCATGAAGAGGCATGCATCTCACCGGACACCAAAGAAAAGGAATCTCATGACTTCGGTTCATCTGATTTCGCCTCTCTGGGGAACACGTTCTAGAAGAATTCAACCACTGCCGTGTCGCTTCCACCCTTTAAATCCTATTTCCCGGCAGCCTTCTGACAGATTCATCAAGCTTATTGTCCCCGGAAAGAAAGGACAGGCAGGTGCTTCCCTGAGCGGTGCGGCCATTCATCAGTCAAAGCTGATTTTCTTGACCCCTTTTTCGGGAGACAATGTACATCCAACCCAGGCTTTTTGGGGGAAAAAGGGATTTCTAAGTAACAAAGCTTCCTTTTTTTCATACACGGGCCCCGTGTGCAGAATAGAAAGGAGGCCCCCCAGGATGTAAAGAAGAGAGGGGAAAGTGTCCCCCCACTTTTGGACTCAGCCTTGGGGAAAAGAGGGGGGAGATAGAGTCTGGGAGGGTGAGTTTCAAGACACAACGCCCTGATCTCCTCCTTCCAGGTCAAAGTGCTGGGGAGGGAAGTATGTTAGCTATGCTGCTGGGCCAGCTGGGGAGGGTAGGGGGCAGAGGTGGAGGCTGCTTTTCTTGAGGAGGATTAACGTCTGCCCTTTGCTCCTCTGAGGTCTCGAGCCATGCCCCTCCCTTCTTGGAGAGCACCAGAGTGGGGGGGCAGAACTCTCACCTGGTGAGCACTTAACTGAGTCATACAAGTAGACACTTGAAAACTACAGAGACATTTCAAACTAAGGGATGAAACTGGGGTTAATAAAATGGACTCTATCTTGTCCTCTTCCCACACTTCCACCCAGAAGATGGGCGCTGGTAAGGCAAATCAGAGCAGACTTAGGGAATCAAGCAAACGACACTTTTAGCACAGCTGAGTATAACGTGAGTCAATGAAATAGGTTTCCCCCTGTGTATGTATGTATTGCACGCTCCCTTTTTGCCAAACACACTCAACAAATGCATTATTGCCTTTTGCTTTCACAAACAGTATTACTACTGTCTTTCCTTGTGATTTCTGGTCTCTACCTGACCATCTGGATCCTTCCTACAAAACTCCTATCTAACAAGATCAAGATGGCTGCAGACCCCAGAAGTATAACCACTTGGATTAGAGATTTGTTGATGAATCCTTAGAGTGTTTCAAATATTTGCTTACCATGTTTTGAGGTTGTGTTGTTAGGTGCCCTTCACCAAATAGAATCTGTTCTACATGCTTTCTGGGCCCCTTTGGGTTGGATTCGGACCGGGGAACTAATGGTGGAGCATTTTGCTGCCAACGTGCAACTTTCCAGAGCATCTTTCCCCTCTGCTGTGACAACCAGCACAGTTTAAAGTGTTGGCTTCTGAGTCACCATGCGAAGCGGCGCTTCCAGATGGCCTGTGATGGACATGCAGAATGAAGAGGAAAACACTGTGTTTCTTGGACTTGTTTGTTACCACAGCAGAGTTTACCCTATCTCAGTGGTCGGCAATCTCATTAGTCAATAGAGTCACAGTTTGCCAACCACTGGCCTATCCTCTCTGAGACACTGGTGTTTTAATGAAAGGAAATGATTCATCCAAGATCTTTCTTCTAAAGATGACACTGCATCATGTTTTGTTTTAGTGGCTCATCTCTTTATATGTGGATGTTTTTTCATAGTAAAAATAAAAAGTAGACAATTAGGTGTTAATCTAAAGATAAATCAAGGTGAGAGGCAACAAGTGTTTGAGATCCCCCAAAAAATAACTATTCTGGAAGCACTGATTCAGACAGAAACCCAAATAGTATTTCAATTACAAAGTGAAGGTGAGGGATATTTATGAGAAAGGAAGGGGAATCATTATATGAATAGAAGGAAGGAATTCTATGGGTGTTAAGGAAGAATTTCTGTAAGTGCAGATAAGCTAATGGGAGGAAAAATTTTTTTCCTTACTCTTACCTTCTAAGCTCTTCTGGCTAACTAATAATTCATATCTCTCTATATAAAAGGCTAATATGCTAAGTATTCCTCTGACCATCCAACCAGTCACTATAACATGCACTGACCACCAGGGAGCAGATGCTCAACGTAAGAGCTGCCGTGATACCCACTAGCCATTTACAAAGAAACAGCACTGTGGACCTGGTGCCAACACTCAGCTTCCCCCAAGTGGGTCACAGGCCTTGCCACCACCCTGGAGCAACAGCCCACCAAATCACAGACACCATGGTGCAAAATGTGGCCCCCAGCTCAGCCCAGCCCGGAAACAGTCGCTGTGGGCGCCAGGTAATGACGTCATGTAACAATGCCCAGCTTCCTCTCCCTAGTGACTAGCCTCCTGGGAGTTTCTTCAGCCCAGGAACATGACTCGCTTTATAGCCAGGTGGAAACATTTTACAGTTTAACTAAATGTCTGCAAAGTGTTTTCCCATGCCTCAACTCATTTGATCCTTACAGAAGTCCTGGAGTAGGTAAATAGGAGACTTGGTAGAATCCTATTTTCTTTTCATCAGCTGGAAAACAGTGATTTCGAAAGTTTAGATATTTGACCTGACTGAAAAGAAGAAATGGAGGACCTTGAAAATGACTTCAGGTTTTCTCACTGCACAGAATATAGTCAAACACTGCTGCAGTTAAATATTCTATCCTTTGTTCTCCCTGCATGATCTACAATAATAATCTGCTTTGTGTTTATATTTACTGCTGTGTTGCTGACAATTACCTGAAAGACAAGTTGGGGTGCTTCACTGGGCTGGAAAAAGTTTAGCTACATCAGAAAGCAGGCCTAATTAAGCAAGTTTATTCTATATCTATAAAAGGCTAAGTTGACTAGTGCATGTGTGATACATATAACACTTTCACTGGCACCAATTGCACACATGTGTTTCGATCTGTCATCATCGATCGTGAATTTGGTTGACGCTTCTATTATAGAAAAAAGGCGAATAGCGATATTAAAGTATTTCTTCTAATTAATTTCCTTTCAAAAGTGCATGCATCCATGCACTGGGCCACTAGTTAATCTTTACCTGACAATATTTTTTCCATTGATTTTTAGAGAGAGTGAAAGGGAAGGAGGGAAAGAGAGAGGGAAAGAGAGGGATCGATGTGCGAGACCCATCGGTTGGTTGCCTCCTGTACTCACCCCAACTGTAGTAGGGATTGAACCTTCAACCCAGATACAACCCTTGACCCTTTGGTGCTCAGGCCTATGCTCCAACCACTGGACCACACCGGCCAGGGCATATTCTGTTTTATGTTTTAACAGAAACATTTTCCCATCTTATCATGTGTTCTGTAAAAATATTTAAAATTTTTATTTAGTTTGTTTTTATAAAAGCAATTTTTAATATGTTGGACATAATACTGACTAAAGTTAGCCAGTTTAATCTATCTATTCCACTATTTTGGTTGTTGGACAGTTAGGTAGTTTGCTGTTATTCAATGGGGTAAAATACTTCAGGAACAGCTCTTTGTAGAAAGCCTACTATATATTTAGAATGATTGCTTTAGGATAAATTCCCAGAAAAGAAATTACTGCCTCAAAGGCCATGGAATTTTTGAGGTCAGTTGATAAAATATTGTTAAATTGCTTTCCAAACTAGTTATATCAATCTACATTGCAATGTGTCATGTCTTATCATGACAAATTATAGGCTATATTAGAACAGCCTCATGGACTGCAGAATAATCTTCTTTAGAGATCTTTAAAAAGAACACAAATTTCCTTCTCTATGTTCTGGACAGACTTTAAAAGACATAAAACAGGTTTGCCAACTCTCAATAAAAAAAAAAAGACATTTAAATTACATGCCCTAGATGGTTTGGCTCAGTGGATAGGGCTTCGGCCTGTGGACTGAAGGGTCCTGGGTTCAATTCTGGTAAAGGGAACATGCCTGGGGTGTGGGCTTGATCCCCAGTAGGGGGTATGCAGGAGGCAGCCGACTAATGATTCTCTCTTATCATTGACGTTTCTCTCTCTTTCCCTCTCCCTTCCTCGCTGAAATCAATAAAAAAATATTTTAAAAAATTACAAATAACAGACAGGCTAACCTGAACATGGTGGTCTTTATCTTCTATCTTAGATTTGGATGGTTGCTTTCTTTCCAAGTCAAATGTTCTGACATTATCTCTACACACAAAGTAAGTGCCTATTCTATAGACAGGGAAATGCTGAGACACAAAACGTTTTTTAAGTGACTTTCTTATAGCCAGCTAATTTATATCAAACTCACATATATGATCCACACCTTGGGGAGAACTCTTTGCAATGTTAGTAAAGTTCAGATTCACCACTGGGGCAGGGCCAAATTTTCCTCTACCTTTCTAGGTTCTTCCGGCTGGTCTACAAATCAAATAGACATAAAAGAGATTAGCAAGAGAAAATTACCAAATTTAATTACATATGTACCTATATTGAACCACACATACATGAGAGGTCCATAGACAGTAAGGAAAAATGAGGTATATATGACATTCTCAGCCAAAGAGGAGGAAAGTTGGCACAGGATATCAGATGTTCAATAATTACAAGTTTACTGTATCGCTAGGTGATAAAATTATTTCTGGTGATAATGTTTATTATGGGTAAAGCCCCACTTTAAATTCCTTAAGGCGGGGTAACAGTTAGTCTTGAGCCCACAGGGTCTTGTCTTGATTGCCTTCAACTCAAATTAATTCACATGTCATAATGGTACATCTTTGGGAGGCATGCTCTAAACTCCTTCACCTTCAGACAGACCAAATAAATAAAATTTTTTTAAAAAATATATGTATTTCTGTTAATTTCAGAGAGGAAGGAAGAGGGAGAGATAAAAACATCAATGATGAGAAGCATGCATTGGCTGCCTCTTGCATGCCCCCTACTGGGGAATCGAGCCTGAAACCTGGCCATGTGCCCTGACCAAGAACTGAACCATGAACTCCTGGTTCATAGGTCGACACTTAATCACTGAGCCATGGCTGGGCTAAATAACAATTTTTTTTTAAGGGAGTTCCAGGAAGGGACTCCATCTGAGTTCCATCTTTGCATGAAAGAAAATACTGTAACATCTAAAGAAGGAGTTTCTAATAGAAAACGAATGATACATACAACCTAGACTTCAACCTAATATGCTGCAGTTTATAGGGATCGATGCTTCCCCTGAGAAATTGTTGAGATGACTTTACAATGATGATGATCTCGTCTTTTCTTTCTATGAATTCTAACGGGTAAAGAACCAGTTTGTGTTATATTTTAAACATCAGGGTGCTCAGTGCGGACCAGTTTCTCATCCCTGGCACTATTGACATTTTTCACCAAATCATTCTTTGTTTTGGGGGGCTATGCATTTAGGGATGATTAGTAGCATTGTTGGCCTTTAACTACTAGATGCCAGCGGCACCCCTGCTGTGACACAAGTGTCTCTAGACATTGCTAAATGTTCCCTGGGGAATACAGTCAACCCAGTAGAGAACCACTGGTATGTTACATAGGTATATTTACGGTCATTTTATTTAAAAAGATATTTTATTGATTTTTCACAGAGAGGAAGGGAGAGGGATAGAGAATTAGAAACACTGACGAGAGAGAAACATCGATCAGCTGTCTCCTGCACACTTCCTACTGGGTATGTGCCAGCAACCAAGGTATATGCCCTTGATCGGACTTGAACCTGGGACCCTTCAGTCTGCAGGCCGATGGTCTATCCACTGAGCAAAACTGGTCAGGGCTCAGTAATTCTATTTAATAAGCTCTGGTTATACCCAAATGAATGACAGATGGAAAAGATGGTACATCTGGACACCAACATTTTTTCTAACATACACTTTTCGTATTAATTTCATTTTTCAATAATATTGTAACATTTTGGGAAAAGTGTATTTTCTCAGCAAATAAGTGGGAAAGTAAAATGGACATAAATTGCTAAGTACAGCGTATCAAATCTATAAACCAGATGTGATTTCCATATAAACTGCAGTAATATAAATTTTAATGATGAAAGTTTTCTAGCAAAATGGGTTTGTTCATTATGTAGTTACCCGGGAATAATCATATTTTATCACCCAATGTCCTTTTCTGTTTTATTACGTAAAATGCAAGGTCACCTATCTGAGTTTTCTAAGGTATTACGGAACCAATTTCAAAGCTGCTTTGCTTATGAATTCTACTTTCAATCTGGAAGATTCACATAGCATTTCAAAGAGGACAACTTAAAACCCTCATTAGGATCAGAATGAATGCCACATTTGAATTAAAATCATGAAGAAAAACCTTCACTAATAAAGAGTGGCAGTCATATCTTTGCCCTTAAATTTAAGTCAATTATTTTTGGATTCTATTCTAAAAATTGTGTCAATAAATTTGGCCGAATCTTCCTCTACCTCCAACATATATCTGCACTCTTTTAGCATGTCCATCGTCTTACACAATGAACAACTCTTTCCAACACTGTAATACCTGAGACATTGCCAGGGTGACCCTTGGGGGGCTCTATCCTGGAGCCTCCATTTATCCCAATGTTATTAGGATTTTCTCCTATGCTTGTGCTCAATAACATGCCCTCCCAACATCTGAGGAAAAATCAGTAAGTATATGGCATAAAATAGTTTTCTCCTGGACGGTATCTCAAAGTCTCCTTAGGTCAGTTAAGATACTTTTAGTTGTGAATAACATGCAACTAAAAACAGGGAGTGTAAAAAAAAAAAAAAAAGAGCCCAAACCGGTTTGGCTCAGTGGATAGAGCGTCGGCCTGCGGACTGAAGGGTCCTGGGTTCGATTCTGGTCGGGGGCATGTACCTTGGTTGCGGGCACACCTCCAGTGGAGGGCATGCAAGAGGCACCTAGCTGATCGATGTCTCTCTCTCATCGATGTTTCTAACTCTCTGTCCCTCTCCCCCTTCCTCTCTGTGAAAAATCAATAAAATATGTTTAAAAAAACAAAAAACAATAAAACCAAACAAACAGGGAGTGTTACGGTATTTCTATTTTAAAAATATATTTTGATTTTTTACAGAGAAGAGAGAGGGATAAAGAGTTAGAAATATCAATGAGAAACATCGATCAGCTGCCCCCTGCACACTCCTTACTGGGGATGTGCCTGCAACCAAGGTACATGCCTTTGTCCGGAATCAAACCTGGGATCCTTCACTCTGCAGGCCGATGCTCTATCCACTGAGCCAAACCGGTTGGGACAGGCGTTTTACGGTTTTGCCTAACAAGAAGTTGAGAGGTAGGTGGTCATCCCAGGCTAACCAGTGGTATTGGTGAGCCAGACTCTCTGCGTCTCTATACGTTGCCAGCTGTAACACATTCACCTTTGTCTGGCGCTTCATGGCTGCGATAAGGCCTCCACGGCTCCCAGAGCCTGTGAAAAAGACAGGAAGGAAGAGGTGGGAAAGTAAGTTCTTGAATAGCTTGCTTTCATCAGGATGGAAAATCTTTCTAGAAGGAGTGCTGCTGAAAGGCTCATTGACCAGCCCTGGGCACATGGCCAGCCCTACATGCAAGGAGAGGGGGTATCTGGCATGTTTAGCATCTGTTATGGGGAGCAGACCTTGCTCGAAGGGAAAAGAGAAAGATAAATGGCTTTTGGGTAGGTAACCAAAAGTGTATGCCAACTCAAATTTTAGGAGACTGCTCCTCAGTCTAAAAACATGTGATACTACCAATGTTCTAAGAGCACGCTAATAGCTGCCTCTTCTCTGGATTTCCTGTTTTGACTGGAAAACTTTAAATGAGGTTTAAACACAGCCAGATTGGCTCAGTTGGCTAAGCATCGTACTGTGCACCAAGAGGCTGCCGGTTCGATTCCTGGTCAGAGCACACAGCTAGGTTGCAGGTTGGATCCCGTTAGGCCATGTATGGAAGGCAATTGATGGATGTCTGTCTCTAACATTGATCTCTCTCCCTTCCTTTCTCTACGCATATCTTTGGGTGAGGATTAAAAATAAAATAAAATGAGCTTTAAGAAACCCAGTTCAGTATGAGAAAAATTTTATACTACAAAAAACAGATAGGTTGAGGTTATTAAGTAGGTTGCTAAAATAAAAGCCAGCTTGATTTCCATTTAGTAGGGGGTAATCTTTTATTTTTAAAATATATTTTATTGATTTTTTTTACAGAGAGGAAGGGAGAGGGAGTTAGAAATATCAGTGAGAAACATCTATCAACTGCCTCCTGCACACCCCCTACTGGGGATGTGCCCACAACCAAGGTACATGCCCTTGACCAGAATCGAACTTGGGACCCTTGAGTCTGCAGGCTGACGCTCTGTCCACCGAGCCAAATCAATTAGGGGTAATCTTTTAAAATCGTGTGTGTTGCTTTATCTCTACAGAGATTGCAATGTTAAGATTCTCCAGCCAAAACCGGTGTGGCTCAGTGGATAGAGCGTCAGCCTGTGGACTGAAGAGCCCCAGGTTCAATTCCAGTCAAGGGCATGTCCCTTGGTTTGCGGGCGCATCCCCAGTAGGGGGTGTGCAGGAGGCGGCTGATCGATGTTTCTCTCTCATCGATGTTTCTAACTCTATCCTTCTCCCTTCCTCTCTGTAAAAAAAATCAATAAAATACATTAAAAAAAAAAAAGAAAGATGCTCCAATGGCTTTTTTTGCAGACACACCAAGAGAAATCAGTAAGTGCAATAACTTTTCTTTTCAGGTTGCATTCAGTTATTCATACCATCACTTTATTTTTTTAAAATATATTTTATTGATTTGTTACAGAGAGGAAGGGAGAAGGATAGAGAGCTAGAAACATCGATGAGCGAGAGACATCGATCAGCTGCCTCCTGCACGCCCCCTACTGGAGATGTGCTTGCAACCAAGGTACATGCCCTTGACCAGAATCGAACCCGGGACCCTTCAGTCCGCAGGCTGACGCTCTATCCACTGAGCCAAACCGGTTTCAGCTATACCATCACTTTATCCTTTGGAGCAGTGGTCACCAACCGATGGTGCACAGGCCACCGGTGGTCCGCGAGGTCTGAGGGTTGGCACTGCCGCTCCTAAGCATCCTAATGGCGCTGCCTGGCTCAGCCGCCTCTCGGTGCCCTGGCCTGAAGCAGACGCAGGCTGGCTGAGGCACAGCCTGTCTTCCTGGGAGAGGTGGCCTCTGCTTCCCGGCGCTCATCGCATGTTCTCCTCCGTGGGGGGGGGGGCTGGTGGCACGTGGTCCAGCAACAGCTCTTGCCAGACAAGGAGAGGAAGACCTTGGCCTCCTGGGGCCGCTCCCTGCTTGGCACCGAAGCCAGATGTGCGCTCCAAGCTCTGCCGCTTCCTAGAGGGGGAGACCTGGGCGTTAGCGGGAAGGGACCTAACGTCTCCACCTCCTGCAAGTCAGAGTGGGCAGCAAGGCTAAACCCACACCCCAAATATTTCCTGTTCACTTTCTCTTTGTGCCCTAGAGTGTTTACATGAATTATGTAATCACCCCATAGCATGATCATGCAAACGCATTGCCAGCCCACTCAGAGGACACCAAACACCGATGCTCAATCATCTGAAAAGCTCATCCTTTCCATAATGCGATGAGTCACTTTTATTTTCCTCAGGAGGAGAAAAAATTGCCGAACTTGCACCCAAAGGCCTTTTTCTTTTTTAAAATGTATTTCTTTATTGATTTCAGAGAGGAAGGGAGGAGAGATAGAAACATCAATGATGAGCATCACTGGTCGGCTGCCTCCTGCACACCCCCATTGGGGATCGAGCCCACAACCCAGGCATGTGTCCTTGACCAGAATCGAACCTGGGACCCTTCAGTCCGCAGGCTGACGCTCTATCCACTGAGCCAAGCCGGCTAGGACGACCTTTTTCTTTACATGCCTGAAATTCACACGCTGCCATGCTTGCAACCTGTGGAAACTTAAGTTCTGCCTGCCTCCCATTGCAATAGTATGAAGAGTAATTATGCTGAGAAGAGGAGAAAACTTGGGATGGACAAGCATAAGAAGGGATCATTTTTGACTTTATTTTTCAAAGATATTTTTATTGATTTCACAGAGGAAGGGAGAGGGATAGATAGAAACATCAATGATGAGAATCACTGATCGGCTGCCTCCTGCACACCCTCACCGGGGACTGAGCCCACAACCCAGGCGTGTGCCCTTAGCTGGAATCAAACCCAGGACCCTTCAATCCACAGGCCAATGCTCTACTCACTGAACCACACTGGCCAGGGCCATTTTCAACTTTCAAGTGTCCCATATCCATTCATGAGAGAGCTCATTGAGTACTGTTAGGAACTAGACATTCTGAGGGTGGCCCTCGAGTTTATAAACCAGGAAAGGAAATCAGACACATGAGGTCATAGGTGAATGTCATGGCCACAAATGTGTGTAAAACTTTAGGACACATCATGCTAAGTTAAAGAAGAAAGTGCCACACGACAAAAACTGTCTGATTCCACTTGTATGAGGCCCCTAGAACAGTCCAATTCATAGAGACCGAAAGTAGAGTGATGGCTGTCAGGGGCTGGGGATGTGGGGGAAAAGGGAGTTAGTGCTTAATGGGCATAAAGGTTCAGTTCGCAAGATGAAGAGTTCTGGAGAGGGATGGCGGGGATTGTAGCGGCACAATGTGAGTATACTTAATGCCACTAAACTGTCCAGTTAAAATGGCTAAAATAGCCAAAGCCGGTTTGGCTCAGTGGATAGAGCTTCGCCCTGCGGATTGAAAGGCCCCAGGTTCGATTCCAGTCAAGGGCATGTACCTTGGTTGTGGGCGCATCCCCAGTAGGGGGCGTGTAGGAGGCAGCTGATGGATGTTTCTCATCGATGCTTCTGTCTATCCCTCTCCTTTCCTCTCTGTAAAAAAAAAAAAATCAATAAAATATATTAAAAAAATGAAAAAATAAAATGGCCAAAATAGTGAATTTTGTTATGTACAGTTTACCACGAATAAAAAGAAACACTTGAGGAGAAATAAGAAATTGTGGTGTAACATAAAGAACGCAAGCCGTGGGCTAAAAGAACCCGAGTTCTCATCCTTGCATTTCCACTGACTGGGTGACTGGAGACAAGTCATTTAACTTCATTAAAGTTCTAATCTACAAGGTGGAGAAAATGATTGATTTAAGGTTATTGGGAGAATTGAGAGGTAATGCATAAAAAAGCCACTTAGTTTTATGTATGGTGTGATGCAAAATAAGTTGTCGTCGTGGGAATAATGAAAGACTTCATAAAATGTAAAACAAGTATGTGAATACCATATTAGGAAATAACATTTATTGAGTGTCTACCGTGTTCTTATATCAGTTTACATAGCAAAGGTTTGAAAGTATTATTCTTGCAAAGATGAAATTAAGATATGGAGATATAATTGGCCTAAACCCCCTAAGCAGCAGTCTTTCAATTCTCCCATTCTTCCGCTCATAGAAAGTTATGAAATAAAAAGGTTTTGAAATTGGAAATAGAATGAAATAGAAAATAGAAGAGGTAGAGACGATCAATAAATGCAGAAGCTGGTTCTTTTTAAAAAATCGTTTTATTATGAAATAATTTCAAACAAAAGTTTCAAGAGTACAAAAACTCCCTCATATCTTTTATCCGGATGCAATAATTGTTACCATTTTTACATATCTGCTTTATCCTCTTTCTCTCTTCAAGAAGAGAACAAAAAACTCCCCGTATCTTTCATCTGGATTCAACAACTGTTACCATTTTGACATATCTGCTTTTATTTTCTATCTGAACCACCTGAACATACGTATGAAACATGTCTTTGTCAGAGGAGAAAAAAAAAACTTTTCCTCTGCCCTCTTGAGTTAATGATTTGCGACTTGCAAATTAAGCTCACAAAAGACAGATTATCCAAGAGAAAAAACAGATTTAATTACATACAGGGGCCAGAAGTTCACAAAGAAATGTGACTCGAGGAGACCTTCGTATTTGGGGCTTACCTACCATATTAACAGGGGATGGGGAGAGATACGATGCCCTTCTAGCAGAACAAATGACTTCTGAGAAGTTGGGGAAGAAAGGGCACTTGTGGGAAAACAAATAACTTTGGGGAGATGAATGGGCCCTCAGAATAGGTAGGTGGGGAGATAAACTCTTAAGATGGTCTTCATTTTCTGAAGCTTCCTTTCTGTTTCTGCTTCCTTGTACCCCTTCTACCTAAATGCTAGTGATCCTGAGAGCTCTATCCTAAGACACCTTCTCTTTCCTTTTAATTCTTCTACATTATCCCAAGACTATCCACCCCATGAGTTCAATTACATATTTGGGGTACATGAGCTCATACACCATATAGCCAACTAATTTCTCCCAAGTTTCAGACCTATATGTCCAATGGCCCACTTGAAGTTCTCCCAGACATTCAAACTCAACAGTTTCAAATGGAAATAAATGCTCCTTTGCTGATGTCCTCTGTTAATGGCACTGCCATCATTTAATTGTCCAAGCCTGAAACCGGAAGTCTTCTTGATTCCTTCCTGAACCAAAACTACATGTAACCACCAAGTACAGTGGATTCTAATTTTGAGGTTTTCTTCTACTCTCTTTCGATCTCTACTCACTGTCCTATTCTGTATCACCACCATTTCTTGCCAAGATAACGGAAATAGTCAGTCTTCTAACCAACTTCATTGCCTCCAAACTTTCTTCCGGCCAATCCATATTTACCCTTGGCCAAGGTGATCTACCCAAAATGCAAATCTCATTGTGGTCCTCTCTTGCTTGAAACTTTCAATGACTTCCTATTTGTGATTAGGCTTAAGTACACACTCTCTTTAATGTATTTCTAACACTGGGCCTCTGCTAACTTTAGTTTAACCTTTTGCCGCCCATGCCTGCAACACTAAGTAGTACTCAGTGTGTATTCATTATTTAAAAAAATAAATGGTATGTTGTTGTTTTTTTCTGATAAAATACAAGAGAAAAATAGTCTTACTTACTGCTGTATCCTCAGAAGCCAAAACAGTGCCCGGAACATAGTAGGTATGCAACAAATATTTCTTAAATGAATGGAAAAAATACATATCAGTTCCAATGACTGTATGGGGATGAGTAATAAAATGGAACCTCTTAAATCCAATAAGCATCACTTAGAGTAGCATATTTACAACAGTCATATGCTAGAATTTGGCAAGTGTAAAAACTAACTACAATGATTGCAGAAAAAAGCATTTAACTAGTAAATGGGGGCAAAAACACGCTCAACCAACTTCTTTGAAACTGATTACTATGAATAGAAAAAGTTAACGTTTTATAAGAAATAAAATACAAGTTTATAGTATCCTCTTATTTTCATGATTTTTAAATTATGAGTAAGAAAGTAATGCATATATTTAAACAAATAATAAACAAGTAATCGGGGAATGTAGTGTTCCATATTTATTCACTATATAACTAAAAGAGATGAAGATATTTACTCTAAAATTAGGGTATTTATTCCAAAAATACTTTTTTAGACCTTTGAAGGCTAATATTAGATATTACTAAAGCCTGAAAATCTAGAGAAGCAAAACATATTTTAATTAAGAAATTGAGAAAACAGTACCTTTAGATAATAATATATATCGAGGATAATCTTCAGAATGCTAATCTATATTGTTTAGGAATGAGAAATACTATTTCAATAAAAATAAAAATACTTTAAAGAAAAAAATTTAAGTATTCTATTGAATTAAAATACATGAGATATAGTATCAATTCATTGGATTACTGAATTGAAAAAGTAAAGTAATAGTTGCCTCTTCTATAAATATGATTTCTCAAATAGAGAAATTACACTTATTACATCTATTCTCCCCAAAGGATGTAAATTTACGCCTTCTCCTGGCTGGTATGCAATATGCCTGGCCCTAACCAGTTTGGCTCAGTGGATAGAGCCTTGGCCTGTGGACCAAAGGGTCCCAGGTTCGATTCCGGTCAAGGGCACGCACCTTGGTTGCAGGGTCCTCCCTGGCCTGGGCCCTAATCAGGGTTCACGCAGGAGACAACCAATCAATGTGTTTCTCTCACATCAATGTTTCTCTCTGCCTTTCCACCTTTTCCACTCTCCCTAAAAATCAATGGAGAAATATCCTTGGGTGAAGATAAAAAAAAAAAGCCTCTTTAGTTATTTGGAGATAACAAAACACAAGGTTTTATCCCTGTTGTGTACCAATTTCAAAATACAATGCATGTAGATCAAAGATTTGAATGTTTTAAAAATATGAAATCATAAAATTTGCATGAAGTTTGTGAATGTTTATAAAATCTTGAGACTTTAAAAACATATCACCAAAGGCAAACAAAAGGCAAACATGGACAGACCATGATATATAAAAACATAATGCTTATTAAACATAATAAGCATATTTAAATAATGTTTTAACATATTCACATGTAACAAATCAAACAGTAGAGTTCAGAATGATAAAAAGCAGTAAGAAGACAATAATCACTCCCATGACAAATGGATAAAGGATGGGGATTAACAAAAAGAATACAATGGCCAACACATTTAAAAACGTTCAACCTTTTTTCTAATGAAAGAAAAATGCAAATTAAAATCAGATGCCATTTTAACTACCAGAAAAAAAACAACAGTGTAATGAGGCAATTATGTGTATAGAACTTTGTTCACATTTCCTTTTAGGAATTTTCCTTTTAGGATTATCTCAAGTTTCTAGAATACTTTAAAAAAATCATAATATACAAAAAAATTAGTTATATATTTCTTATAGCTTTGTTCATAATATTGTGAGATTAAGCAGCTTACCGTCCTGGCAGGTGTTGCTAAATGGTTATAGCATCAGCCTGTGCACAGAAGGGTTGCAGGTTCGATTCTAGGTCAAGGGCACATACCTGGGTTGCAGGTTTGATCCATCCCCTTGTCTCTTTCACATTGATGTTTCTCTCTCTCTTTCCCCCTCCCAGTTTACCTAAAATTTGTTTTGATTTAACATGTTTTCTGTAATAAAAGTGTATTTCTTTTCTAGTAAAATTGTTTTTCTATACAGGCCAAAAATTACATTATCTATCTTTTTCTGTTTCATTTATATACTTCCCAAGTAAACTCGTGACTACCAACCTTTTTCCTAGGTATTTCCATAACAGAAAAGGAGTGCCCTGAACTGCAGGTTTCTGGTGATTAAAACCTAGAAATAAAATTAGAAGCCATTTAAGATGGAAACAAAGTGGTTGAAAAGAGAGCAAACAAAAAACAAACAAACAAGAATGCTAGGAAGAAAGTATGAAAGTCAGGGACCTATAAAAGAAGCTATGGTATGGTCAAATATGTTTGCAAACTGTAAAAATTATGGGTACTGGATGATGAAAAGGTGATTATTACTGCAGGGAAGAATGGGTGAAATATGCTGATAAAAAGATCTACAAAAAGGACACATTAAAAAAAGTTTAGCTAAAAATGCAAATTAAAATAAGCATGTTAAAAAGCTTATTTTGAAATGTGATATACTAGACCAGTGGTTGGCAAACTGCGATTCACGAGCCATGGTTTGCCACTCTATTGACTAAGGAGTTTGCCGACCACTGACCTAGACTCTCGATTCCAATAATTACAGGCTTTTGTTGTTCCCTGTGATTAAGCCCCTATCTCAGGGGTCGGCAAACTCATTAGTCAACAGTCAACAGAGCCGCAGTCTGCCAACCACTGTCCTAGACTGTACAGAGTAGGTAGGTGTGTATTGTCTGATTTCGTCCTGAAAGTCCATACTATCCTGAATTCTCTCCTATATTGGTTTGTCGTAGCACCTTAAGTTACTGTTTGGGTCAGACCAGATTTAAATGCCTATGTTACCATCAATGAAAACACCTATGAACACAAGTTATTTTGAACAAAATCCTTAGCCAACGTCTTCGATATTACAATTTTAGGTCCGTTTTGATTGGGGGGAAATGTTTAAAAGGGCCATGGCCTGGGAGATCCTCTGGACAAGCAGAGCCAGCCCGAAGGCCCGGAAGCCAAGGTATACCAAGAGGAAGCACCATCTAACCGAAGTGCAGACTGATATGTGAGGGCAAATTTATGTCATCATTCTGCATTCTGAAAACCTGTCATTTAAGTACATAACGACTAGAGAATGTGAGTTTATGTAAACTTGTTTATCAAGCTTGTACAGGAAAATACTTATGTTTACTTGAAAGATCATTTATTCTGCACAGAAAAAGGAACCTGGATTTCCTGCCTCTCACCATATAGATGGGGCAAACTTAGGTTTATAGTTACAACTATAAACCTATAAATTCTGTGAAACAGAATTTATTCTGGTATGAATATTTATTATTGTATTATTTTCCAAATGAACAACTGTAAACCTACTTTTAAAAAATATATATATTTTATTGATTTTTTACAGAGAGGAAGGGAAAGGGACAGAGAGCTAGAAATATCAATGAGAGTCATCGATCAGCTGCCTCTTGCACACCCCCTACTGGGGATGTGTCCACAACCAAGGTATATGCCCTTGACCAGAATCGAACCTGGGACCCTTCAGTCGCAGACCGATACTCTATCCACTGAGCCAAACCGGTTTCGGCTGTAAGCCTACTTTTGCCCCACATTGTATTCTAGAAATTAAAGATCTCATTGTGGAAGTACAACTCTAAAGCAAACAGAAGAAAGTGTGGACTATGATTTTGGGACAGGGTAGGGCTTTTATAGTAACATTAGAGGCCCGGTGCACGAAATCCGTGCACTGGGAGTGGTGGCGGGGGAGGGTCCTCAGCCCGGCCTGTGCCCTCTCACAGCCCGGGAGTCCTCGGGGATGTCCGGCTGATGGGTTAGGCTCCCTCCCCGCGGGGAGTGGGTCTAGGCCCACAGTGGGACATCCTCAGGGCTGCCTCGGAGGGGGGAGAGGGTCCTGCCACTGCTGCCGCACTCACTAGCTGTGAGCCGGGCTCAGGGCTTCTGGCTGAGTGGTGCTCCCCCTGTGGGAGCGCACTGACCACCAGAGGGCAGGCACCCCGGACCCGGGCTTCCCTCTGGCCCCAGCTTCGTCCAGAAGGATGTCTGGTCTAATTAGCATATTATGCATTCATTATTATAAACAATGAAACGAGAAATTAATGGATTTGACTATATCAAACTAAACATACCCTTGTTCAAGAAAGGAAAATTTAAAGATGGATGATGGATTGGGAAAAATTACTTGCAACAGCCCTGGCCAGTTTGGCTCAGTGGATAGAGTGTCGGCCTGCAGACTGAAGGGTCCCAGGTTCGATTCCGTCCAAGGGCACGTGCTTGGGTTGCGGGCTCCATCCCTGGTGGGGGGCATTCAGGAGGCAGCCGATCAATGATTCTCTCTCATCATTGATGTTTCTCTCTCTCCCTTTCTTCTCTGAAATCAATAAAGAAATATGTTTAAAAAATTACTAGCAACATCTGAAGTGGGTGAGATAGATATTTAGAATATGGGTTGTTCTGTAACCAGTTAATTAGTAGATATTTTAGGTTTGTGGGTTTCTGTTGCAACTGGTCAACTCTGGGTTTATAGCACGAAAGCAGCCATAGACAACACATAGATGAACGAAAGCGACTGTGTTCCAATAAAACCTTATTGACAAAAACAGGTGGTGAGCAGGATTTGGCCTGCAGGGCTGTTGTTTGTTCCCTCCTAATAGAGGATATACAGCCAATTCCCCTGGATCAATGAAATTTAAAACACACAATGGAAAACCAGGCAAAGGATATCAATAAGCATTTGGAAGAATAAAAAACCTAATGGCTCAACAAGTTTATGGCTATGCAACTTTATTAATAGTCTGAGAAATGCAAATGAAAAAATTCCAGTTTGCGTTCAACAGATCTGTCAGAACATGGCCGTCGGGTAACTTAGGTGGAGGTAAGGGTGTGGGGAAACATGAAACGCTTATGCCTGGCCAAGGAGTGTGAGTTCTGGAGAGCCATTCCGGAGAGCAATCTGGAAGTGATAAGTGAAATTAAGTCCTTCCACACTGCAAATAGAGGATAGCTCTTTGATAAAGGGCACCAGGCAACTTTATAATAACATACACACTTTTTTAAAAAAGTACATTTTTATTGATTTCAGAGAGGAAGGGAGAGGGAGAGAGAGAGAGAAATGAGAGAGAAACATCAATGATGAGAGAAGATCACAGATCAGATGCCTCCTGCATGCCCCCCTCACTGGGGATCAAACCGAAAACCTAGGCATATGCCCTTGCCTGGAATCGACTCCACGACCCTTCAGTCCACAGGCCGATGTTCTATTCACTAAGCCAAGCCAGCTAGGGCACCACACATATACTTTAAAAAGAATTCTGTAATTATAGACAATCTACATAAGTTTTATTTTCCTCATTTCAATAATAAACAAAAACATTATTATAGACTATTAGTCTACAGACCGTATGTTATAGCCTACATTCTACCAATGTATTTTAGACACATAGAAAATCTTAACATAATTAGCATCTAATTCTTTTATCATTTAGTTTTCTATCTTTCAGAGAACTGACTTTACAAAGCCTGATTAATGGCATGCAAAATTCACATGAATTAAAAAAAAAAAAGAGACCTACCAATCAGGTCATGGTTCAATTCCCGGTCAGGGTACATGCGTTTCATGTTTCCCCACACCCTTACCTCCACCTACGTTACCTGACAGCCATGTTCTGACAAATCTGTTGTAGGCTTGATCCCCAGAGGGGTTTGTGCAGGAAGCAGCCAATCAATTATTCTCTCTTATCATTGATGCTTCTATCTTTCCCTCCCTTCCTCTTTGAAATCAATAAAAATATTTTAAAAAACAAGAAAGTGCGACTTGAATTTTGTAGGATGGAGAGCCACATACAGGGTACTACTCTTAACACCTTCTGGGTTTTCCCTCCTCTAAAGTGTCAGGAACACTTCAGCAGAACAATTTGTGAAACAGTTAACAAGCAGGCACAATTATTGAATACCCATCACTCTTTAGCTAAATAAAACTAAGGTATAAAGATGTTTTCCTCTCTCTTTAATGGAAAATTAAATTACACAAACAATATAACCTGCTTCCTAATTAGAAATTACTACTTCCTTTAGGCATTATTTTCCACCTCCACCCAGAGTATAATCTATTGTAGCATTAGGTTCTGAAATACAGGCTTTCGTTTCATTGAATTAATTTGCCAGGGTCTGATAAAATACCATGGATTATTCAAATTAGCATGGCCTAAACAGTCAGAGTAGCTTGCAAATGCACTGATTAAAAGACTTATTGTCTCAAAGTATATCACATACTTCACCTTAAAAATACATTTGTTGCCCGGCTGGCGTGGCTCAGTAGTTGAGTGTTGACCTATGAACCAGGAGGTCACAATTCGATTCCCAGTCAGGACACATGCCCAGGTTGCGGTTGCGGGTGGGGGGCATGCAGGAGGCAGCCAATCAATGATTCTCTCTTATCACTGATGTTTCTTCTCTTTCTCCCCTTCCCTTCCTCTCTGAAATCAATAAAAATATATTAAAAAACAACTCCAGTTAAAAAAAAATATTATTCCACTCTATGCTAGGCTTAAAATTAGTTCGAAGTTGAAATAGCTGTGACATCACAGAAACATTTTTCTTAACACATGTTCATTTAAAGGTTCAATGAGCCCTGACCGGTTTGGCTCAGTGGATAGATTGTCAGCCTGTGGATTAAAGGGTCCCTGGTTGGACTCCGGTCAAGGGCATGTATCTTTGTTGTGAGCACATCCCCAGTAGGGGGTGTGTAGGAGGCAGCTGATAGATGTTTCTCTCTCATGGATGTTTCTATCTCTCCCCCTTCCTCTCTTTAAAAAAAAAAAATCAATAAAATATATTTTAAAAAATAAAGGTTCAATTATACTAAATAGTTTACATTGAGTTGCACACTTTAAACAGGTGAACATTATGGTATTTAATTTTATCTCAATAAAGATGCTAATAAAAAAGGTAGTTTAGATAACTAGTCACTTACTCAAGTTGCTCAAATACAATAAATTAAACAAAAAAATGTAAAAACAACTAAGATCAGCCCTAACTGGTTTGGCTCAGTGGATAGAGCGTCAGCCTGCAGACTGAAGGGTCCCAGGTTCGATTCCGGTCAAGGGCATGTAATTTGGTTGCAGGCACATTCCTAATAAGTGGTGTGCAAGAGGCAGCTGATTGATCTTTCTAGCTCTTTTTAGAAAAATATATTTCATTGATTTTTTACAGAGAGGAAGGGAGAGGGATAGAGAGTTAGAAACATGGATGAGAGAGAACCATCGATCAGTTGCCTCCTGCACACCCCTGACTGGGGATGTGCCCACAACCAAGGTACATGCCCTTGACCGGAATCGAACCTGGGACCCTTCATTCTGCAGACTGATGCTCTATCCACTGAGCCAAACCTGTTTCAGCGATGTGTCTAACTCTTTATGCTTCTCCCTTCTTCTCTGCAAAGAAATCAAAAAAATATATTAAAAACCAAAACAAAACAACAACTAAGATCAGCCCTGGCCAGTGTGGCACAATGGGATCAGAGGCGAGAAGGAGGAGGAGAACGAGGCTAACTAATCAGGAACTGGATTAAATTTTCAGCCTATTTTATCTGGCCCTGAATAACCTAGAAAGAGAATGTGTGCATGCATGTGTGCATGTGTGTGTACATAGAGGAGTATGGGAGAGGGGTAGGCTCTGTGGACAAGAGAGGAAACATGAGGACAAAAGGTCAAGAAGAACCAAATGTCATAGTTGAAGCACTTTCCTTTCACGAATTCCTAAAAATATAGACTAATTTAACAAAGACTTCTGGCCCTAACCGGTTTGGCTCAGTGGATAGAGCGTTGGCCTGCGGATTGAAGAGTCCCAGGTTCGATTCCAGTCAAGGGCATGTACTTGGTTGCAGGCACATCCCCAGGAGGTGGTGTGCAGGAGGCAGCTGATTGATGTTTCTCTCTCATCGATATTTATAACTCTCTCTCCCTTCCTCTCTGTAAAAAAATCAATAAAATATATTAAAAAACAAAAAGAAGACTTCTGTCAGACACTAATAAAAGGACATATGATAGTAGTCCTCTTTCTTCATCCATAAACAGGCCATTTCCAAAACAGTGGTGAGAGCACAGGAATCTGATTTTAAAGACTTCTTCCCATGTCTCTAAGGACTTTTACATACAGAGCGCTTGAGTAAAAACTGAAGGCTGCTTTTAGAATCAAGCCCTGGCCAGTGTTCCCAGTGGTTAGAGTGTCAGCCCACGCACCGAAGGGTCTTGGGTTCAATTCCTGGTCAAGGGCACATACTTGGCTTGCAGGTTCAATCCCAGCCCAGTAGGTGGACGTGCGAAGAGGCAACCAATCAATGTGGCTCTCTCATCGATGTTTTTCTCTCTTTCCCTCCCCCCCTCTCTAAAAAAACAATGGGAAAAAATATCCTCAGGTAAGGATTAACAAATAAAATAAAATAATAAAAAAAAAAAGAATTTGAAAACAAATACGATCAGCCCTGGCCAGTGTGGTGCATTTGTCTGGAGAGTCATCCCATACACCAAAAAGTGGCAGGTTTGATTCCCGGTCAGGGCACATACGTAGGTTGTAAGTTCAATCTCTGGTTGGGGTACATGCAGGAGGCAACCGATTAATGTTTCTTTCTCAGAAAATAAAAAACAACAACACAACAGCTGAGATCGTACTGTATGTAAAAGAAACAATTTGGATAGGAAAGAATACAAATATTTTTTAAAAGACTACACACAGATGATGATAAAATATAGACTGCTGATACACATTTATTCTTTTATTGCTAAACATCAAATGCCAGCAACTACGGTATCTTCAAGTTCAGTCCTACGAATGAATTACAACACAGTCAAAAGATTTAGAGAAAAAAAAAATCTCTGTGCACCATTAGTATATGGACATTCAATAAATACCATAGGACAAACTGATGACGGAGAGCTACATATCCATGAAGTACAAGTTTACAATTTACTGCCAGAACAGACCATGACCTACAAGAGTGATTATCAAAAGGTCAAGTTTAACTGCATGTCTTTTCAAACTGAGATGCGGAAAGAAATATATACATTCTTTACAGATCGTAGGTGATTTTTTTAAGATCCTCCAAAATGTAAACAATGCAGAGTAGAACACTGAAAATAAAATTTCATTGAACAAAATGACAACACAAAAAGAACACTTTCTTCAAAGCCTCAAAATAAATCAATTTTCCTAATTGCTCTACAGAAATCAAAATGGATTATTTTCATAGAGATGATCATCTCCCAGGGACACACAGAGCTTCCGAGTTATTTTTTATGGTAACATATATTTACAGTAAATATGCAATAGCTTCTATAGCTTACTTAAATAGATAACATGCTTCCCTAGTCCATAAATAACACTAATTATCACCCATTCAACCGTGTTTATTAAGTATTTATGATGTCTCATGCACTGTGTCAGGGATGCAAAGAGGAGTATGACATGGTCCTTGCTCTAGAAGTGCCTGCAATCAAGCTGAAGAGACAACACGTAACATTTCTTTCCTTTCTTACAGGATGAGGCCATTTGTATACAAATGGGACTGATCTGCTCAATGCCCTAATAGAGTGGTTCCCAAATCCTGACCCTATGGAGCAACTGACCAAGGTGTTTAAAAGCTACAAGAAAATAATGTGCTTGGGATTTTTTTTTTCACCCAGAAAACTAAATTAACGGGAAGGATTTTTTTTCTATTAATTTTTTCCCTCAGTTTTAAAAAAACTGACCTGCACATACATAACACCTTTATTAGTAAATCGCTTAGCTCACGTATTCGAATTAATGATGCAAGTATTTTATGGTATTCCCTAAGTTCTACCTGAACAGGGCTGAACATTACTCTGCTGATACATTTTGATCCTGAATGATTGCGTACAGACAGAACAAATAGGTTTTTCCTAGGATGGACTAATAATTCGTCTGGTTTTGGTAGTGCTAATAACCGCTAACCTGGAGTCATTACTCAAATACTAAAATCATACTCGATCTATAATTCGTTTAAGAAGGCAGGCAAATGTGTAATACAGTCTAAAGAGTTTGTTAAAAATGATTAAAAACTTTTAGTACCTGAACGGCAACTCACTGATGTGGAAAAGGTGAACCCCATGGAATACCTCACTTGCTGGGGAAGTTAGATTCAGGGCTGTTAGTGCTCCTGAGTGTATGAGAGGAGGCCATATTGGTCATCCAGTAGAGCGTGCTCACACACTTCTGAACTAAGCGGGGCTTTTTTGGCAAAGAGTAGTTTCCCAGGCCCTGGCAAATCCACGTTGGTGTCCGTGGGAAGCCATTCTCACTGTGCTACCAAGTGTTCTGTGGACCCAGTGAGGTAGCTCGGGGGGGAGGCGAAAGGCCAGGCCTAGATGTTTTATTGCCCAACACAGAGAAACGTGGGAGCTGCTGGTGAGGACGGAGCACAGCTCAGAGCTTAAGGCAGTTGCTTCTCGAAGACAGGAACCTGGGAGCTGGGACTCAAAGAGCCCCAGCAGCGTAAGAACAAGGTCTCCCCTGGAAGGGGCCAAGCTTTGAGGCTCTGCAGAGAGTGGTAAATCGGGGCCACAGCGGTCCCGGGTTGTGGCTTGTGATCTGGCGAAAGACCCAGCTTAGTTCTGAGGTTCCACCCTAACCGTTCCAGCTCAGGTGCTGCAAGTGGGACACCCTACCTGTAGCTGATTCTCAAGGTCAAGGCCAAGTGCTTCTCTGAGGGACTGGGGACACATGAGCAAAGAGGTAACTGGCGGGGCAAAACCTGTTTCAAGGTGTTTATAGGCTCCACTTCTTAATTTGTTCAGTTATTTGGCATCATTGGACAGAGATTTTCCCTTTTGTGTCAGCAGATTCTCTTATAAAGTTTGATTAATTGTGATCAGACCTCAGTTATCAGAGTATAAAATAATACGGCATTAAATTTTAAAATACTTTTCTAATACGACAAAGGACAAGAGGTATAGGCCAAGAAAATGCTCACCCACTTGGCCAAAGTCTGGTTGCCTCCAAATACGGATTAATGATGGTTTTTTAAGAAGTTTCCCCCAACTAATTTTACCCAACTCTGTTCTCCTTTGAAACTACCGAGACAATATGAAGTTACACAAAATGGTTTCACAAGAAATCTGCACTCGTTGAGAAACTGTTCCACAAGCATGTGCAGATTGTAAGTTCAGTCTTTGAAACTAGAGTGTGGTCCAGGACTAGACCTTGCGTTTCTTCTGCTGAGCCCCATCCTAGCGTGTGGATACTCTGGAGAGAGGAGGAGCTGAAAAGTTGTCGGCTAAAATGTAATTTTAAGGGAACACTTTCTATTTCCCACCACGTACTGGTTTTCAGTACTGCATACTGTAACTCACAGATTCTGCCAGAGGAGTGCCAACATTACCGTGCCGTAACCATCCAGAGTCCCAGAGTCACATTGGCAGCCAAAAGCACGCTGCCACCCAGCAAGATGAAAAATCCGATCAGATCTTTCACGTCATTGTCTCCAATCACTGAGGTAAGGGTAGCATCCAGGAACGAGTTTAAAATCCACTGGCCATCCAAAGCGAAGCAGGGCACTGCGTTAACAATGGCCAGAGCTCCTGAGAGAGAAATCAGGTACCTGGTTAAAAGCAGTTAAGGAGCCGATGGTGAGGCGTGAGTGGAAGTCACATTTCGAGGATTCAGAAGAAGATACTTTACCAAGACTGGAATCAAGATTAGAAGGTGACGTCCCTCCTTTCTCTGAGTCTGTGCCTACCAGTACAGGCAATTCCTTCTTGGATCTCTACTATTTAAAACAAATAGATTACTTCTAAGCTCAAAAACCTTGACTAGAAAACTAAAGGCCAACCATTTGTAAACTACGATGCTCTATAATGAACCCCAGGAAAGACTAGGTCTTTTTAATTCTTTAATGATAAAAGGAAAGGAATTTGGAAGGAATAAGAAATAAAAGAAAATTATTTTTTAATCCTTGTAAGTATTATCTTTCATTAGGAAACAAAGGTTTTGTTTGGCCCCTTGAACTCTATTTTATCATAATCTATAAGGTGATAGCATAAATATAACTATAATGTAAATATAACTGTATTTTACTATCATCTGTACGTGTATAGTGCAAATCTCTGAGACAAAGCTATAATCTACAAGATACAATCTTGATTGTACACATTCTTTAATAACTGCTCATTTGCTTTCCATTTCATTTTTTCCCAAGTCACTGAGGAAAGGAGTTAAAAAAAATTGAAAGTGGCAAAAGGAAACCCTCCAAACTGTTCAGTTTATTCAAATTCTACACAATAATTTTTTTAAAAAGTTCACCTTGTATATGCAAACATAATATGCTAAAGAATACAAGCGATTTTGTCCTCTGAATCCTATTTTAGTAGTGGAAACGAGTCTGCTGTCCCTTATGCATTCTTCATTTGCTCAGAACCAATAGGCCCGGAAGAGGCAGAATTCGTCACCTCACTAATAACTGCCCTTTTCATCCTTTATAACTCAACTCTCAATTTGCATTGTGCTCAGTTCCTTTCGTGTCCTTAAACTTTCTCTTTCCCTTTCAATCCCTCTCCTCCCTCTGACTTCTTCCCTCCTTAGTTGGTATTTTTCAACTTAAAGTCTCTTTTTTAGTTGTTAGTAATTAACTGATATCTGTAAGGTTTATGAATGTTCTATTTAAGGTAAGAACGATCAAGTTCCACATAACACATTTTTTAAAACATTTTCACACCGGAAAGGATACTTGACAAATGTCTCCACAACTACAGGCAGATCTATGCTTAGGAAGTTAAAACGTGGGATAAAACTGGTGATGCTCACTAAAAGAAAAAAAAAGGAATAATGTATATTATTCAAACAGACAAACAGCATTATAAATTTTACCATATAATTAAAATTGGGCTAGCCCACTGGTCGGCAAACTCATTAGTCAACAAAGCCAAGTATCAACAGTACAACGACTGAAATTTCTTTTGAGAGCCGAAAACTGACTTCTGTGCATGGGCCACAAAGTTTCAATCGCACTGTACATGCACACCCGCACGTGGTATTTTGTGGAAGAGCCACACTCAAGGGGCCAAAGAGCTGAATGTGGCTCGCGAGCCACATTTTGCCAACCACTGGGCTAGCCTATTAAATTAGTTGATAAAACCTTTTCCAAACATATGGGACAGGTTTTGTATCACATATAAAACAATCAATTATTTTAAGAACATCTAATAAAAATACTGGAATACAGAAATCATGCCTCGATACATACTTATATTTTGAGGTGAGAATAAGATAAAGTTAACTATATACCAAATATGAATACCAAACAGAGACTGATGTAATAAATACAGAATTTACATCAAGAGTCCTTACCCTTTTAAAGAGGCATAACCTTAAAGTTACATTCACTACAAGTATTATGCCACTTAACCTTTTGGGTCTCGGTTTTTTTCTTCATTGATGAAAGAAAGACTAAGATTAGAGAGTTTTTAAGGTCTCTTTCACTATGTGGATTCCATAATCCTGTTTTTGTTCAAAATATTTAAAAACTTCCTTGTAATTAAGTGGAACCTACAATATATACTTCTGTATTACCTTAAAAGGGGAACCTTTTTTCATTTGTTGAGGATGTATTTAATATTTATTACTTAGTATAAAACTCAAAAATAAAAATATGACTATGAAGCAATGAGAGCCTTTAAAAATTTTTTAAAATATATATTTTATTGACAGAGAGGAAGGGAGAGTGATAGAAAGTCAGAAACATCGATGAGAGAGAGACATAGATCAGCTGCCTCCTGCATGCCCCACATTGGAGATGTGCCCACAAGCAAGGTACATGCCCCTGACCGGAATCAAACCTGGGACCTTTCAGTCCACAGGCCGACCCTCTATCCACTGAGCTAAACTGGTCTCGGCAATGAGAGCCTTTTAAAGAGTAACAAAAAACTCACATGACCATCAACTGATTAATGAACAAAGAAAATGTGCTATGCCCAGACAATGGAATATTATTTGGCCATAAAAATGATGTACTGGAACAGGATACAACATAGATGAACTTTGAAAACATCATGCTAAGTGAAAGAAGCTGGTCACAAAATATTCCATTTAGCTCTAACCGGTTTGGCTCAGTGGATAGAGCATCAGCCTGTGGACTCAAGGGGCCCAGGTTGGATTCCAGTCAAGGGCATGTACCTTGGTTGCGGGCACATGCTTAGTGGGGGTGTGCAGGAGGCAGCTGATCGATGTTTCTCTCTCATCGATGTTTCTAGCTCTCTATCCCTCTCCCTTCCTTTCTGTAAAACATCAATAAAATATATATTTAAAAAATATTCCATTTATGTGAAACTTCAAGAACAGGCAAATTTATAGACACAGAAATTAGTCATTGCCAAAGACTGGGGGGTATTGGGGAGAAACGAGGAGTGATTGCTTAATGGGAATTGAGGTAAAAATATTCTGGAACTAGATTTTTGGCAATGGTTGCACAATTCTGAATATATTAAAAACTACTAAATTGTTTATTTTAAAAGCATGAATTGGCCTGGCCAGCGTGGCTCTGTGGTTGAGCCTCTACCTGCGAACCAGGAGGTCATGGTTCAATTCCTGATCAGGGCACATGCCCAGGCTACGAGCTCAATCCCTGCAGTGCAGGAGGCAGCCAATCAATGATTCTCTCTCATCACTGTTGTCTCTCTCTCTCTCCCCCTTCCTCTCTAAAATCAATAAAAAATATTTTAAAAGCATGAATTGTATGGTATGTAGATTATATTACGTAAGTTATTTAAAAAAGGAATACTAAAAAGCTTAGACAACAAAATGAGTTAGACTATAGGATCTTCAGCCACATGGAGAAGCTCTCTACTGTTCAAATAAGTAGGCTGCCATGTCTTGAAATTACTTTCACATAACATTCACATGTCATGCACAAATTACTTTCCTGTCATATCTCTATGACCCCTGGCATTCTCTGGGGTATACTGCTCTTGCTACTACTTTTGGGAGCTTGGATAAAATTTCATAAACTTCCACAGAATATCTGAGAGATCAGCTCGATGACGTGGGCAGACGTGCAAGAGAAGGAAAAATGTATTACTCTCCAAAGGCAGACATGGGATTCAGCTCCATCTTGCTTTTACAAATTCAGACTGTTTTCCTACTGCCTACATTTTACTTAATACTTAAGTTAGCAACAGCTGAAACGAATATAAAGTTGTATGCCAACTGTAACTGACAATACTTTAAAATTAAAAATAAGAGCAAGTTAACAAGACTGAAAAGTGAGCAAATTTATAACAAAAACGAATGCAATATGGCGTCTGAATGATTTTCTGAGGGTCTCCCACTGTAACACTCACCTGTGTAGTGCAGGTGTAGAGGATGTCCTACGTACAGCATGTCGATTTGAGGTGGGTGTTTCACTTTGATTAAGCGGGTGTGCGTTTCCAAAGAAGGGACTATGCAGAAACTTGAACTTGAACCTCTTTTACAGTCTTTATTGGTTCTACAAACTTGGGTGGCTTCAACTGCTTTCCGGGCAGGTAGACATGTATGCTACGGATAGAACATTAATTAGTCAATACTAAAAATGATTAAAAGAAAGTCAGCAAGTTACAAGACCTTCCGTATCTTTAATGTCACCTCGCATATTAGGAAAAAATTTCATGTAAAAAATGCCATTTATGTGAGCCTACTATAAATCAGATCCAAGTATCTTACTTTGTCCAAATAAGAGATTACCACCATACATTTTTAAAGATTCTCAGAGGAAATGTGACACATGAAGTGCAGAGATTTTAATAAAATGATACAAAGTTAAAGGGAGAGAAGTTTTCATAAATTCCATTTTAGCTCTATCTGCTTATGACAGATATATCAGACAAGCAAGACAGCTTCAGAGACAACTTACCAAACGCTTATTAAAATTATTTCTGTAGGAAAAGCACACGTCAGTGAGACTTTGGTTGTTACAGCATTCGATTGACCCATCTAGCCGTTTGTATGCTGAAGAGAAACAGTTTATTAGAATCTATTATATAGCATTACATTTCTAATAAAAATTTTGCTTTCAAGACAACAACAGAAAGATGCATATGAATTCAGAAACAACTGAGTAATTCAGAGCTCAGCTTGATGGCTGCTCACCGCAGAGTTTGACATTGTATTACAGAAAGAGAGATATTCGATTTGGAATCAAGAAGCAGCACTTGCCCTAGGGTAGCTCTCTTCATATAAACTGCCCCCCTCGTAAAGCTGGAGCTCCAGCCTCAGTGGGCTTTCTAATAACTCCCCTGGCCAGGCACACACATTTCAGGAGCCACTGTTAACGGCCCGAATGCCGCTGGTCCAATATCGCTACTGAGTGCTGCACGGCTGTGTTAGCAAATAAAATGGGCGAAAGGATGCCCAAGGGACGCTCACCCCTAAGGAAGTCACTATTGTGTCACATGCCTACCTCACTGCCAGGCTCGCCTTGGGGCTTTCCTTATGGAACCGGGGCAGCCCGATTTGACCCCACATATATGTACACATTTGCCCGCACACCAATCCTCCAGTTACCATTTTTTAATGATAACGGAATCTGTTTATGCCCACTATTCATTTACTGTTTTAAAGTTCTTTAGCAGACCGCTTCACTGGTATCTGGGGCAGAATAAGGAAGCTAAATCACCGGCGCAGGTGGCATAAAAAACGATTTCCATGTATTTATTTTGGAAGGTTCTTGGCACTCAACACATCAAACTTGGAAAGCATAAACTGACATATGGGAATGACCAATGAAATTTAGAATCTTATATTCACACGGCCATAGAATCAAATGGGCTGAGGAAGACATTCAAGAACAAAGTTACTATAGTACTGCCAAAAAGTATGCTTTCCAATACCAAAAAAAAAAAAAAAAAGGTTTTCTATTACAAGTGTCTTCAGGAACATTGGCATGAAAATGTGAGTTGATACGCAATGTGATTGTATAAGGGCGCTGTACTTCAGCCAAAGGGTTTTGTTTGTTTTTAAGTTTTTTTAAAACTAGATTACTTAAGAATGACATCTTGTACTGGCTACACTGAATCTTCCCTTGCCGCTACTGCTCTCTCTCCTTGGCCAACACAAAGTCAAGAACAAACCAATGCATCTACTTCTCCTCTGCAATGGTTGGCGACCTGGGCAGTTTTGTTTTCTTAATCATAACTGAGTAGATACTTAAATCTGGGGTGACAACTCATATTTCAAATATGAAAGCAAACTGTGACTATGTAATGGCACTGACCAACCCGTGCCTACAATCACTCATCAGCACAATGATAAAGTATAAGGCGAAAAGTTATTAGACTAAAAAAAAAAAATCAATGCAAGCTGTAAAACCCTCAGTGTTCATTTTGGCCAGCTGCCAAGTTCCATCAATATTTACCTCCTAATCATTTTTCTATCACCACCTGTTCCCACTTGAGTGCAGACTCCAATTCCTTCTCACCTTACCCATCTGAACAAAGTCCTAATGAGTTTTATTGACTTATCATCTAGCTGGAATGTGCAAACCTGTCCTACATACCGACTGTTTCAAATTAACCTGCCAAGGTAGAACTACGAGAATATGACTCTTCTAATGTAACATTTCCAAACACTCTGCACTGCTCCCAAATAAAATCTAAGTTTCAGAGCCTAAAACTTAGACTTCCATTTTTTGTCATCTTATCTCCTACTATTCTCTTGCTGAACCAAATTCAGCACCTTCTAGTCTTATGGTGCCACTAGCTTGGCCTGAAATTAAACTCACTGTTGAGGACCAACCCAGGACTGCTGCTATGAATTTTGCCCTTAACTTCTTTTTTTTTTAAAAATATATATTTTATTGATTTTTTTTTAACAGAGAGGAAGGGAGAGGGATAGAAAGTTAGAAACATCGATGAGAGAGAAACATCTATCAGCTGCCTCCTGCACGCCCCCACTGGGGATGTGCCCGCAAACAAGATACATGCCTTTGACCGGAATCGAACCTGGGACCCTTCAGTCCGCAGGCCGACACTCTATCCATTGAGCCAAAGTGGTTTTGGTGCCCTTAACTTCTCAGTTGACCGCCATTGCTGTCACAACTCTCAATGTTTCTGGTCATTACTTACATTTATCCTTGTACTATAATAATATAGGCATATTCTGTTTGTTTGGTTTTTTTTTGTTTGTTTGTTTTTACTAGAAGCTCCTTGAGAAAAGGTTTCTCAGTATCTTATATAAGGTAGATAAGTCAATATGCATCATACACTTAAATGTTCTATACCCATGGTCAGCAAACTGAGGCTCACGAGCTACATGCGGCTCTTTGGCCCCTTGAGTGTGGCTCTTCCACAAAATACCACGGCCTGGGCAAGTCTATTTTGAAGAAGTGGCATTAGAAGTTTACGTTTAAAAAAATTTGGCTCTCAAAAAAAATTTCAATTATTTTACTGTTGATACTTGGCTCTGTTGACTAATGAGTTTGCCAACCGCTGTTCTATACCACTTGTCTTTGCTAGTAATTATTTTTTAAAATTTACATCTGATGCTTGATCACTAACTTTCCTTGGAGGATTGTACGCACTATAGAATGAAAGTCAAGAATTCGGTATTACTACAGAATGTATTGATACAGCATGTGTGATAACCCAGATGCTTAAAAGGGGGCAAGAAAATCCTATATGATAAAAGCCCAGCGACCGAACGGCGGAACAATCAGAATGACCAGTCGACCAGTCGCTATGTCGCGCACTGATCACCAGGGGGCCAGACACTCAATGCAGGAGCCGCCCCCTGGTGGTCAGTGTGCTACCACAGTGGGAGCACTGCTCACCGACCAGGATGAGTGGCTGCGATCACTGCGTCCATGCCCCAGGTTCCTCCTCCTCTGGGCTTGTAGAGCTGACCCTGGAGGCTGGGAAGTGGGTTTGTGGCCACCGCAGGACTGAGGCCTACTCCACCGCCTCTCAGTGCTACTGTCCCTGACCAGGGCCCCCGGAGAGGTGAGTGCCCCGGCTCCACAGAAGATGCCGGGCCAGGGAGCAGCCGCTCAGAGGGCAGGTCCACAGCTGCTTGGCTGACCTGGATGAGAGGTGCTCCCACAGCAGGCTGATCCCCGCAGGCCATGCCCCCACTAGTGCTCGAATCCCAGGCATCAGACCTCTAGGAAATTAAGTGGATAGCGTGTGGAGAAAATAGCAAGTGATGGGGACTGTAATGAATTAGAAAAAATACATACTATTCTAAGGGGTTAGCAGCCAGGCCATTCAATGTGGGGCCCAGATTTGATAGTTCCTCCATTTTATTCCAAGAGGAATCAGAAATCTGTACCTTCATGTGAACTCGCTTGAATTTTAAATATTAGCAGCCACTTAAAATTTTTAAAAATACATTGCAAGCCAAACCAAATACATCTGCCAAGGCTGGATTTGACCTCTAGTCTATCACTAATTTTCAACCTCTGGGTAATGGCTGCTGCTTATGGTGATTTTTCTAACCAAAACATGAATCCATGGCTGTGGCTACTCTGACAAGAGTAAGTATCTCCTGAGATGCAGGGTTTTCCATTAAAAAGTTAAATATTTTGTTACCAGGTGAGAAAGTAAACGCGATATTTGTGCTTATCAATTTTTAAAAAGTTGTGGATCTAAAATATCTTATTTTAGAATCTTTTCTATTGGGTCATATTAAAGAACAAATTGCTGAACCCATTTCTGGAACTCAATTCTTAACCTATAAAGTAGAGAGGCCATGGAAAACTTTCACGTTAAGGTACTTCTATTAATCATGAGAAGCCAATCCAATTCTGCTTTGGAAAGAATATTCAAGACTACAACAGGAGGTCCTGGAGGCATTTATGGGTTCAATTTCATTTGAGTTAAAGATTAGAGTTATTCCATGTATCTCCTCAGTCTGGGAGACAATTAGGAAAATTTAAGACCAGATTAGTTTTGTAATCTCACTATAGGGAAAACCTGCATATTCTGAATGTACCCTAAGATGGGGCATAAGACAGTCATAGATATCTCCTAGTCTTCAAAGGATAGTCTAGATCACAGGCGATTTTGGAATAAGGTTGGAGAGAAACTTTTTCAATCTATAGTTCCTAGTTCCTACTACTAGTTTCTATATCACTAAAATGAACTGGACCATTTTCTTTTTGAACAATTTTCTTAACCTAGCTCATTAAACACATAATGTTGTTAGAGCTTCAATACAGGGAGAGGCAAGCCTACTTATTCTTAGTTCTACAGCATCACCTAGTAATAAGTAGTTTAACAATTATTTGAAACACACACACACTCTCTTCCATTTCAGATAGCAAAGAAATCTTATTACTTGGTGTTCACAATGAGAAAAACAGACAACTTTTCCCCCAAAACATTACAGAAAATTTGGGCCTAAAAATAATCTGGGTATTTAAAATATGTGGGAAAGATCCCTGCAGTTTTCCTTTTATTACCCTAAAGATATGCAAGAGAATAATATTCCTGTCGCCCAGCAGTTATGGGCATACACCCTCACTTCTTCTGAAGAGGAATATAGGTTATTCAAGGGGAATGTCTGAATCTGGGCTCACAGCTTCATTTTAGGAAGCAGTTGCCTTCAGTATTCAGTATCATTCTCCTTAAAATGCAGTTCAAATGTGGTCCTTGCTGAGTATAGTCTTTCTTACTCAAGATAATGCTTTTAGAAAATGAAAAAGAAATTTTGCTTTATGCATATATGATATAGAGTGTCCTTTCAAATTAGAGAGAGGAAAATAGCGCCCCCCCCAAAAAAAAGAGCGAGACTAGTTCTTGCCTGTAACTTTAGTTCTATTCAAATCACCAAGTGGCATACGAACACCCAGCAATATTAAAAGCAAAGGCTTAAATGTGAAAGGAGGGCAAGACTGTGTTTTCTGTTCCGACTGCCAATAGACCAGAGATCTATTGCAGGTGCGAACTCTCAGCCCTAACCACTGTCCTTTTTCGGACCTCCAGGCAAGGCCGTTCAGTCTCCAAGGAGTGTCTGGAACAAACTCCTCAGGCTTACCTCATGCATCAAGGGCAGAGGTAAAATTAACCAGCCCTGGCTCCGTCAGTGACATTCATAGTTCAGCAGGTTAATGTTTAAAAATAAAAAGGGAAGGATTAACAGAAAACAAAAAGGTCTCAACAATTTAATAAAGCATACAGTCATTTCAGGCAGATTAACCACATTTTTTTAATCTGTAAAAAATGTGAATATTTTAAGGAGAACATCTAGTCTACTTCATATCTTAATTAATATCCTAGGGAATATTTTCATAATTTTAATACACCAGGGAAAGTCAGGATATGAAATAAGGTGACAGGAATGATTGGTTGGGTCAACTTATGAGCACTCAGAGTCACATCTTTCCAAGGTGGCTTTATTGGACTGATTTTTTTTTTTATTAGTGTGGAACAATAATACCTGCCGCCTTAGTTTTTTTAAAGAAATACTTCAAGAATATAGCACATGACTCATAATAGTGAAATAGTCTAAAAGTTAAAAAGGAAAGAGTTTCAAGAGTATTTCAAAGAAAATTTTCATTTCAATTTTGACAGGAAAAGGACAAAACCTCAAACATCTGGAATGCAGATATCTTAAATAAAAAAAATTATATTGGAGCCGAGACCAGTTTGACTCAGTGGATAGAGCGTTGGCCTGCGGACTGAAAGGTCCCGGGTTCGATTCTGGTCGGGGGCATGTACCCTGCTTACGGGCACATCACCAGTGGGGGGTGTGCAGGAGGCGGCTGATCGATGTCTCTCTCTCATCGATATTTCTGACTTTCTATTCCTCTCCCTTCCTCTCGGTGAAAAATCAATAAAATATATTTTTAAAAAAAGATGTTACCAATTAAAAAAAAAGTTATATTGGAGAGAACTTAATTTGTCCACTGTGTCACTTTGGCTCTTGTAATTCAATGTAGAGTATGCCAAATTTAGAAAAATTGGAGGAAAACGGTAAAGTAGTTCAGAAGTAAGAAATAATGGGTTATTTCTCTTAGAGAAGAACACATTGTGGGTTACATACTAACCTTCTGTCAATTGAAAATTTGGGAAGATGGTGAGTGGCTCTTGAGAATAGGAAAAACTGACAAATATTTCAGCCTTAGAGAATCAGGTTAGCCTACTGAGCAATCAACAGAACCACGAGGGAGACAAGCAGATGCTGTCTGTGTCCACAGGATGCGGCAGAAGCAATGAGTGCGACCTAGGAGTAATTCTGTCCCCTCTCTACCCCCACCAGGGATCCTGAATATAATCAAGCCTGTAAAGGAAATATGGGGGACATCTGGATATATTAATGACATCATGAGGATAAGATACAACCAGACAAATTCAGAATATGGGAAATTCAACAACAACAACAAAAAAAGACTCTGCTTTCAACAAATATTAAAAAAAAAGGCCAGTAAGAATTGTTATAAGTTAAGAGACTTAAAAGACATACCATCCAACTGAAACAAACCAACTATAAAAAAAATGGTTATGGAAAAAAAACCTAACGGGGTAAACCAACTAGATATTAGCAATTATAGTTAATTTTTAAAAAAAGTTATTGATTTTCCACAGAGAGGAAGAGGAATAGAGAGCTAGAACATCGATGAGAGAGAAACATCGATCAGCTGCCTCCTGCACGCCCCCTACTGGGGATGTGCCCGCAACCAAGGTACATGCCCCTGACCGGAATTAAACCTGCGACCTTTCAGTCCGCAGACCGTCGCTCTATCCACTGAGCCAAACCGGTTTCAGCAGAATTATTGTTAATTTTTTTAGGTGTAATTCTAGTAGTATGGTATGTTTAAAAAACACCATCTGCCCTGACCGGTTTGGCTCAGTGGATAGAGAGTTGACCTGTGGATTAAAAGGTCCCAGGTTCGATTCCGGTCAAGGACATGTATCTTGGTTGTGGGCACATCCCAGGTGGGAGGTGTGCAGGAAGCAGCTGATCGATGTTTCTCTCTCATCGATGTTTCTAACTCTTTATCCTTCTCTCTTCCTCTCTGTAAAAAAAATCAACAAAATATATTTTTTAAAAAGCCACCAACTGTTATAGACATGATAAAGCTTATGAATGAAATGATAGGATGCCTAGTATGTACTTTAAATATTCCCCACAAAAGGGGTGATTGAATAAAGAAAATTGACGAAAAGTTGATAATTGTTGAAGCTGAAAGGATACGAGTTAATTTATACTACTTTCTTGATTTTATGCATGCTTGAAAAAAATTTACAAGTTATTTAAAATGGGTTATACATGTAAAATTATATTAAAACTTTAAAAATCAGTTCTTACTGCTTTGCCATTGTTGCACACAGCACTTTAGTAAAGTTATTCTTGATTATTAATCATATTTTCTAACCCCAGTAAATGTGGACAAGGATTCAGAGCATTTCTTGACTTAAAGATACAGTCTGTGAGAATAAGTGTTGTATTTTCCAACACTTTCAATAATATGGGACCCGATAAACCTATCTAATAAAGAGGGAATACGCTAATTGACCATCATGCCCTCACAAAGATGGTGGTGCCCACAACCAATAAGGGAAAAACTAACTGACTGCCATGCCCTCAAAGATGATGGCACCCACAGCCACAAGATGGTGGTGTCCAGTTCTCTCAGCTCCATGCACATGCCTCCGGAGTCCCCCAGTCCCTCAGCCTTCCAGCCACCGAGGGCCAGCCCAAGGCGCAGGCAAGCCTCAGATGGCAGCTGCCCAGCCGCCCAGGGCCGCCCGAGGCTTGCGCTGCCGGAAGTGGCAGCAGCAGAGGTGTGATGGGGATGTTGCCTTCCCCTGATCGCTGGGTTACCTCCCACTCCTGAGGGCTCCCAGACTGTGAGAGGGGGCAGGCTGGGCTGAGGGACCCCACTCCAGTGCATGAATTTTCATGCACTGGGCCTTTAGTGTTATATAGAGTTGGGAGCCCTAGTTAGTTTGGCTCAGTGGATAGAGCATCAGCCTGCGGACCAAAGGGTCTCAGGTTCGATTCTGGTCAAGGACACATGCCTGGGTTGCAGGCTCAGTCCAATGTGCAGGAGGCAACCAATCAATGATTCCCTTTCATCATTGATGTTCCTCTTTCACTCTTTCTCTCTCCCTTCCTCCCTGAAATAAATAAAAATATAGATATAAATGAAGAGCTAGAGACTGATTTTTCAGAGCTGAAAGAACTCAAAATAAATTTGGCAGCTTCTGAGAATAAACTTGCTTCACCCTGCCACCTGCTACACAGAACAACAGATCTGACTTCAGGGGATATTTTCGGAAGCCAAGATTACTTCCTCTGGATGCCTGCCACACAAAATAACTCTACCCCGAAGAGCTTTGGACATGCCACCATCCATACAATACAGGAATTTAGTTAATTGGTCACGGTTGAGCTGGAATGCTGAATTAACCCAATATTTTTCCTTTAAAGAGTGTATTGAGAAAGTATCATGGTATAAACAAATTGATGGCAAAGAACATACGATTAGCTATCTTAAGGGAGCCTAGGCCTATTGTTGCTTATTTCTAAAGGTGATGGTAAAAATGGCATAAGAAGGATGCTAGCATTGATGGTACGTAGCATGGCCTATTTCTTGCTCTGACTCAGCCCTGCCTACTTCCTTCTCTGGTTTTTAGATCAAGTTAATCCTACTCTTTTTGGCAGGGTAGTTTTATTTATTTATAATATATTTTTATTGATTTTTTTACAGAGAGGAAGGGAGAGAGATAGAGTTAGAAACATCGATGAGAAACGTCGATCAGCTGCCTCTAGCATATCCCCACTAGGGATGTGCCCACAACCAAGGTACATGCCCTTGACCGGAATAGAACCCGGGACCCTTCAGTCTGCAGGCCGACGCTCTATCCACTGAGCCAAACCGGTCAGGGCGGATCAGTTTTATTTACCACGTATGTTAATACTGTATTTACTGCAGAACAGCCACAGAAAAGAGCAGGCAGCAGGCAGGTACTAGCAAGGCAGGGTGAGGCTAGCATCTAGCACACAGTGGTTGTTTAGTAAGGACTTGTCGCTACTTCTCAAATGCCAACTTTTGGTGCAGTAAACTGACAGTCACTTTTTATCTAGGTGCCTATTTTGGATGGCATACTACACTTTGAACAATTAAGGATTTTATTCCATTTTGGTTGTTTGTGACACTTGTCTGAGTTAACAGAATAAAGACAAGCCTTGACTTAAAAAATATATATATTTTTTCCTCTCCCTAGTTACCTTTAGAGGTTAGGTGCAGCCCCTCCCCCCACAGCAGAACAGTATTCTCAGTAGAAGTTCCTCAGACAATTCCGGCATGCAAGAGTGATGGGGCACGGCTAGAAGAGAGGCAGCCGTCACCGTAGGGTCATGTGCTCCAGGGCTGTTGCTCCTAGCAGCCTGCGGGGGGTCCTCTTCGCTGCGCTCCCCACTGAGCCATTCCAGGCAGGGTCACTGCATCACAA
>JAAGEH010000411.1:6931830-6949816 GCA_011751065.1 Lasiurus cinereus | reverse complement strand
GTGCGCCTCTAACAGGACCACCGAGGAGCAGAACTGGAACTTCTCAGTTAGGGCCCCGCAGTGAGGCGGCAAGTTCCCCTGGTCCCCGACAGCAGGGCCCGGAAAAGCTTCTCTAGTCACTAGCTCTTGCCCCAGAATCTTTCCAGGAGTTAACAAAACAGCCAAGACAAGGCTTGTGGAACTCTCTATGCCCACATTTTCCTCGGGAGACATCACGTCTTAAACATGGACTTCAACATGGACTTTAGATGTTCAAAATCTTTATATGGACCTTGACTTCCTTCCTATTAACCTAACCAATGAAATCTTTCACTCACGAGGAATAAATAGAACTGTCCCTTGAACGGTATTTGACACATATGGACACACATGAGATGAAGGCATCGGCGTTATCTTACGCAGGCACGGGTGGAAGTGCCATTGCTTTCATCGTGACAAACCTCTCCCGATGAGAGCAGTATTAGCAGGAAAAAAACCCACGCGTGGCTGTGACAGTATCTGCCAGAGGTACGGGGTTTCAGGGTTTTTAAAATCTTCCCCGGGCCACAGACTAACCGCATTATTAATAAGTCAATGTGACCTTCAGATCAGAGGAATATCAATACCGCCACATGGCTACCTTTCCAGATCTGTGAGGAGTTCAAAAACTGCTTTTGATGCTGCTTTCACCAATATCACCCGGGCGGCAAAAATAGTCCAGCAGTTTAATTTTCAACTCTATTTTAGTCTCAAAGAGAACCATTTCAATTTCATCAAGAGAAAGTTAAAGGAGATGATAGATTGCCACTGAAAATAGTTTGCCGAGGGATCATGAGTTACATTTTTAAAGAAACTTTAAATAAAGAATCTGTAGAGTGTGTTGGCTTAACAAAAAAAAAAGATACCACAAATGGAGTACATTCACCTTTCTAAACAGCCACCGCTTGTAACGCAGCAACATCCGCATGATTTAGCTGCTGCCAAGGAGGCCAGGGAGGCAGGCGACTCACACCTGCATTTTCTAAGCTCACCCTTTGCCCATGGCAGAACCAAGGGCCACGATCCAAGGTCTCTGCCGCCACTGTTCTCACTGACCCTGTGTTTCCAATACTCACGACTATAAGCCTTCATTTGCCTGCTTCTACACCCCGTCCCGCAGTACAGTCCACTCGAGCTACCTTGACCTCTGCCGAACTAGGGGATTCCTTTTTAGAGTTCTTCCAAAGTAAAAGTCAGATTCTTCCACTGACCACACCATGGAGCACACACTTCGCTGACAGTTACTCTCTCTGCGACGTGCCAACACCGTGCCCTTGTCGGCCTTGGGCTGGGCAGCCGGCACCCAGGCCTCCCAGGGCCGGATGGTCTCTGGGGCACCCCCATCCACACTCTGGAGTTGCGATTCCAGATCCTCTTTCAGTGAGTCCGGATACCACTTTCCCTCCTCCTGCTCCATCTTTTTCTGCTGACGCCACGCCCGGCTCCTGGGCCCGGGGACCCCAGTGCCTGCCGCTGCCACGGCCAAGCAGCAGCAGGGTAGCCGGGTCCAGCACTGGGAGGAGGTGCCCAAGGCTCGTGGGCCTTTGGTGGGGCTGGCGCATTCTCACACGGCAGCGGGTCCCTTCAGTGGCACCCACCCACCACGGGGCAGAGCATACAAGTTTTTTTTGTTTGTTTGTTTGTTTTAATACAGAGAGAATTAGATTCTAGAGTCCTGAAATTCAAGTATGATGTTATGAAATGAGAGGTTCGATAACAATATTTATAATAAAAGAAACACACGTATTAGTATGCAATTCACCAAGAATGGTTACTAGTTAGGGCCTATTATTACTTTTCTGATTTGTTTTAAACAAATTAGAACAGAATAAATCCACAGCCATGATCTGAGATTTGTGAGCGGCAAGTACTGCTGCTTGCAGCACTATTTAACGGAGAGAAATATACACACCTCTCACAGGGAAACTTAACTGCTGCAATGTCGCTGCGCTTATGCAGTAACCGATCTGGGGTTCGTAGGTGATGGTATCTAGACATTCATTCCAATCCTGCACATTAGTAACGGGACAGTCCTGTAGATGGGTAACCAGGTCCCCCACAAAAAGACCTCTGGGTCCAACTGCAGGTGAGTCCTTGGGAAAAGGGCAAAAACAAATCAGAGCATGTGTGAACACAAGCTATGACGAATCTGAGCAAATAATCGTTAAAGACGCTGAAGTGAATGAGTAGACTGTTTGAATAAGACACGAAACAACCCAGCTTTGAATCCAAGATGTGAAATATTATAAAATTAAACCAAACCCAACAATTATACTAGTTACTTTTCCTACTTTTACAAGATTTTGGATTCTTTAAAAAAATATATTTTATTGATTTTTTTTATAGAGAGGAAGGGAGAGGGATAAAGAGTTAGAAACATCGATCAGCTGCCTTCTGAACACACACACACACACACACACACACACACACACCCGGGGATGTGCCTGCAATCAAGGTACATGCCCTTGACCGGAATAGAACCTGGGACCCTTCAGTCTGCAGGCCGATGCTCTATCCACTGAGCCACACCGGTTAGGGTGATTCTGGATTTTTTGCAACTGAAAAAACAAAAACCCATCTACCAACTGTTAAGATTACACTAGTAGTTTTTTTGGTAGACTGCTAATTATTTTTTTGTGTGAAAGTAGTCATCAGAATGCCTTGTCCTCCGTGGATAACATTGTAAAAGTCCTTATTTGGACACAGTCCCGAATATGCAGATGATCCTGTCACACAATGAATATGTGAGCCAGTTGCCAAGGAAGGCAATTTTCCTCTTCCCTAAGTCTGAATAGAAGACTTGATGCTATCTCAGTCGTTATTAAATAAGGAAATCAAATACAGAATTGAAGACCTAAACTCCCATGAAATGTTCTGGCTAGCTAGCCTAAGGTTTCAAATGTCAAGAGACCTTTTATCCAAAAGCAGAATTATAAAAATAAACAGTAAAAGTAAATGACGTATTTCATCAACAAATTACAGGTAGAAAATCTTTATACGTACTATCTTTGCAACTCAGAACAGAAACAATTTTTAGTATTTCTAAAAAGATAATGTATTCCACAAAACTATTTGTTCAATTTGAAAGGATTGGCAATCATTTCTCCAGGAGAGACGGAGAGAAACATGGGTGTTAGAGAAACATCAACTCGTTGCCTCCTGCATACGCCCAGACCGGGGCTGGGGATCGAGCCTGCAACCAAGAACCAAGGTATGTGCGCTCGAACCGGAATTGAACAGGGAACCCTTCAGTCTGCAGGCCGATGCTCTATCCACTGAGCCAAACTGGCTAGAGCTATGAGAAATTGATTTAAAAAGCACCTAACATAAAATGCTGTTACATCACAAAATCTGGTAAAAAATGCCCAAGTAACCCATGATTTACCTCAGCGACTTCAGTGATAAGCACCCCAACTCCAGTGTAGTAAAAGGGCAAAAGGATCACAGGGAGGAGGACAAGAGCTAAAATACCCAAGAGTGCAAGGACGAAATTATGCCAGATACCTGAAAAGAGAAAACAAAGGAATAAGCTGAACCAGGGGCAGGAGGGACATAGGTATTTGGACTTCATAACACCTGGGCTTACGTAATCCGAAGAACTGGTTACGTAACTACATCTACGCAGTACAGTAGACGGATGTTCAGTTAGACGTCTCTTCCATTTCATATATTAAAATGTAAAATAAGCATGTTAATACCACATTAAAAAGACCACATGCTAATATGATTTAACACCAATAAAATATACATCCTTTTATACCTCATATACATATATATATATAACACAAATAGAATATCTTCTATTTATCAAAGCCTCTTTTCAGAAAATGTATATGTTACTAATATAAACATATTTGTGATCTTTTTTTAAAATATAGTTTTATTGATTTCAGAAAGGGAGGGAGAGGATGGAAGAGAGAGAAAAATAATGAGAAAGAATCATTGATTGGTTGCCTCCTGAATGCCCCATCCTGGGGATTGAACCCACAACCCAGGCATGTGCCCTGACCGGGAATCCAGCTGTGACCTCCTGGTTCATAGGTCAATGCTCAACCACCGAGCCATGCTGGTGCGGGCTCATACCTGTAATCTCTGAAAGAAATGTTAAAACTATCCACATACCAGCTAAGATGGAATAAACGTTCTTGCTGAACTGGGTATGGAAATCCAAACGCTATTGGGAAAAAGATTGTTTGAAGAATAAAAGTATTATGGAGAATATCACTGGTGGGTCACATAGAGGATGTCTCTACCATCATGTCACAGACTGTAACCGCCTCCAGCATACATACAGAGATGGCTGGATGAACCCAGTGGAGTGCTGGGATCTGTTCCCGCCAGCTTGCCACAGACAACTATGTGCATCCCTTCCCAATTAGGGACTTCAGGCTGGCACCGTGAACTGGCCACGGTGAGACCACATATGTACACGACAGAAACCAGCAGAAGCTACATTATCAGAGTTCCCTCCCCTCCCTTTCAGAGCCAGGTGCTAAACATACACTAGCACCGGGCTACGGAACCCCTCCCTCCACACCTATCCTTCACTTCTGCTACTTCTGGTCCTGGCACTCTGAGGAGCGTGATTTTCAGTTGAGCAAGTCTGTCCTTAACATTACAGGATATTTAGCATCCCTGGCTCCATCCTTCAAATAGCGTTATTGCTCCCCTGTCAGACAACCAGCGAATACCTCCCACCCCACACATTCCAAACGTTTCTCGCGAGAGTGATAGCATCGGGAGTGGAGAACCCATATTCGGTAATGATAGAAATGTAATCTAAGACGTTGCCCAGACTCTCTGGAAGCTGAGTGCAGTTATATGACTGTTGTGCCCAAGAGGATGTGAGGGGAAAGGATGGGACTATCCCTGTCCTACTGGCTGGAATGTAGCCAGAGGAGGGAGCTAAACCTGAGTCCATAACAAAGAAGCTGCATGGTGGCGACAGCAGAGCGAATAAGATAGAAAAGGCCCGAATCCCTCAAACCACAAAATTATTATTATTTTTTTTTATTAAATCTTTTTTTAAAATATATTTTATTGATTTTTTTTATAGAGAGGAAGGGAGAGAGATAGAAAGTCAGAAACATCGATGAGAGAGAGACATTGATCAACCGACTCCTGCACGCCCCACAGTGATGTGCCCGCAACCAAGGTACATGCCCCCGACTAGAATCGAACCCGGGACCTTTCAGTCCGCAAGCCGATGCTCTACCCACTGAGCCAAACCCGTCTCCGCTTAAATTAAATCTTTAGTGTTCAGATTATTACATCTGTTTCTCTTTTTTCCCCGCCATAGCACCCCTCCACCCGGCTCCCACCCCTCCCTCTACCCTTACCTCCCTGCCATTGACCTCACCCATAGGTGTATGATTTTTGTCCAGTCTCTCCCTGTACACCCCTCACCCCTTTCCCCCTGAGAATTATCAGTCCACTCCCTTTCTGTGGTCCTGATTCTATTATATTCACCAGTTTATTCTGTTCATCAGATTTTTAATTCACTGAATTTTTTAGATTCACCTGTTGATAGATATGTATTTGTTCATAATTTCTTATCTAAACCACAAAATCATATCAGCTTCGATTTACTTACATTTGGAATGTTTCATGAGAGTTTAAACCTGTTATTTTTAGTTATTACGGCAGCCAGATACTTAGCTGACACATGTTCCATACACCTTATTCACACTGTAAGATGTCCCCCCCCCTTTTTTGAGTGTTATCAGCTAACAAGACACAAAAGGCCTGCGTTGCCCAAATCATAGAATTATCTATCATATCAGCGCTGAGCTACTTAAAACATGTGGAATGTTTTATGAGAGTTTAAGCCCGCTATTTTTGGTTATTACAGCAGCCAGATACCTAGCTAGTATGCTCCACACAAGGTATTCACATTGTAAGATGGACCCCCTCCCCCTTTATGAATGCTTTACATTGTTACATTCTAAAAATATCCAGAACCAGTCTAGTCTAGGACACATGAGTAAACAATATTTTCTGTTCTATACACAGTTCTTTTAAAAAGACCAAAGGAATCAAATCACCTTTGCTTTTTCATTTATCAATTTTGGAGTTTTCCCTTATCTGCACATTCAAAGCTCTCCCATTTCTTATATCCACTACAGAGTAACTCATTTTTTAACATATTGACTTATAAGGTTCCCTATTAGCTTTTTCATACAATGCTTCTACAGCTTTGCTCATATTGTTATGCACCTAATTATATAAGCATCTGTGAGGGTATGGAAAATTACACAGAAATAAAATTGTTGTATCAAAAAATATGTGCATTAAAACTGACCTCCAATGGGTTTGTATTCATTTATGTTCTCATAACTGGCATATTTTCCCACTTTCGAAACAACACCAAATGCAATAGTAATTTTAGACTTTGCCACCTGCTAGGTGAAAAGTAAAATCTTTGTTCTAATTTTTTTTTTTAAATCCTCACCGGAGGATAACTTCCCATTGATTTTTAGAGAAAGTGGAAGATAGAGGGAAAGATAGAAATATCGATGTGAGAGAAACCTCAATTGCTTGCCTCCTGCATAAGCCCCAACCAGGGCCCGGGCTGGGGAGGAGCCTGCAACTGAGTTATGTGTCCTTGCCAAGAATCAAACCTGGGATCCTTCACTCTAGCCACTAAACCAGTGGTCGGCAAACTGTGGCTCTCGAGCCACATGCGGCTCTTTGGCCCCTTGAGCGTGGCTCTTCCACAAAATACCATGTCCTGGCCAGGTCTATTTTGAAGAAGTGGCATTGGAAGAAGTTTAAAGTTTAAAAAATCTGGCGCTCAAATTTCAATAGTTGTACTGTTGATATTTGCTCTGTTGACTAATGAGTTTGCCGACCCCTGCACTTAAACCAAACCAGCTAGAGCTAATTTCTAGTTCTTTAATTATGATTTATAGCATTTTCATGTTTGTTAAAAGGTTATTTCTATTTCCTTTGTCTGAGAACTACATCCATTCCCTATTTACATTTTTTGACTTGGTTGCTCTTTTTCTTTTTCTTTTTTACTAATTTGTATATTTTATTGTTTGCAATGTATATATTAAAGAATTTGGTCTTTTGTAAAAGGGATTTAATTTTTTTTTCATCCAGGGTATTGTTTGGCTTGGTTTATAGGCTGCCTATGCAGACATTTTATTATATTTTTTAAAATATGTATTTTTATTGATTTCAGAGATGAAGGAAGAGGGAGAGACAGAAACATAAATGAGAGAGAATCAATGATCGGCTGCCTCCTGCATGCCCCCACTGGAGATTGAGCCCACAAGCCAGCATGCTCCCCCTGACTGGAACTGAACCCGGGACCCCCCGCTGGTCCACAGGTTGATGCTCCATCCACTGAGCCAAACCAGCTAGGGCTGCAGACATTTTAAATGTTGGTGTGGTCAAATTGCTCCTTTGTACTAAGCCTTTCCCAGTTCAATATTAGAGAAGATATCTGTGTTTTCTTGTATTACTTTCATAGCGTCATTTAAACACAATTGAAACCAACCAACCAAAAATACACTAATTCTTTGACCCACTGTAATTACTCTAATGAAACTAATTTTGGAATCCAGCTATAACCCCATCACCCACCAAGTTGCTAGTCCCAACACGATTCCACAAAATGCTCCACTCCCTCCCAGAGCTCATCAGCTCTGTGATCATTACCATGTGCTAAATGCAGCTTTTCCTTCCAAGCCAGGATGAGAAAGTCTCCCGGGATTACCTAGATGCTGGCACCCTCATTAACTCTCCCTCTGAACAAATCGGGGGGTAATTCCTGACTATTTTGGCAACCTCCTTTCTCTGGACAGGGATGCAACGTGTACCAGACCACCCCTCTAGAACCCCAATTTGCCCAGGATGGTTAAGAAGCAACAACGGTGGTTGAAAACATACATTTCCTTTATTTAAACAACTTCTTGTCCATTAACACTTATAAGTACATCAAAGGAATCCATAACAACTTTACTTTTCCTAAAGCAGGCTTTCTTACTATTGGCATTTTGGGGCAGATGATTCTGTATGCACTGCAGGATGTTTAGCTTCTACTCCCCAGATGCCAGTAGCATCCCTCCTATTTTCTAGCTACAGTATTTATACAGGCAAGTTTTTTTCCCCTTTATCTAGAACAGGTATTTCACGTTTGCCTTTTCTACTATATAAGGTGTACATATCAAATATTTAAAAAGTCATTATATAAACAATACACCTACAATGGAGCAGTACTTTGTAACTGCAGAAGAAATCACACTAAAGAACACTACTTGGCAGTACTAGAGATAAAATGACTAAAACAGGTTTAAAATGACTCAAACAAGTTTAAATCGACTAAAATAGGTTTAAGTGGACTAATACTATTAATCACGTCTAATATTCAATACTACGTATACATCATCTATGCAGCTAAAAGACAGTTATGCAAAATACGTTAATATCAAAGAATACAACCAAAATTAAGAGAGCAAACAAAGCCTATAAAACCTATTTTTAAACAGGAACATACTTCACGTACATATATGACCATTCATTCTCATAAACAAGATCTACAGTAAGCAAAGTCATCGCCTTCCAAAACAACCCACACGTCTAATTGTTAAACATATCCCTAAAAGTATGAACATTGGAAAAATACAGAACTTTAAAAAAAAGCCCGTTTTTTAGCACAGTTGCACAAAAAAAGTCTTTTAACGTCAAGTCTATGAATTATCCGTTTTGGGGGATCAAACGTGACCAAACAGCATGCTTTTCAAATGATACGACAGAACAATGTCATCTCACACGTATCTGAACCCGTTTTTCACTTTTTACTCGAAACTTTCACTTTCGCTACCCTATCGAAACACGGCACCTTAACAACGCAATCTTCCCGTTTTTTAACCTTGGGATTTTGTAAACGAATCTATGGAAACTTGACCCTTAAAGAGACACAGGAAGCAGAAGAGGCGCTTTGCTCTTTTCACTGGCCATCTTTATTCTTGGTGTGCGTTAAGATATGAGACTTCAGGTTAGTGGACTGCGCAAACTTCTTATCGCAGCCCTCGAAGGGGCAGGCGTAGGGCCGGTCGCCGGTGTGGATCCGCACGTGCGTGCGCAAATTGAAATCCAGGGAAAAGCACTTGCCGCAGCCTTCAAACGTGCACCGAAACGGCTTCTCTCCGGAGTGCACCAGTTGGTGGCGTTTTAACTTGGAGCTCTCCACAAAGCCTTTGCCACATTCCGCGCATATGTGGCCTTTCGGGCCGTGGGTGTGCAGGTGCTTTCGCATGGCAGCCGTATCCCGGAACATTTTCCCGCAGCCTCTCTGAAGGCAAGCTACCGTTCTCGGAATGTCATCTTGGGGCTTTTTGGGCTTCATTTTGGTAAATTCTGCCAGCTGTACGGGATCTGATAAGTCAATGCCGGGTATTCCTCCGGGAGGAAGTTTCTTTCCCGTCATATACTCTGAATAATCGGGAGAGAGGCTCGGTAAGTTCACCGGGCTCGGCTGTTCGGCCACCTGGTCTCCTTCACCGACCGGGGACCACATAGACACCGAGAACTCGCCCTCCAGGGTTTTGATCTGCACCTGCTTCTGCTCCCACTTTCTGCCGCCTCCCTCAGAGCCGTTGCCTCCCGCCGCCCCGACCGGGCCCGCGCCCGCGCCCGCGCCGCCGGCGGTGCGTTTCTTACCGTTGCCGGCGCTTTCGGGGCCGCGGTTAGCGGCGCTTGGCTGCCCGCGGCTGCCGGCGCCGGGCGGGGCGACGCCGGGCTTTTTGAGCTTTTTGTCCTGGGTGCTGGCGCGCTTCTTGACCTTCTTGCTGGACGGCGCCGCCGCCGAGGAGGCGGACAGCGAGGCCAGCGTGCGCTGGAAGTACACGTCTTCCTCCTCGTCCAGGACCGGGGCCGGCACCGGCACCTGCAGCTCCCGGGAGCTCTTCGCCTGCTCGTCGTCGGAGGAGTAGCCCACCACTTCCTCGCGGGTCTGCACCATGATCATCTCCGGGTCCGGGCCCCCTGCGTTCGGGTTAGCCATGAGCGGCTGCAGCGCAATCAGGGGCGAACTGTGGTGGCCGCCGTGGACCCAATTGCCGCTGACGTCCTGAAACTCGATGGTTGCCATCGCTGCGGGCTGCGCGGGGATGTTCTCCACCGCCGTGTTCTCCACGGTGACGTCCTCCACGGTGACGTCCTTCACGGCCGTGTTCTCCACGGCCATGTTCTCCACGGCGATGTTTTCCACGGCGAGGTTGTCCACGGCGAGGTTGTCCACGGCCATGTTCTCCATAGCGAGAGTCTCCATGGCCATGTTCTCGATGGTGATGTGCTCCATGGCGAGATTCTCCATGGCCATGTTCTCGATGGTGATGTTCTCCAAAGGGATGTTCTCCATGGCGAGATTGTCCAAAGGGATAGTCTCCACTGAGATATTGTCCATGTCGATGTTCTCCAAAGCCATGTTGTCCATAGCGATGTTCTCCATGGCGATGGTCTCCAGGTGGACCTGGTGCAATTCCATAAGCTTGGCGGCCTCCTCTATGTCTTCCGGGGTGATGTAGATGAAGTTGTTCGAAGCCATGGCGGAGAGCTCTGACGAGGCGGCAGCGGCGAGGCGGCGGCGGCGGGCGGCCCGCTGGAAGGCGGCGGGAAAGAGCGGAGAGAAGGGGCGCGGCTCCCGGCGAACGGTCGAGGCGAACGGTCGAGATCCGCCGAAAGACGCGAAGGGCAGAGAATCGGCGGTTTAGGCGTTAAACGCGGAGGATTCTGGGCAGCCTGGTACCCAGCGCATGCGCTCCCCGACACCCTGGTAGTAGCCGGCCCGGCGCATGCGTGCGGTCGCGCTGAGACCCCGTAAGCTACACCCCCCCAACCCCTCCGCCTCTTTGCTCTGTCTACCTGCTATTGCTTCTTCGATGTTAATTCTCTAACCAGATTCTTTACCGAATTTGTCTACATTTCATTTCCATTTATTTTATCCCTCTCTCTCCTCGGTGTATAACAGTATTGGGGGGAAAGGGGCGGAAGCTTTTTAATATTCATACGCCTTTTCCCTCTTAATTGCACGGACCCACGCGTATCCGATCATTTAATAGTATTAGTGATAATTGACCGTGGAAATGCTTGTCTTGTCCTTTAAATAGGAATGCTTCTAAGTGTTATATCATTAGAAAGAATCCAGCTATTTCTGCTTTTACTAAAGATTTTTTTTAGCCATTAATAGATATTGAATTTTATTAAATGTTTCAATATCTGCTGAGATGAGGATTCCCCTCCCCCTTAATGTTTAATAATGGTTCCACATTCAAATAGACTATCTAAGGTTAAACGATCCTTGCTTTGTTTAGATAAATCATGTGATTACAGAGTATTTTTGGTGCTTTTATCTGAGTTATATTGGCTTAAGAAAAAAATCTTAGTTTCTTTCTCTATGTGCTCTGGAAAGTTTATATGAAATTGGAATTAAAAAGAAAAACTGTTTTCTGCAAGATTTGAAAGAATTCCACCTATGAAACTTTCAGAGGCATCCTTCCTCAACTTTCTTAATTTCTCCCAGTGTAATTAACCTGTGTATATACTTTTTTCCTATCTCTTCTGGGCTTTATTTAGACTATTGTTTTTTTTAATAACAATCCAGGATTTTTAAAATATTTTGCAGAGATGAGAAAGAACCTTCTTATAATTGTTCTAATTTTCTATCAGCTGTTATCCCCCTGACTGCTAACTCTGCTATAGAAGCTTTCTCCCATTGTTTAACCTTTTTTCCTTCAAAGAACTAACTCTTAGACTTACCAGTTGTATTTTTTATTTTTCCCAATTTTTATTTTCTACCTATATCCTTACAAATTATAGTAATTTCTTAACTATTTTATAGTTTTTTCCCCTCACTTCTTCAGTTGCTTATCTGATTTACTTTTACACATTTCATAACTACCTAAGGCAGTAAATTTTCCTTTTAGCAAAACTTTGTACATTATTTCATTTTTACTTTTAAATATACTACAATTCTTGTTTTGAATGAAATTGGACAATTTTTATGTACTATGAGCATTTTGAAAATAAATTGTGGTACAGATTTGACATAATTATTTTTTTCTTAGTAACAGCTTTTATGATCTGACTTTTTCATATCTACGTGCCAAATATTAAGAGATAGGAGTCCCTTTTGTTACACCTGCTTTTGCTTTGTGCTTTCTCCGTTTTTGTTTTGATGGTTTGTTACTTGGTACAGTAAGATTTGCAGCAATTACATTTTCATTGCGGATTATACTCCATATGGTTAAGTGCTCCTCTCATTTAATGTTTTAGTCATATTTTCTATTCACATGGTATTTTCTATTCAACTCATTGTACTTTGTCTTTTTAAAATTATGTTGGTTTTAGTTTTTTTTATTATATATATTTTCATTGATTTCAAAGAGAAAGAGGGAGAGGGGAAGAGGGGGATGGAAGGAGGGAGAGGGAGAGGGAGAGAGGGACAGAGAGAGAGAGGGAGAGAGAGATAGAGAGAGAGGCATCAATGATGAGAGAGAATCACTTATTGGCTGCTCCTGCACGCCCCCCTACTTGGGATCGAGCCCGCAACTTGGGCATGTGCCCCTGACCATAACTGAATTGAACCCGGGACCCCCCAGTCTGCAGGCCGATGCTCTATCCACTGAGCCAAACCACCTAGGGCTTATTCTACTACTTTTGACTGAGATTCTTATAAACTGAATTTATCAACCAAAAATGCTTTCATTTGTGATTTGAGTATTTTCCATAAAACCACTAACAACACATAGAAGAATAAAAAATTTAAATCTGTTACCTGCACAAAATATCCTTAGCTGCTGGACCGGTGATATAAGTTGCAAATGAGTGGTAAACAGATCAACAAATGCTCCAGGATAAATAATGAAGAGAAAAATTCCAAAGCCATTAAATCGAACTTGTTCTCTAAGAAATCAGATAAAGGAAATTTAGCACTAGTATTGCACTTGTAAAATTAAAAATGTATGTAATTTTAGTACTTCCCACTGAGGTTCAAATTCTTACTTGAAAAACAAGTCTCTCTGGACAGTCAAAAAGTTATACCTACATATATGATTATCTAGCTATCATTTACCTACATCTCATAATTTTACAATTACGTACATATTTGGTCATCTATGAAATTGCATTTTATAATATAGCATTCTGAAATAGACTTTTAACTTGAAAATTCTTAGAAACCAATATGCTGAACAAATAGCTTGAAATTAGTCATATATATAAAGAAACGTTTAATATTTCTATGAGAAACTAAATAAAACACATTTTTATGGTTTAGTCTGAATTATTTACTGAGGACACAGTAGAAAATATAATTCAAGTATATTATCTAAATATTTATATTTGTATTAGCTTTTATATTACTACTGCTGCTACTACTACTACTATTATTATTATTTTTATTTTTATGTTTTGTTAATCCTCACCTGATATTTTTCCATTGATTTTTAGGAGTAGAAGGGAGGTGGAGAGACAGAGAGAAAGAAACATCTATGTCAGAGAGACACATCAATTGGTTGCCGCCCCCTGACCAAGGCCGAGGAATGAGTCTACAACCAAGGTACATGCCTGCCCTTGATCAGAATTGGAACCCAGGACCCTTCAGTATGTGGGCTGACACTCTATCCACTGAACAAAACTTGCTAGGGCTGTCTCTGCTATTATAAATGAAGGTAGAGGTTTACCTAAGCTTATTCATGTTAAACTAAGTAGTTAAAAATGTATTATGCTCAGACTTTCCTTAGGAGAACTATATATCAATTCATCCTCTAAAAATGGAATTATACTTAGCCTCATAAGACCAAATAGTTACTCTGAAAAAAGCACTATCTAAATACACTCTGCTATCACTTAGTACTAAATATATCAGAGGACTATATAATTCACTTTATCTGGGCAGTTGTGATTTTATAAAAAAAATAACCACATTATACTGTGACTTAGTAAACTGTTAATAACAATATGTAAAACTCTAAGGGCTGCAAGGCTAAAAAATGTGGAAGCAAAGGTGAAAGAGATTTTTTTAAAAAGGCAGCTACCCACTTAGACCCCTACATAGCACATCTGTGTAGCAGTATGTGCTGTCAAGATGAGGGTTTATTGCCAATCTATAGACTCTTGTTCATAAGCAAGTGGAAATAAGAAGTGATTAAACCTTCTCATCAAAAACCTTTAATCATGTCTATACACCGAAGGGATAAAACACATTCCCATTAGCGTGTGTACTCCTTATGGCAGTAATTATCAGTGGGAGTGAGGGGGAGTTGTGACTCTCCTTCTCACCTATCATGGTGTTATAGGTTTCGGAACCTTTAAAATAATCAGCTATAATTATGATACATTTGGGTAATCACAACAAAAAGAGGGCATGATACTGGAAGGAAGTCCCAGTTCTCATCCTCCCTTATCTTCTTCGGTGTTTCGATAGGCTATGAAATTTGTTAACAAACAGAGCTTTCAAAGTTCTTGCTCTAGTTAGCAGAGGCCATGAGTTGAAGCAGGAAAGTATTTCAACTGATAAGCCACAGAAAGTACTAAGAAGGCAATGCAAAGGTATTAGTCTGACCCAATGATGAATAGAAAGATTAGGTTTCAGATTCGATGAAAATCATGAAACACCATGAGGATATAATTGTGCCGGTAAAGGGAAATGGACAGAAAGACTCAGATTATAGATACACATATGGTTAACTGAGCATATTCATCAATATATAAATCTCCTCTGCAAAAGAGAGGTACCTCAAAATAATAATTACAGATATACACTGGGGAGCAAGCACAGAAAGAAAAATATCAAACGTAGCAGATTTTAGTAATAAAAATCTCCTAAATGCAGGCTGCTTTGCATGTAGTAGGAATAAAAAGGTAAATATCATTACCTAATGGCTGCTATCCCGTGTCCAATTTCATGTACAACACCACTAATGAGGACTGCCGCGAAGAAATAGGTCAGTTGGTTGACGGGTAAATTTATACCAGGAACCTATAAATTTCATAGACACAAGGATAAGCACACACTTGGGGACCAAGAGAACATGATGTTCACTTTGTATTCAAACTTAAACTTCAAAGCTGGTAGTTCTAGAAACTAAAAAGAATGTGAATATCCATGGTTCATTTTTTCATTTCTAGTAAAAACACCAGTCATTTTTTTTGAAGTAGGCCGCTTTTGAATTAAACAAAATACCAATCGAAAGAGAACAGGAAGCACCAGGTGTAAAAGCTGAAATGGTAGCTCCCTGTAGTTTCACCACGGGAAAGAATTAGAGAGCTGGCAAGGTCCCAGGGGCCAGGCAATGTGCAGCGACACTGAAGGAGTTCAGTGGGAAGTCCCTGATGTGGGAATTCTTGTTACAATTCCTAGTTCTTCCTCTATTCCTCTATATTACTGCAGGGTTCTAGGTACTTATGTGAATAACATAGGTCCTGGATATCACCACCCCCATCAATGGATTTCCTTTTAGTATTCTCAAGTTATATGAGAGTTATTAATTAAAGGTAGTGTAGTACAGTGCTTTGTTGGTGTAGGAGTACTATACCCTCCGTTACTCTGACGGCATCAGTTTGTCCAGTACATGGGTAGGAGCAAAGTGATACATAAATATTGTATTAAATTGATATTTAATGCAGGAGGTGCGGCATTTGGAACATTCATACATATTAAGGACCTGTGAAGTATCACGAGTTGTCTTGTGCCCTAACCGGCTTGGCTCAGTGACTACTAGAGCGTCGGCCTGCAGACCAAAGGGTCCTGGGTTCGATTCCAGTCAAGGGCATGAACCTTGTTTGCAGGCTCCTCTGCGGCCTGGGCCCTGGTTGGGGCTCCTGCAGGAGGCAATCAATCGATGTGTTTCTCTCTGTCTTTCCCTCTCTTCTACTCTCCCTAAAAATCAATGGAAAAATATTCTCGGGTGAGGATTAAAAAAAAAAAAAAGCATCCCATTGTTTTGATGTATATTTTTAAAAATATATATGTTTTATTGATTTTTTACAGAGAGGAAGGGAGAGGAACAGAGTCAGAAACATCGATGAGCGAGAAACATCAACCAACTGCCTCCTGCACACCCCCTAATGGGGATGTGCCCGAAACCAAGGTACATGCCCTTGACTGGAATCGAACCTGGGACCTTTCAGTCCACAGGCCGATGCTCTATCTACTGAGCCAAACAGCTTTTGGCGATGTATATTTCTTTGATCATTATTAAAGCTGCACTTTCCTTCTACTTTTGACCCCAATAGGTCTTTTTAAAATATATATATATATATTTTAATATATTTTATTGATTTTTTTACAGAGAGGAAGGGAGAGAGATAGAGTCAGAAACATTGATGAGAGAGGAACATTGATCAGCCACCTCCTGCACACCCTCCCACTGGGGATGTGCCCGCAACCAAGGTACGTGCCCCGACCGGAATCAAACCCGGGACCCCTCAGTCCAAAGGCCGACGCTCTATCCACTGAGCCAAACTGGTTTCAGCTCTAATAGGTCTTTTGAGAGTAGCTTATTCATGACTTGCCTATTTTTTTCTTTTGGAGTACTCATATTTTTCTTATCGATCTGTAAGATAGCTTTGAATATTAATTATCAGTCCTATGTCATACATAACAAATGTATTTACAAGTTTCTTTGCCTTTAGTTTTTTTTTATATATAAAAAGTGTTATGTAATCAAATCTATCAATATTCCTGTTTTCTGCCAGTAGTTTTCTGCTTATGTCTTCCTTATTCTGTGTTCATATAAACAGAAACCTGTTTTTTTTCTTTTCAAGATCTTTTATGATTTCATGTTTTAATTTTAATCCATTCAATGTTAGTTTATTTTTGTGTACAATAGAGGAATTTCACTTTTAAGTCCCCTTTAGTAACTGAAGAGGAGATTCAAACCATGCTGCATGGACAGCTTTCTAAATTCATTAGTAATTTCAAGTGTCTTTTCCTCAGTTTTCATAATTATCATTTTTGACGTATACATAAAATTTAACTGAATGACAATCCCATAATTTATCCATTTGTATATTACATATTGTGGTTGTTTCTAGTTCTTCATAGCAATAAATAATATTAGGGAAAATACTACTTTTGATTAATACTACTTTTTTTGCTATATTTAGGCCACTTATGATGCTGATTATGTGAAGTCCTCTTTACCCAGACCCTACTCAGCACCTCTTTTCAAGAACATCAGTGGATCTTTTTCTATATACCGGCTTCATTCCCATGCTGTAAGGCATCTTTCTGTTCAGATTAGTGGTTTCCTTCCCTCTGACCCCTCTCTAAATATACGTACTGAAGATTGATTCTCAAGCATTCCCACTATATCACAAAGTATCCTGGTTACTTTGCCTTTATGTCAAATAAATCAGTAGGCTTGATCTAATATAATAGGACAACAGTTTTCAACTGGTGTGCTACAAGAATTTTAAAAACATGCAATACCTGAGTATTTAATCAGGGGCACTGACCTCTTCCGTTAGTTTGCCAAATAAAAAAATGACAACAGCTGCCCTAGCCAGTTTGGCTCAGTGGACTGAGTGTTGGCCTGTGGACTGAAGGGTCCCGGGTTTGATTCCAGTCAAAGGCATGTACCTCAGTTGCAGGCTCAATCCCCAGCTCTGGTTGAGGTGCATGAGGGAGGCAACCAATCAATGTGTCTCTCTCACATCAGTTTCTGTCTCTCCCCTTCCCTTCCACTCTCTCTAAAAATCAATGGAAAAATACCCTCAGATGAGGATTAACACCACCAAAAATTTACAACAGCCAACACAACAAAAGCTGCCTGGTGTGAATGCCCTGGTCTGAACCATATATATAGGGTTACATCTTACTGGGGTCATGTCACATAATGATGCTGAGCTTGACTGGTTAATTCTTGGCATCAGAAATCCTATATAGTAAAGAGGTAATATGCAAATTAACCCTCACACCCTTACAAGATGGTTGCCTACGATCAGGCCAGCAGGG
>JAAGEH010000411.1:6905672-6931820 GCA_011751065.1 Lasiurus cinereus | reverse complement strand
GCATGGGGTGACCAGGCCAGCAGGGGGTTAGTGAGGGACGACCAAATGATTGAACAAGCAGACAGCATGGGGTGACCAGGCCAGCAGGGGGTTAGTGAGGGACGACCAAAGGACTGAGCAGCAGGCTGTGTGGGGTGACCAGGCCAGCAGGGGTGTTAGTGAGGGACGACCAAATGATTGAACAAGCAGGCTGCGTGGGTGACCAGGCCAGCTGGGGGTTTAGTGAGGGATGATCTAATGACTGATTATTTCAATAATGGGTGTTTAGGCTGGTGGGGGGCAGTGATGGGTGACTAGACTGGCGGGGAGGGGCAGTTGGGGGGGGGGACCAGGCCAGCATGGGGGGCAGTAAGGGGTGACGAGGTTGGCGGGGGTGGGGGCAGTTAGAAGTGATCAGGCCAGAAGGGAGGGGGCAGTTAGGGGTGACCTGACCCACAGGGGGGCAGTTAGGGGCACTAGGCAGGCAGGTGAGCGATTAGGAGCTAGCAGTCCAGGATTGCGAGAGGGTAGTCGGATATCCCCCAAGGGGTCCCGGATTGGAGAGGGTGCAGGCTGGGCTGAGGGAACCCTCCCCCATGTACGGATTTTGTGCACCAGGCCTCTAATACTTATATACAAGTACTTAGATTAAAAAAAAAGTTACTTTGGAGAAAAGGGGTAGATAATTATTATTATTTTGGTAAATCAATCAAAATTATACTTATTTTTTTTTTGCCAAATTGTCACAAATATATATTTTTTGGTGTTACGCAGAATTTTGGTAATCATTGGTGTGTACCACAAGATGAAAAAGGTTGAAAACTGCTGCAATAGAACATTAGTTCTTTCTCTTTATTATTTTATACATATAACAATGAGATAAGGTAAGGATCTGATCATGTGATTATACCAACAAATGGCAGGTCTTATTTGCTAGCAATAGTATGCGACTGCCCATCTGTCTTGGCCGTGAGCAAACGGTATTAGATGTACCAGAATACTGATCTCTCAACAACAGAGTGCCAGGTTTTGGGGAATTAATACTGAACCAGACTGTACGGAATTAATAAGGCAAACAGAAAGTATGTTCTCTAAGCTACCAGAGTTCATATCAAAGTCAGGAGATAACAACATTCTTAAACGTTTACATAAATATGCACGGCGAACTACAGAGGGCAGTTGACTTCTTACTTGTTCCAAAGCATGACTCTGAGCTCTATGAATAAAATGAGAAGCAAAAAGAAGAAATTATTTCTTCTTTGCATAACATGTTGCCATTCTAATCCTAGCAGGCAGAAAGGACAATGGTCCTCTCTTCTCCAAATCGACTTCTTTCTCTACTATTCTCTTCTTGGCAAACAATAACTAACTGCATATCTCCAGTTATCCTAAATTCTCCCTGCTTTAGCCTCACATTGATTAATGGCCAAGGCCTGAGAACTCCACTCCAATAGATTCCTTGAATCGACCCCCTTCATTCTACTTAACACTAATTTAGTTTAGATCTTTCTCACTTCTAACATGAATATTCCAACTGCCCTCTTAAATGGTTTCCCCGTCTTTGGTTCATTTCGCATAGACCTGTTATCTACAGGTAAAATCAAAACTTCTTAGAATGGCCCTTCATAACCCAGACCCTACCTCTATTTCCCATCTTATCTCCTGTACCATATACCTTCCGCCATATACCTCCTAGACATAAGTCGAAGTTACTTCATAGCTGCTTGAAGAATTACTGGTCTTTCTTAAGGGAGTAGAGTATAATGGCTCTGAGGTCAGTGGTGGATGAGTGACGGACACCCCCCCCCCGCCCAATTTACTAGCTGTGACCATAGGCACGTGACTTAACATCTCTGTGCCTGGGTTTTCTCATCTGTGAAGCGTATCTCCAGATTGTTATAAGAATAAAATAAAATGGGCACAAAAACCTCAGACAGGGAGCACTGCATATTAACTAGGTCTTATTATTACTGTTATTATTTCCTTCACCTTTCCATGTTATATGGTTTCCTCTGTTACTAAGATGCTCAACTGCCATCGTCCTTTCCCAGGCAATGTGGATTCTCTTCACCCTTCCCTTGATCTCCCCTACTCTCTCCCGAGTGGCAGGCCCATCTCAGCACGCCTTCTCTCTGTTCCCATAGCACCTTCTGCCCTGCCCACCTATAGCATAAGCATTGCAGCTCTCCCTCTAACCTAAAACCTCCACGGCTGCTAGGAACGGGTTTTGTTCCCTGTATAAGCAGGACGCAACACAGGTCTAAGAGGCAGAATACACACATTAAATGTCTGCTGAAGGAACAAGACATGTCTTCCAAGGCCTCACCTGGAAAATTAACTCCTTTTAACCTCTAAGAAAGAGCTGTTACCATAGGGGAGTTTCTGTTTTTAAAAAATATTTTTATTGATTTCAATAAATCAATAAGAGAGAGGGAGAGACAGAAACATCAATGATGAGACAGAATCATTGATCTGTTACCTACTGCACGCCCCTGCCACTAGGGATCGAGCCCGCAACCTGGGCATGTGCCCTTGACCAGAATCGAATCCAAGACCCTTTAGTCTGCAGGTCAATGCATTATCCACTGAGCCAAACCATCTAGGCCAGTGGTCGGCAAACTCATTAGTCAACAGAGCCAAATATCAACAGTACAACGATCGAAATTTCCTTGGAGAGCCAAATTTTTGAAACTTCTTCTAACACCACTTCTTCAAAATAGACTCGCCCAGGCTGTGATATTTTGTGGAAGAGCCACACTCAAGGGGCCAAAGAGCCGCATGTGGCTCACGAGCCTCAGTTTGCCGACCATGGGCCTAGGATGTAAGGGAGATTCCTTATCATTCGCTCTAAGTGACTTCTAAAATTTCCCATAGTGACCCAGCCTATAGAAGCCACAAACAGATGAGCTTTAAAATAATCTGTCACTAACTCTTAAAACAGTCTATTCCGTTAATAAGAATCTGATTAAACCCTAACCAGTTTGGCTCAGTGGACAGAGCGTCAGTCTGCAGACTGAAGGCTCCAGGTTCTATTCTGGTCAAGGGCATGTACCTTGGTTGCGGGCACAGCCCCAGTGGGGAGTGTGTAGGAGGCAGCTGACCGATGTTTCTTTCTCAATGATGTTTCTAACTCTCTATTCTCTCCCTTCCCCTTTGTAAAAAAATCAATAAAATATATATTTTAAAAAAGAATATGATTAAAAACATAACATGCCTGACTCATGGAAATGAAAACTATGAATTAAAAAATTTGAAATAAAAGTTAGCCAATGGAAAATCACTCTTCCAAACTCTAGAGCAGGAATTAATAAGGTATATAGGTTTACACAAGTGCTTTAAAATGAGAATTATTACAGAGATCTTAAATCACCATGCTTATTCTTTATAGTAACAATCATTTAACATCTCAAGACAACACATATTAAATCAAAACCCATGTAATGTTGACAGTCTTAATGATGGTCCATTTGTTCTGTTACCTCTATTATTGCTACTACTACATATTGCGGCAATTCTTTGCTATATTCTTACTAATATTTTTGTTTAGGGAGATAATTTGAGAAATCATGCAACTTTTAATTTATTTTCATATTTATATTACAAATAGGAGTTATGCTATCCAAAAGAAATACCTTATATCTATGATTCAAAAGTTACTCAAAGCAAAAAGAAGGCACTTACCACAACTTGTAGCACCTGTTCATTGTGAAGTGAGGAGGAGGATGAAGAAGAGGAAGAGGAGGAGGAGGAGGAAGAGGAAGCAGAGGAGGAGGAAGAAGAGGAGGAGGAGGAAGAATAAGAAGAGGAGGAGTCAGCCATCATTTGTGCTAAAGTCTGCATCAGCGTTTTTCCCAGGAGAAAAAAAGAGCTAAACATGGCAATTACGCCAAACACCATTCCAAAATTGAACCTGTTAAGAGGAAAAAATTGCATAAGTGTACAATTCTTCATAATTCATGGGCTAAAAAATTCACTGACCAGGCACATTTCATAGCTTCAAAATGTGCACAAAATTCCAGTACCCCTATCTCTTCGTTCTTATCTGAACTCTGGATCTGCAATTGAAGCACAGGCTCTAGTCTCTCTAAGCTGTTCTAATAACTTACATTTCTCTCATAACTGAAGCAGCTGAATATTCTTTCCAGTAAAAAGTTTTGTTCCCTATCTTCTTCTCAGTTACATAGCATTGTTTTGCTCTTGTTCTCATATAGTTATGAACGTTCTTTTGACATTATACAGACATCCATTCTTTTTTTATCCATCCTTTTTTATTTATTGGTTCTATTATTTGCATCTTATTTCAGCTATATTTTGTGATGACCTTAAATATTAACATGGTAAAATTTAATGATAGTTTTTTCTTTTACTGTTGTAATAATTAGAAGTTACCCTTATATCTATTACATTTTCTAACTTTTTGATAAGTTGTGTTTTTCAAGGAACTTTATTTCATCTAAATGGTTAAATTTATAGGCATAGAATTGTTCAAAGTAGTTCCATTTTTTAAAATGTCTATAGGATCTGCACTAATGTTCCATTTTTCAATTCTTATCTTTAGTTACGTGTGTGATCTTTTTTCCTTGATCAGTCATGGTAGGAGGGTTATCAATTTTATTAATCTTTTCAAAGAACCAATTTTTGGTTTTACTGATTTTACCTATGATATACTTTTTATTTCACTGATTTCTGCTCTTATTTAGTACTTCCTGCTTTTTATTTTCTTTGCTTTGATTCGCTGGCGCATTTACTGCTTTTCGATGATCTATTTACATTTACACTACTCCATCTGGAGCTCAATTTTTAACAAAAAGCAATTTAGACAATGGCCCCCAAACTCCCATATTAGAAATTCTCTCAATTACAAAACCTGTCTGTCTCTAGGATATTCCAGAGATTATCGGAAACCCCTTACCCATAAACGCTATATATTCCATGATTTTTAATTTTTTTTTAACTAAAGGAGTATGCTTGGCATTGCAAGGGGGCTCCAGGACCCCAACACTGCAATCTGGCTAGCCATTTTCCCATGTGGTTTGTGCATATGCCTTACTGGTTGTTAAATGTTTTTAAAAATCCTTCTCCTGGAGGAATATCTCAAAAAAAAAAAAAGTATAAGGGAAACATGCAGACTTTGGGGCATCCTCTGACTCCCAAGGACCGGCGTTCCTATGTGTGATGATGGGGGAGAGAATTCTCCAGGATTATTTTCCTGATGAAAAAGGCTCTTCTATTAGTGTACAATGTACAGAATAAAGTGAGCAAGTCTAAAGTGTACAGCTCACTGAAGTTTTACATATGTGCGCCCATGTGTCTACCATCCAGATGAAGACATAGAACCTTGTCCTGGCTGGGTAGCCCGCTTGCATGGAGCAGTGTCCCATGTACCAAAAGGTTATGGGTTCGATTCCCAGTTGGGGCACATACATAGGCTGCAGAGGTTTAATCCCCAGTTAGGGCATAAATAGGAGACAATCAATAGATAGTTTTCTCTCACATCACTGTTTTTCTTTCTTTCTCTCTCAATCTCTCCCTTCCTTTCTCTCTAAAATCAATAAAACCGTATCTCTGGTTGAGGATTTAAAAAAGAAGAAAACTAGAGAATCTTGATTTCTAATGTATGCAAAAGCACAATGATGCAATCTCATAAGTTTATATAAAACCAGAAAATTTCTACACTGTCAACATTTTAAAACTCAGGAGTCTGGAATATGATGGAAACAGCTCCACTAACAAGCATTTCTCGTGATCACAATGACTAATTTAAAACAAGAGAGAGAAAATGAAGCATACCATTGGTAAAGCATCCTTGCTTTCCGCCGTCCCCAACTGTAAAAGGCACGATTGAAAACAGCAGTTTGCCATCTTATGTGAAAGGGGGAGATGCTCAAGCCATTGTTTTCCAGCCAGTCTTCATAAGAATGCTTAAAGTACACAGATGACTACAAGAGAAACAAACATTCCACACCATTCGATTTCGAAGAACAATTTATAATGCTTACGAAAATTAAAAAAACTGCTCTTCTCTTATAGGAAAGCAAGATATGGACTGCTCAAACGCTAATACCGTAATGTTCAAGCTTTATGTTGAGTCTTCAGTTAAAGGAAAGGCGTCACATTAGCGGGTCTGCTGAAGTTAGGGCCTGGCAAACGACAGCCCAAATCGCTGCCTCTGAACTAAGGATGGTTTTCTCTTTCAGAGATTGCACAAAGACAGCAACAACGACCAAATAAGAATATGCAACTCCTGTGCGGCCCACAAAGCCTCAAACAGTATGTGACCCTTCACAGAAAGTTTGCTGGCCCCTGCCGAGGACGGCATGGTCCAGAGAGAAACATGTGAGCCACAGATGCCAGCGCCATTCAGTTTATGTAATTGTAAAGTCCTTGCAGCCAGCGTTTAAAAAGCTGTAACGAGTGTGAACACATTCTCAACTTCAATCCCTGTGAAAAGGGTGTGCTGGGTGACATCGGAGGGACGGTGGCTAGGTGACAGCAGAGGGACGGTGGCTGGGTGACATCAGAGGGACGGTGGCTGGGTGACATCGGAGGGACGGTGGCTGGGTGACAGCAGAGGGGCGGCGACAGGAGACCCCTCTGGCCTTTCCCCCTGAAGGCCCAACAACTTCAGCGAGGGCCTCCCAGCTCAACGCCCAAACGTGTCGGGGAGACGGCACAGGGACACCTGCAGGCGGGCAGTGGGCGCAACTGGGAAGGAAGGCCAGAGGGGAAGCCGGGCCTGGCAGCGGGGGGCCTGGCAGCGGGGGCTCACCGGGGCGCAGCGGGGCGGGAGGAGGCAGGCGGTGGCTGGCACTGCCTTCGGCCCAGGAGAGCAGAGACTGAGTAGCGGAGGAGAGCGGACATTCGCAGGCATCCCTGCAGGGGCAGCCGCCTGGGCAGACACGGGGTGTGTGTGTGTGTGTGTGTGTGTGTGTGTGTGTGTGTTGTGTGTGTGTGTGTGTGTGTGTTGTGTGTGTGTGTGTATGTGTGTGTGTCTAGGTGGGGTGTGTGTATGTGTGGCTGGGTGGGGTGTGTATGTGTGTGTGTGGTATGGTGTGTGCGTACGTGTGGTGTGTGTGCATGTGTGCGTGTGTGTGTGTGTGTGTGTGTCTGTGGTGGGGTGTGGTGTGGGGGGTGAGGGGCAGGGGGCGCGGAAAAATGCAAAGGTCCACCGGTTGGCACTGACAGGAGGACAAAGCAACGAAAGAGGTGGCCGGGTTCCCCCATATCCCCCCACTGCCATGCACTGTGGCTACACGGCCAGCAGCCTATGGCTACAGGGAACAGCACTGGGAATAAATAAATGGATCAATTCCTAGAAATATGTAACTTTCCTAGACTGAATCATGAAGACTTAAATAGATCAGTCAACAGTGAGGAAATGGAAACAATTATCAAAAATCTCCCCCCAAATAATAGTCCAGGACCAGGTGATTTGTTTTGAATTGTACCAAAATTCAAAGATTTGATACCTATCCTTCTCAAACTCATCAAAATATTGAAGAGACGATACTTCCTAACACATTTTATGAAGCCAACATAACCCTGATATCAAAACTTGGCAAGCATAACACAAAAACAGAAAACTACAAACCAACATCTTTGAGGAATACAGATGCAAAAATACTAGCAAATTGAATGCAACAATACATAAAAATAACAAAACATCATGATCAAGTAAGGTTCATTCCAGGGCACAAGGATGGTTCCACATATGCAAATCAATGTAATACAGCACACTACCAAATCAAAGGATAAAAATCATACGATCTTATCAATAGATGCAGGAAAAGCATTTGATAAGACACAGCATTGATTTATGACTAAAGCGCTCAATGAAATCAGTATGGAAAAGTACCGCCACATAATAAAGACCATACACTGAGTGGCCAGATTATTATGATCTCTGAACACATAATAATCTGGCCACTCGCGTAGACTGACCACAGAGCTGGGATTTTTAAATAAGGTTTTTCCATGTATAAGAACTGCATTGTGGGTAGTTAGAAAGAAGCAGAGGACTTGCTATACTAGCCAGAGGCTGGGGGCCACTATCTCCTGGTCCCTTGACATATCAAGACTTGCAAGCTTTCCCTTACACATAAGTACACTGAGTGGCCAGGTTATTGTGCGTTCAGAGATCATCATCATCTGGCCACTCAGTGTATATGACAAATCCTCTGCTAATATACTCACTCAATGGTAAACAACTGAAAGCTTTTCCTCTAAAATCAGGAACAAGACAAGGTATCCACTCTCACTACTCTTATTCAACATAGAACTTCAAAATAAACAAAAATAAAAACAATCTATTACAGCCCTGGCAGCATGGCTCAGTGGTTGAGCATCGACCTATGAACTGAGAGGTCAAGGTTCAATTCCCAGTCAGGGCACATGCCCCAGTTGCAGGCTCCATTCCCAGTGTAGGGTGCGCAGGAGGCAGCCGATCAATGATTCTCTCTTCATTGCTGTTTCTCTCTCTCGCTCCTTCTCCCTTCCTCTCTGAAATCAATAAAAATATTTTAAAAACTATTAGAGACAATAAACAGATATAGTAATGTTACAGGATATAAAATCAATGTACAAAAATCACTGCATTCCTATATACTAATAATGAAATTTCAGAAAAAGAAATGAGAAAAGATTCCTTTTGCAATTGCAACAGAAGGAATAAAATACCTAGGAATACATTCAACAAAGGATGTGAAGGACCTATATACTTAAAATTACAATGCAGTATTATTTTTTTGTATTTTATTGATTTTTTACAGAGAGGAAGGGAGAGGGATAGAAAGTTAGAAACTTCGATGAGAGAGAAACATCAATTCAGCCACCTCCTGCACACCCCCTACTGGAGATGTGCCCACAACCAAAGTACATGCCCCTGATCAGAATCAAACTTGGGACCCTTCAGTCCGCAAGCCGACACTCTATCCACTGATCCAAAAACGGTTATGGCTACAATGCATTATTAAAGATTGAGAAAAACACGATAAAGTGAAAAGATATTTCATGTTCATGGATCGGAAGAATCAACAGTTAAAATGACCGTATTATCCAAAGCAATATGTAGATTTAATGCAATTCTCATCAAAATTCCAATGTCATTTTTTAAAGAAATAATCAGATTTGTATGGAACTACAAAACACCTGGAATAGCGAAAGCAGTCCTGAGATAAAAGAACGAACCTGGTCCTAGCTGATTTGGCTCAGTGGACAGAGGGTGGGCCTGTGGACTGAAGGGTCCCTGGTTTGATTACAATCAAGGGCACATATGGGGCTCCACACCCAGTAGGGGGCATGCAGGAGGCAGCCAATCAAAGATTCCCTCTCATCACTGATGTTTCAATCTCTCTTCCTTCCTATCTGAAATCAATAAAAATATAGCAAAAAACAAAACAAAAAGAACAAACCTGGAGGTTATCACACAATCTGACTTCAAATTATATTCCACGACAAAGATAATCAAGACAGCATGATACTGGCAGAAAAACAGAAACACAGACCAATGGGACAGAATTGCGAGCCCATAAATAAAACCACATGTACACGGGCAAATAATTGTTTACAAAGGAGCCAAAAACACACGATGAAAAGAAAGCCTCTTTAATAAATGGTGCTGGGAAAATTCGAAAGCCACATGCAAAAGAAAGAAACTAGACTACAGTTTATCCCCATGTACAAAAATTAATTCAAAACGGATCAACGGCCTAAATATAAGATCTGAAACAATAAATTACACAGAAGAAAACATAGGTTCTAAACTCATGGACCTTGGTCTTAGAGAAGATTTTATGAGTTTGACCGCCAAAGGCAAGGGAAGTAAAAGCAAAAATAAATGAATGGGACTATATAAAACTAAAAATCTTTGCTGAAACCGGTTTGGCTCAGTGGATAGAGCCTGGGTCTGAGGACTGAAAGGTCCCAGGTTCCATTCCAGTCAAGGGCATGTGTTCTGGTTGCAGGCACATCCCCAGTAGGGGGCGTGCAAGAGGCAGCTGATCGATGTTTCTCCCTCATCAATTTTTCTAACTATCCCTCTCCCTTATTCTCTGTACAAAATCAATAAAATATAATTTAAAAAAATAAAAATCTTCTGCAGCAAAGGAAACAAAAAGAAACTGAATTGGAGATAATATTTACAAACAGCAGCTCCGACATGGGGTTAATATCCAAAATATATACAGAACTCATGAAACTTAACACCAAACAAACAACACAATAAAAAAACATGAGCCCAGCCCTGGCCAGCTTGGCTTAGTGGATAGAGCTTCCGCCCACGGACTGAAGGGTCTCGAGTTTGATTCTGGTCAAGGGCACATGCCTGCATTTGGGCTCGATCCCCAGTAGGGGGCGTGCAGGAGGCAGCTGATCAATGATTCTCATCATCGATGTTTCTATCTCTCCCTTCCTTTCTGAAATCAATAAAAATATATTGTAAAAAAATGATCCCAGCAGTGGTTGAGCATCGTGAACCAAGAGATCCTCGGTTTGCTTGCCGTCAGGGCACATGCCTGGGTTGCAGCAGGCTCAATCCCTGGTGGGCATGCAGGAGGCAGCCAAAAGATGTCTCTCTCTCATCCATGTTTCTAGTTCTCTATCCCTCTCCCTTCCTCTCTCTATCAAATTAATAAAAACATTTAAATATATATTTTATTGATTTTTTTTACAGAGAGGAAGGGAGAGAGATAGAGAGCTAGAAACATAGATAAAAGAGAAACATCGATCAGCTGCCTCCTGCACACCTCCTACTGGCAATGTGCCCGGAACCAAGATACGTGCCCTTTGCCGGAATCGAACCTGGGCCTGCAGGCCGATGCTCTATCCACTGAGCCAAACCAGTTAGGGCAATAAAAACATTTTTAAAAAATAGGCAGAGGACCAGAGCAGACACTTCTCCCAAGAAGATATACAAAGGCAACAGACATATGAAAAGGTGCCCAACATTAATAGTTATTAGGGAAATGCAAGTCAAAACTATGAGATGCCACCCTCTGCCTGTTGGAATGGCTATTTATCAACAAGACAAATAATAACAAGTGTTGGAGAGGTTGTGAAGAAAAAGGAACTGTCTCTTGTTGCTGGTGTGAATGGAAACTGGTACAACCACTACGGAAAACAGTATGGAGGTTTGTCAAAAAATTAACAGATACCATATGAGCCAGCAATCCCTCTTCTGGGTATCTACCCCCAAAATTTGAAACCATTTATTTGCATACATGTATGCAACCCTATGTTCACTGCAGCACTAATCACAGTGGCCAAGACACGGAAACAACCAAAGTGTCCTTTGATAAATGATTGGATAAATAAGATGTGGTTCATATATAATATGGAATACTACTCAGCCGGAAGAAAAGGTGAGCTACAGCCATTTGCCACATGGATGGAGATTATGCTAAGCGAAATAAATGAGGCAGAAAAAAGCTAAGATTTCACTCAGATGTAGGATATAAAACAGCACCATGGTTACCAGAGGGAAGGGGGTGAGCGGTAATAAAAAGTAAAGCAAGCCAAATATGCATGTGGTTATGGAAGATGGTTTGACTTTGGGTGGGGGGCACACAATGCCATATACAGATTATGCATCATGGAAATCTACACCTGAAACCTAGACCATCTTATTAACCAGTCACTCCAGTAAATTTAATTAAACAATTAAATATTGTAATAATTCACAATTCTATTCATAACCAAGACTTTGAAATCTGGTTTCAACTTTATACTTACAGCCCATCTCAATTCAGACCAGCTCCATTTCAAATGCCTGATGGCCACACGTAGTTAGTGGCTACTGTTTGCTACCATAGAAAGAGGTGTTATGTTCTAGTTTAAATAGACCCCAACCAGTCAAACAGAGGAAACAGGTTAGTGGGAGTCAGCTTTCTATTCTTTTCTGAGCAACCTTAGGAAATTAGGCCTACGTTGATGATGTAAAAAAAACACACACAAAAAAAAACCCCAAAAACAGTAACAAGAAAAACCTCATCTGAAGCCATCTTGAGCTCAGTAACTTCGACATTCTTTAGAGTTGCCAGGGTAGCTGCTTAAATACAGCCTCACAAGAAAGAGTTTTCTTTTTAGGAAAGTTTGAAGTCCTTCAGTACAGATTTTGGATAATGTTAAGTCTATTTTATATACACGGACCCCTATTTCCTCAGTTACAGAAAGTACAGTTAGTATTTTGTCCTACCAATGCCCATCCATTTGAGAACCTTATCTGTCTCTAGAAGAATATCTCACCCCTGTCACAGTCATAAAAAATGACCGGAGTCGGAATATAGGCATCTATTTGCCTTTGGATCTGTAACGTTCTCTGCTCTCAAGCTTCAGGTGAAGTTTCTGAAACCTGTTTGTTTTCCAAGACTTTTTAAAGAAGGCTGACTCACCACTAGAGCAGATGTCCACAGAGGAAATCCTAAAAGAACCAAAGGTGGAACAGCAGAACAGGAGTTGAAGGTCCAGATTCCAAAAGCTCGGGGGCCTTTTTGCATTGCCCGGGCAGATACGCTGAATAAGACTTATTTTTATTTTTATTTTTTTGCTCAAGGAATAGTGGTCTTTTTTTAAGCCAGGGGCTGTTACTGAAACCAAAATGCCATCCTGACCACCTCACACACTTGACCAAACATTCCAGAGGTTTGAAAAATCCCTTTTATTTTGGACTTTTGTCACACATGCGGCATGAAGAAATCAGGTGGCTTTGTGTTTGTTTTTTTTTCTAGCCAACAACATCACTGTTTAAAGCAGCAGTAGTCTGCATTGCTTATGACATGCTAAGCACCATGCCAAGTATGTGCAGAGAAAGCACCTCGGGAATCCCGTGAAGATGCAGAGTCGGATGCTATAGACCAGAGATGAGGACTGAGATCCTGCGTTTCTGAGAAGCTTACAGACGATACAGGTGCTGCTGGTCCTTGAACCTGCGATTGAGGAGCAAGGCTTTGTGTGGATGTACCGACTGCAATCTTCTCTACCACATCAGGAAATCTTTGCTATGACTACCCCTGCTTTAAAGATAAAGAAACTAAAGCACAAAAAAGACTATTCTGCCCAACAGTCTCACAACCACCGGGCAGTGGAAGAGCCCAATCCTGGATCTGAGGACTCCACGGTGTCACCTCCTCACTCGGCAAGTTCAAATGCAACAAAGTAGAACAAGTATTTCATTTCACGATTAAACCTAAAACACAAACGAAACTAAGACGATATCCGTGACGTGGCTTTACGATTCGTAATTAACGCTGTTATTAAGCCGTCGAGAATCTCTATGATTTTACTCCACACAGAAGTACCCCCACCTTCCAATATTCAATGCCAAAAGGTTGCTCGAAGCATGTGGTCAAAGGGTCATAACTCTTGCTTACCCTTTTCAAATAACTGGAGAATGGACCGTGTACCCAGAGAGAGTGCGTGTGTGTGTGTGTGGGGGGGGGACAGTCAATATGAAGAAGGGGGTGGAGGATGCAAATTAGAATACGATTAGTCAGAATCCTACATCCTTGCTACTAAGTATTTATTACTTTGACATACAGGCTGTAGCCTAGGAAACAACATGTGCGGCGCTTGGAAAAACCGAACCGCAGGCCCCTCCCCAGAGCGGAGGAATCAGAATGCACATTTTAACCGGCGCCCCACCATGACCGCGAGGACTTTGACGTTTTTAGACGCAAATCACAACTTGACTTAGATGCGCTCCAATACGAGAATCTCTAGGCTCGGAGACAAAGGGGGTAACCATGCCTTTCCTAGGCGGACATTTTCAACCCCTGGGGCACTGCCGCTGACGGAGGCAGTGTGCCCGCCCTCCCCAGACCACCGCCTTCGCCCCCGGGGCTGCACCCGAAGGCTGCGGGGTACCGCCCCGCAATGCGCCCGCAGCCGCCGCGCGGCCCGCCACACCCCTCGCGCGCGGCCCGCCAAAACGCACTCGGCGGGCCCGGGCACCACGCGGGAGGCCGCACGTGGACGCCCGCCGCGCGGCTGCCGCGCCAGGGAGCGCGGGGTCCAAGAGGAAAAAGCCTCGGGTCGTGCGCCCCGGTCCTGGGTACGGTGGCCCCGGGCGGCGGCGGACCCGAGGCCCTCACCTTCAGCACCAAATCCGTCAGGTAGACGGCGGTCCAGCCGCCCACCACCACCACCACCAGCGACACCGGGATCATGGCAGCGACCGGGGCAGCGGAGGGTAGGCGAGCGCCGGCGTCCTCCTCCCCGCGGGCCGCGCAAGGAGCCGAAGGCGCGATGCCTACAGCCACACCATCTGCGCAGGAACGAGCCGGCCGCCGGCTCCTTTCTCGCGATGGCGCCGTTTCCCCCCGGCCTTTTCCGGTTCTACACGGGCCGACGCATGCGCGCCGGAAAAGGAGGCGGGGGCTGATTTGTGTGGGACACTGGCGCGCTGACGTCCCGGCCCCTGTGGGGCCGCGGCCGCCGGCCCTCGGGCGATCGCTTAGGCTTTGTCCCTCCCTGCGGTCTGCTCACGTGCTCTGGTCCCCGTCTCGGGTTTCCTGTCGCTTTTTAATCTAGGGGGGGGGGTTTTGGGGTCCTGCACTAAAATAATCGCCCCCCCCCCACCTCCTGGACCTTGTCATAGGCATCCAGGTTTATTACTCTGCGGTGTTCCTCTTAGCTGAAGTGTCATTTGCGTTTAGGGAAATCATGATACAGAAATCAGCTGTGCATTTCACGGAGGTGCTAATGAGTTTTCCTTGTGCACCCTAATAAAGATAAAGAACATTTACATCCCAGGAATTTCCTTCCTGAGCGGTCCCCTCCTCCCCGCTTTCTGTGAACAGAATCATACAATAGGCACTCTTGTGTCTGGCTTATTTTGCTCAACAAAATACTGTACAGGGTGGGGGGAAAGGAGGTTTACAGTTGTTTGTGTGAAAAAATAAAACACTTGCCCTAGCTCATTTGGCTCAGTGGATAGTGTCAGCCTGCGGACTCAGGGGTCCCGGGTTTGATTCCGGTCAAGGGCACATGCCTGGGTTGTGGGCTCAATCCCCAGTGTGGGGCGTGCAGGAGGCAGCCGATCAATGATTCTCATCATTGATGTTTCTCTCTCTGTCGCTCCCTCTCTGAAACCAATAAAAATATATTTTAAAAATAAAACGATAAATAGCAACACAAGAATAAACTATGTTTCACATACTCGCAACTGTAAACCTACTTTTTGTCAAACCCTGTATTTGAGAGCTCTAGCGGAGGAGAATTTGAGACCCCCAAAACATACCTTTTTGGTGTATTATTTTAAACTGGTTATTAAAAACAGACAAGAGAAACTCTGAAAACCAATGAGAAGTTACTCATTTGTCAGAGGGATTTACATTTCTAAAGAGAATCTTCATTTGCAAAGGCGTGGCCCTCTCGGTACCAGGAAGGGTGGGAGGAACACTATCACTTTATCAATGGGGAAGGCAAACACCTTAATCCTGAATAATAACACCTTACCTTCTTTACTGTGCTTTTCTTGGTCACCTCCCCTACTCGCCTCCTTCCAAACCCCAATATCCTTTGTCTTCAGCTGGAGATGATACTAATGGTGGTGGCTTTAGCCATTTTGGAGATCTACTCAGTTTTCCTGAGTCTACAGGTTATTAAACTTTAAAAAAATCCTCACCCAAGGATATGGGATATGTTTTTATTGATCTTTAGAGAGAGGGGGAAGGAGAGAAACTTCAGTGTGAGAAGGAAACATTGATTGGTTGTCTCCCATATGTGCCCTTACTGGGGATCGAACCCAAAACCTGGCCATGTGCCCTGCCAGGAAATGGAACCTAACACCTTTGGGTGCATGGGATGATGCTCCAACCAGGGCCGTTTGTTGTTGTTGTTGTTTTAAATCCCACAGGAACTGTTGTTAAGCCCTGTCACTATAGGTCCTAAATTTGGCATTAGAAAAAAGAAAAATCTCATCCCAGTATTTCAGATTTATTCCTATGAATGTCCATTTAAAAATTCCTTTTTAAAGTTTTGTAGCTTAGAGGAATTGAATCAGAATCTCAGCATGGACCCAAGCATTAGTATTTTTTTAAGCTCCTTAAGTCATTCCACTGTGCAGCCAAGACAGAATCACTGAAATACACGGTCTCTAATGGGAAGGAAAACGAATATTTATGGAGTGTTTTCCTGCATTCTCTTAATGTTCAAGTCTTTTTTAAAAAATATATTTTATTGACTTTTTACAGAGAGGAAGGGAGAGGGATAGAGAGCTAGAAACATCGATGAGAAAGAGACATTGATCAGCTGCCGGCAACCAAGGTACATGCCCTTAACCGGAATCGAACCTGGGACCCTTCAGTCCACAGACAGATGCTCTATCCACCGAGCTAAACCGGTTTTGGCAATGTCCAAGTCTTTAAAAGGTATTTGTTCTACCTTTTCTGGAAAAGCATCATCAATAAAAATACTAATACTGGTCCTGGCCCAGTTGCTCAGTTGAATGGAGCATTGCCTCCCCCCCCCCTCTCTCTCTCTCTCTCTCTTTCTCTCTCTCTCTCTCTCCCTCCCTCCCTCCTTCCCTTCCTCTCTCTCTCTCTCTCTCTCTTAAAAAAAATACTAATACCAAAATATCAAGGACATAATACAATAGTAAGAACAAGTATCCCAAATAGAAACGCACCTCCAAAGCATCCTCTACAGTAAAAATAAAGTGTAATACTATGCCTCTATTACAGATATTGCTATTAGTTTGTCTCACTGTCCATACTTTTCCTAAAGTTTTAGTATTTTAGCACCATAACTCTCTTATCTTGAGAAACCTTATGAATCAGCTCTTTGTAATACGTGTGTATATGTGTTAATATAAAATGTTTTAAATTATTTTAGACATAGCTGGGTGTCATATTTTTTGTGACCTAATTACATATTTGAGCATCCTATGGCTTCACAGTTTTCCAGACTTTCTCCCAAAAGTCTTAGTGCAGTTTTAGGTTTTGATCATCTCAGAAGTGTAAATGAAACATACGTACCTGAATGTTTACTTCAATTGCTTCTACACTTATTCATTTTGTGAAGTTGGAATAATTTTAAATTTCAAAATTTTTAGTTCACCTAATAGAGGATGGCAGACATTAACTGAAAAAAGGAAATTGAAATTTGTTTACTGTTCAAAAAATTTTAAGATCAAATAAGCATGAAGGAAATTGAAATAATTTTACTTTCAAATGATGTCTTGTGTACGTTTGCAGAATTTGTACTTTTGAAGTTATTAAAACCTAAAACTGCATTAATACTATTGGCGCACAATAGAATTTGAGCTGACTTATTATCTTATACACTGAGTGGCCAGATTACGTGCATGGGTGGGGTCCGACCAGTCTGGTCAGGGGGAGGGGACATGGGCAATTGTCCGGCCTGCTTGTTGGTCGAACTCCTGGTCAAGGGGACAATTAGCATATTAGCCTTTTATTATATAGGATATACACTTAGTGGCCAGATTATTTTGCATTCAGAGATCATAATAATCTGGCCACTCAATGTATAACTCCCTGGGAGAAGAATATTAACTTAAGAATGGAAATGTCTTCTCTTTTGTTAGCCTGAAGCTTTGTCGAGACCACTTGCTGGGACAAGTACCAGCTGCTGTGTAGCTATCTGATTACCCAAAATATGAAGTAAATAAGTTGATTGTGTTTTTCTGTTCCAAACCTAAAAATTTGCTTATTCAGCTGACTTGGTGTTCTCATCAGGGACCCAGCAGTCAAAACACAACATTGAACTGAATCCTGCTGGGTTTTGGAATTTATCAGTAGTGGAAGCCAGCTGGTGGCAGCAGAAGAGACAAGATAGAGGATGCAAGATGGCAGTAAAAAGAAATGCCTAAATTCCAGAAGATAAAGGTATTCTTCCTTAGAATAAATGTGTGACCTAATTACAAATCATTTCAGGTTTCTGTCAAGTAACTTTTAAGTAAAGGGCACATAACCAAGCTTTTATTCATATTATTTTGTTTAATATTTTTTAGAGGGGCACCAAATATACATTTTGGCTGAATACAAAATAGTTGCATGTTAAAATCAGTATTTGCATGAAGCAGGCTATCACCATCTATATATAGAAAACCCTAATATGTAAATAGACCAAATGGTGGAACAACTAAACAACCGGGCACTATGATGTGAGCTGACCACCAGGGGCGTGCGTGGAACATGGCAGGTGTCGGCAGCAGGCGGCAGGCAGAGCGCAGAACATGGTGGGCGTCGGCAGTGGCAGGATGGTGGAGCAGGTAAGGGGTATGCGAGACCAAGGTGGGGTGCTGGGCACTGTCATCAGGGCAAGCCTCTGGTGGTTACTGAAATTTTGTGCCTGGCACCGGTCCCGATCACTTAGCACTGTCAGCAGGTGAAAATGGCAGCTGCTGGCCCCCGTTGCCCCTGAGGGCTTCGCCGCCTCCCCTGCTCCTGAAGGGTGATCAGGGCAGCAGCTGCTGCTCACACCTGCTGACAGCACCGGCCCCACTCGCATCTGCTGGTGGCGCCAGCCCAAATTGCTTTGTGCCATCAGCTGGTGTGAGCAGGGCCAGCACCGTCAGCGTGTGGGAGCAGCGGCAGTGGGAGCAGGCCAGCCGGCAGTCAGGGGACTAGAGGTCATGGCATGAGAAGCTGGACAGGGGCATGGAGGATGGGCCAAGAGTCACCCCTGTGCCCATGGCAGTCTCACAGCCCACAGTTCCTTTCAAGGTGCACAAATTCGTGCACTGGGCCCCTCATCTTAATAATAAAAGCCCAGGATTGTAACGGCTGCTCATGACCAAACGTTGACCATCCAGAAGTCAGCACTGGGTTGCCCAGCTACAGCCTGGCAACCCAGCACTGACTGCCCAGGTGACTGAGACCCAGAGAGAGGGGCAGGGCCTGATCTGCAGCTTCAGTGGAAACCGTTGATCAGTGTACTTACCTCGCTCTTTCTCTCCCTCTTTCTTTTTGATCTTCATCAACAGCCAGGCTTTTCTTTCTCTCCCGGCCTCCTGCAGGGGAGGGGGGAGGAGAGACTGCTGTTAAGCCCTGCCTCTTTTTTTTATTAAATCTTTATTATTCAGATTATTATATTTGTCTCTCTTTTTTTCCCCTGCATAGCTCCCCTCCAATCCGCTTCCACCCCTCCCTCTACCCTTACCTCCCCCCCATTGTCCTCATCCATAGGTGTATGATTTTTGTCCAGTCTCTTCCTGTACCCCCCTCCCCTCTTTCCCCCTGAGAATTATCAGTCCACTCCCTTTCTGTGCTCCTGATTCTATTATATTCACCAGTTTATTCTGTTGATCAGATTTTTAATTCCCTTAATTTTTAGATTCACTTGTTGATAGATATGTATTTGTTGTTCATAATTTTTTATCTTTTACCTTTTTCTTCTTCCTCTTCTAAAAGAGTACCTTTCAGCATTTCATGTAATACTGGTTTGGAGTTGATGAACTCCTTTAGCTTTTTCTTATCTGTGAAGCTCTGTATCTGCCCTTCAATTCTGAATGATAGCTTTGCTGGATAGAGTATTCTTGGTTGTAGGTTCTTGCTATTCATCACTTTGAATATTTTTTGCCACTCCTGTCTGTCCTGCATCGTTTCTGTTGAGAAATCAGCTGACAGTCGTATGGGTGCTCCCTTGTAGGTAATTAATTGTTTTTCTCTTGCTGCTTTTAATATTATCTCTTTGTCTTTTGCTCTTGGTATTTTAATGATGATGTGTCTTGGTGTAGTCCTCTTTGGATTCCTTTTATATGGGGTTCTGTGTGCTTCCTGGACTTGTAAGTCTATTTCTTTTACCAGATGTGGGAAGTTTTCAGTCATTATTTCTTGAAATAGGTTATCAGTATCTTGCTCTCTCTCTTCTGGCACCCCCACAATTCTGATGTTGGTACACTTGAAGCTGTCCCAGAGGCTCCTTACATTATCTTCACATTTTTGGATTCTTTTCTCTTTTTGCTTTTCCAGTTGAGTGTTTTCTGATTCTTTATATTTCACATTTTTGACTTGATTCTTGCCTTCTGCTAGTCTGGTGTTAGGTCTCTGTGTAATATTTTTTATTTCAGACAGTGTATGTTTAATTTCTATTTGGTACTTTATCATCTCTAGTTGGATCTTTTGCATCTCTAGTTGGTCCTTTTGCATCTCCTCTTGGGACTTGATAAATGTATCCATCTTTTCTAGCATATTCTTGAAAAACCTCATAAGCGTGGTTTTGAACTCTATATCCAGTCGTTTTTTTTCCTCCATTTCTTTTGTTTGTGATCCCTTCCCTTGTCTCAGCATTTTCACTATGCTGGGAGAACTTCTGTTCAGCCTTCTGGATTCAGCCTTATGATACCAGACTTGAAAAACCACAAAAGCCTCTGTTGAGCTTGGGAGGGGTGGAGTCTCAGGGGTTAAGGGACCGCCTTGCCTTCCAGTCGGTCCCGCCCTCCACAGTCCCTGAGTGTCACGTGACTGGGTAATCGCTGGAGCGGTCCCTGTGGGCACGTGCGCACTCTCTCGCAGTGCCTCTAGACTGCTGCCCTTCTGGCTTTCCCGCGCTCCGGGACCACACGAGTCTGGGTCCCCAGGGTTTCGCCCAAAACTGGGGTTCAGTGAAGTTAGAAGTGGCACAGTTGGGAGGGTCTGCCTCCCGCCCACTCGCGAAAGCACAATCAGCAGTTGGTCCTCTGTGGCGCAGTGTCGTGCGCGCCACCAGACCTCCGATCCCCTGCGACTCCCCTAAATTTCCGTGCACTTCTCCCCCTTCAGAGTCCAAACTCCCCCCGTATGAGTTTCGGCTGGATCTGGGGTTTAATGTCGCAGGACAAGGGGTTCAATGCCTTTGAGAGTCTCCGTTTCCCTCCCGCCAGAGAAAGCCAGCCAGGTCCTCTGGCGCCCGCTCTCTTCACGCGTGTGTCTCCGTACCTCAGCTTTTTGCAGCTCCTCTGGGTCTCTGTGAGCCCCTCTCTTTCCCTCTAGTTGTAGAATTTCCACTCAGCCAGCTTTCCTGTGGTTCTGGATGATGTCCGTTCTGTCTTTTAGTTGTAGTTTTGAAATTGTTGTGCGAGGCAGCAGTTTATGTGTTCACCTATGCCGCCATCTTGGCTTCTCAGCCCTGCCTCTTTGATCAGGCCCAGAGATAGGCCTGGAGATGCTGACTGGCATAGGAACTGACCAATCAGAACCAAAGTGGGTGCTGTGAGGATCCAATGGCTCTCTAGGAGGCAGAGCTTTTGATGCTGGCATAAGAACCGACCAAATTGGCCAGCAGAGGAGGGCAGTTAGGGGTGACATCAGGCCTGCAGGGAGGGTCATTGGGGGTGAGATCATGCTGGCAGGGGAGGGCAGTTAGGGGCAATTAGGCAGGCAGGAAGGTGAGCAGTTAGGAGACAGTGGTCCCAGATTGTGAGAGGGATGTCTGACTGCCAAACAAGGGTTCCCCAATTGGAGAGGGTGCAGGCTGAGTTGAGGAAACTCCCCCTCCATGCATGAATTACGTGCACCAGGCCTCTAGTATATCTATAAAAGACTAATATGCAATGTGTCTCCTCAGGAGTTCAACTGGGAGTTTGATCACTGGCTAACTTGTGCTGACCATGAGGGGGTGGCCCGGAATGAAGGAAGGCCCCAGCCAGCAGCTGGCAGCTGGGAAGGAAGGCCCTAGCTGGAGCCAGGAGCCTCCGATAAGCCCTGGTCGCTGGCCAGGCCTAGGGTCCCCACCCATGCACGAATTTTGTGAACTGGGCCTCTGGGGGAACTATAAGGAATTCTCTTGTTAAGGCCTCCTCATCAAGTCTAGTATTTTAAAGGTTGATAAGTGGGAATAAAATTTTGATAACCTTGTTTTGCTTTGACACTTTAATCTTAACCTTTATATTCTTTAATATATCTAAATTAAAGATGAGTTATCAAGATGCTGTTGGACAGGATTTTGGAATTTTTCCTGCTTATGAAACTTTTTGGTGATGACCTGACTTTCTGCCATTAATTAACCCTTGTAAGATGTGAAGAATTCACGAGTGAGACTTTTTCTTATAAAGCTTATGGTTTAAGTGGAAGTAAATAATAAAAAATTAAATATAATTCTTTATTTTAGAGTTTGTTGCAGCAGCATAACCTAAGAAAAGGCAAGCAGTGCAGATTCTTAATAATTGGCTTTTTATATAAACTTACTAGTTTTAAAAATCATAAGTATTGCACCATTTTACTCTTCAGTAAGGGGCACACATTTGCTATTCAAGTCATGTATTTATACTTAGAAATCAAGCAAAAAAAAATTCAGCCTAAGTTACTTGAGTATACGAAAAGATTTTCAATACATTAAAATGATAGACTTTATTCCTATTATTGACATTGTTTCATTAATTATATATCTTGATACCTACTGCATTATATGTTCACTAGCTGTGCAAATTTTCAGGGACTTCAGAAATGATGTTGAAGTAGGCATTTGGCCGTGTGAAGGAGAAAACGTAATTTCCCCTCTTATCTTTTTAGGTTCTTGGCTGAGACGTCATTGTGATAAAAAGACAGATTATTAGGAGGAAAACAAACAAAAAGTTAATAAAATTTATACTTCCCGTGTTCCTGGGAGACACCCAGGAAGACCGAGTAATTCTCCTGACGGCCCAAGCCACTACCTTAAATATCATCTCCAGATAACGACAAAAGATGCTGGGATGGGGGCGGAGTGAGGGAAGCCAGTTATTGAGGTTACTAGGAAAAGCACAGTAAACGACAGTAAGGCTCTTACGCAGATTTAAGTCATTGTCTTGTGCACTGTTAAGAGTTTCTAGAGATTTATAGTCATCCTCTTCTTCCTGGTACAGAGAGGAAAACATCCTTACAAAATGGAGATTTCCTTCATAAATATAAACGTTTCTTACAAATGGGTAACTTTTACTCAGTTTTCAGAGCTTCACCTGTGTCTGCTGTTTTTAAAAAATGACCAATTTAAAATAAAATAACCCTTATGCCAAAGAGGCATATTTTGGGTTGGCATATTTTGCTCCCCTTTGGCCACTTTGATTCCAAAGGCAAAGCTCAGGGATAAACTGAAATCCAAAATTCCAAATCCAAATCCCAAATTCCAAATTCCAAGGTCTAAACTAAACTTCAGTGCATCTCTGTTATTTAACTCAGTAGGCTCTAAAATTAATCTCTCTCTCTTTTTTTGATATTATTTTATTGATTTTTTTTACAGAGAGGAAGGGAGAGGTATACTGTAGAGAGTTAGAAACATTGATCAGCTGCCTCCTGCACACCCCCTACTGGAGATGTGCCCAAAACCAAGGTACATGCCCTTGATCGGATTTGAACCTGGGACCCTTCAGTCCACAGACCGATGTTCTATTCTCTATTCACTGAGCCAAACCGGTTTCGGCTAAAATTAATCTCTTACCACTTGTCTGAAAATATCTTGATTTGCTTCTTATTTGTAGATGATAGTTTCATAGGCTGTATAATTCTGGGGCAAAAGTTGTTTAATCTCAGCATTTTGAGAATGTTGCCGTACTTATTTTCTGGCTTCCACTGTTGAGAAAGCTGTTGTCACTCTGTCTTCTTCCTAGCTTCTTTCTAGTATTCTGAGTTTGACTTTGGGGTGTCTAGATGTGGATTTGTTTTAACTTACTTGAAATTTGATAGATGAGTCAGGATCCAGGCAGGAAAATAGAAACCCTGATAGGAACCTCAAAACGAAGAGGATCTCACAAGGGAATTGGCTGCACATATATTAGGAGATTGAAAGAGGAATAAAGGCGAGGAAGCCAGGAGGTTAGAAAGCAGAAAGTAGCTAGCATATCCCTAGGGCTGAAGGCACCAAAGAGAAGAGGTTATGCTACCAGAATCTGGGAGGGTAAGAGGGGGGCAGTGTCGCCCTTTCAGGAATGCTTAGGCTCTTGGGGCTGCATGGTTGGAGGAAGTGGTGTTATTAAGGGTTTGGAGCCAGAGGAGAAAAAAAGTGAGAGCAAAAATATGAGAGAACTGTTGCCATTATCCTCCTCCTACGTTATGATTACATACCCGTGCCTCTTTTTTTTATTTTATTGATTTTATACAGAGAGGAAGAGACAGGGATAGAGAGTTAGAAACATCGATGAGAGAGAGACATCAATCAGCCACTTCCTGCACGCCCCGCCCCCACCACTGGGGATGTGCCCGCAACCAAGATACATGCCCTTCACCGGAATCGAACCTGGAACCCTTCAGTCCGCAGGCCGATGCTCTATCCACTGAGCCAAACCGGTTTTGGCACCAGTGCCTCTTATTGGTGGAATTCAGTGGGGAGCCAGCTGCTAAAGGAGGCTGGGAAAGCAGTGCAGATACTCAGCCTCATGTTGCCTTGCAGGGTATAGACAGAGAGGGGCCAGGGCGAGGGGTGGGGTGGGGTGGGAGGGGTGCGCGCGCAAGGGGCTGAAAGCTAGGTAGGTAAATAAACAGCACAGTTTGGGTTCTTGAATTTTAGAATTTGTCATTGTTATCAAATGTGGCAAGTTCTCAGCCATTCTCTCTGAATGCTCTCTGTCCCTGTTCTTTTATCGCATTTTGAAAGTTCAATTAGCTGTCACAGCTTCTCTATCCTCTGTTCATTTTTCTTCCTTTTAATATTTTCCATGTCTACTTGCTGCACTCTTATTTTTTTTTGAAATCTTTTAGTTTATTATTTCTTACTTTAGCTGTGTCCAGTCTACTGTCCTGAACAATGGATTGATTTTTCTAATTTCAATTATTTTATTTTCCATTTCTAGAAATTCTATGTGTACTTGTTTCAAATCTGAGTTACTATTTTTTAACTCTGTTGTGTCTTAGTCATATTGTAATTGTACACATTAATCATTCTTATTATATAAATACTAGAGGCTCATGGCAGGAAGATTCCTGCAAGAATAGGGCTTCCTTCAATGGTTTCCGCTGCCCCACCTGCTTTCCTCCCTTCTCTGCAGCCCCACCTGCTTCCTGCCCTACCTGCTTCCCTACCTTCTCGCTGCCCCGCCTGCTTCTCTCCTATCTCCACTGCCCCATCTGCTTCCCTCCCTTCTCTGCAGCCCTGCCTTCTTCCCGCCCCATCTGCTTCCCTCCCTTCTCCACACCCTGCTTGTTTCCTTCTCTGCAGCTTCCTCCCTTCTGCAGTGCTTGGATTCCTTCTACACTATCTTCAGTCTTTGCTCTGCACCGGGATATGCAAATTAACTGCCCTCTTGGTTTGGTTAATTTGCATACCCACTCCTGATTGGTTGGTGGGTGTAGCTTGTGGATGTAGTAGAGGTTCGGTCAATTTGCATGTTTCTCTTTTATTAGATAGGACTAGGGGCCCAGTGCACAGATTCATGCACTGATGGGGTCCCTTGGCCTGGCCTGCGCCTTCTCACAATCTGGGACCCCTCAGGGGCGGTTGGAGAGCTGGTTTCAGTCCGATCCCCACAGGCCAGGGCAAGAGACCCCACCAGTGCACAAATCTGTGCACTGGGCCTCTATTATGCATATAAGATCTTTGGTTAATCTCTTCCCACCCTCCCTTTTCCCCCTTCCCTCTGAGATTCATCGGTCTGTCCCATGTTTCAATGCCTGTGTGGTGACGTCTGCCCCCAGGTGGTCAGTGTGCATCATAGCTACTGGTCAAACAGTGGAATGGTAGAATAGTTGCTTGGCTTATATATATATATATATATATATATATATATAGACAACAACAAACACACATATGGATTATGTATCTGAAAATTCCAGCATCTGTAGTATCAGCAAGTCTGATCCTTTGTTTCTGCTAATTGACTCTCATGGTGATGTGCATTGTTTTCTTTTTTATTACACATTCATGTTTGTTGAAACTCTATCTGATAGAAGTACTTAATGTTTGAGCTTAAGGTGAGTTTCTCCAGAGAGGATTGGCATTTACTTTTTCCAAGTATCTAAGGGCCTCACTGACCTGGAGTAGCTTAAATCAGAATTATTAATGTTGGGTATTTTAGGTTACAATTTTAGGTTTTGGATTAAAAATGTGGTGTCCAGTTGTGGTGGACTTCTTCTGAAATGGCTCACAGTGATCCCTGCCTCATGGTAATCATGCCTTGTTTAATCCCCTCCCTTTGTGTGGGGACTGGATCTAGTGACATGCTTTTAACAAACTTATAATCTAATCATGGGATGACTTTTCCATGATTAGATTATAAAAGTCTCTCTCTCTCTCTCTCTCTCTCTCTCTCTCTCTCTCTCTCTCTCT
>JAAGEH010000411.1:6884103-6905572 GCA_011751065.1 Lasiurus cinereus | reverse complement strand
TCTCTCTCTCTCTCTCTCTCTCTCTCTCTCTCTCTCTCCCCCCCTCTGGCTCTCTTCACTTGCTTGCTATGATGAAGCAAGCTATTATTTTGTGAGCCGCCCTGTCTAGAGGCCCGTGTAGCAAGGAACCAACAGTAGCCTTCGGCCAAGAGCCACTGAGGAACTGAGGCCCTTGGACCAATATTGTAAAGAAACTGACTCCTACCCACAACCACATGACTGAGCTTGGAAGCAGATCCTTTTCCAACTTGAGCCTTGAGATGAGTACTGCCCTAGAGGACAACTTGACCACTACCCTGTGAGAGACCCTGAACCAGAGGACCCAGTTAGCTGGCTAAGCTATCTGTGCCCAGGTTCCTGACCCACAGAAACGGCGAGATCATAAATGTTGGGGTAATTTGTTATTCAGTAGTAGATAACTTATATACCAACTATGAGTGATAACAGTCCCATTCTATTCTGTACAGGTTGAATAGTGGCATCTTTTCCCTAGGAAAGTTTAATTAACTTCATAATTGAGGGTGAGTGACAGTTCTAGATGCATTACTGTCTGATCATTCTATGTGTCTTTCCCTGCAACTCTAATGATGTGATTTTCCCTTCCTATCCTATCAAATTTGTGTTATTATTTCCCATTATGGTTGTCACTCTTTAAGAGGATATTGGGACAAGCCAGAAAATACCCAAAGGAAGATTATTAGGAAAGGGGTAAGAGGTAAAATATATGTAATATGAGGAACAGGTAAATGAATTATGTATGCTCTACTTGAAAAATTGATCTATGGTGATTTTTCACATTTTAAAAAAGATGATGGAAGAGCAGTCTGATCTAATAGCAATAGAAATTACCAAGACTTATAGGCTTTAAACCAACTACAGGCAAATTCATAATCAAAACATTTCATGGAAGACATTTTTTTTTTTTTTATCCTTCATCTATTAGTATAGCCAAAGCCAAGAGAGGCAAGTTTTGTGAAGGTCACATTCTGGGGGGGGGTTTGGTCTGTTTTAGTTCACTCATTGAAGGTTTAGTTTCCAAGTCTCTGGGCTTGGTCTTCTGTTCCTACTGAGGCCCATTAAAATAGGTAAGGCCAGCTGATGACGTCAGGGTAGTACCAGCTTGAGAGGTCACTCACCTCTCTGGATTTATGTTTTCTTATCCTGAATTTTTATTTTATTTTTTAGATATTTTTATTGATTTCACAGGGGAAGGGAGAGGGAGAAAGAGAGAAATATCAATGATGAGAGAGAATCATTGATCGGCTGCATCCTGCATGCCCCACACTGGGGATGGGGCCTGAAACCCAGGCATGTGCTTTGACCGGGAATTGAACTGTGACCTCCTGGTCCATAGGTCGAAGCTCAACCACTGAGCCATGCTTTCCAGGCTCATCCTGCATTTTTAATAACTCCTGATATTCCCCTTACTTTGTACTACCTCAAATATGTATTTATAATTTTAAAAAATATATATTTTATTGATTTTTTACAGAGAGGAAGGGAGAAGGGTAGAGAGTTACAAACATCGATGAGAGAGAGACATACTTCAGCTGCCTCCGGCACGCCCCCCACTGGGGATGTGCCTACAACCAAGATACATGCCCTTGACCGGAATCAAACCTGGGACCTTTCAGTTCGTAGGCCGACGCTCTATCCACTGAGCCAAACTGGTTTCTGCTGCATTTATAAATTTTTAAAAATACTTTATCCATTATTTTATGTATTTCTGTCTAGAAACCCCCCACCCCCAGGATGTGTAATATGTCATACTGCTGGAAATGGAAGTCTCTATGGACCTTATTTTTTTAAACTGTGTGGAAATTATAGATAACATAAAAATTACCATTTTAAAGTATACAACTCAGTGGTATTAAGTACATTCCCAGTGGTATGTAACCATCACTACTATTCCCAGAACCTTCTCATCATCCCAAACAGAAACTCTGAATCCATTAAATAATAACTTCCTATTCTCCCCTGCTCCCAGACTCTGGTAACCTCCATGGGCCTCTTCTAAAGAGATGTTACTGTAGATCTTTGAGAGTATATCTGCTGAACCCCACATATTTTCAGACCCCAGGTTGAGAAAAACGGCCAAAGACTATACATTTAACACTGGAGACTTACTTCAGGGAAGTGCTATTGATTACCTCTGTGCTCTGTGCCCATGACCAGTGCCTTTTAAAGTTGACATGAGATGCCAATATTCATATTTTAGGAAACTGCAATTTGGCTCTTCTGCCATTCTCCAGGAGCTATGCTGCTTCCCAATTTTATTTTTACCGTCTTCAGCAAAAACACACGCTGCATGGATTTCCTGGTATAGGCTAGTGGATATTGCTAAGAAGAGAAAGACAAAAGTTTATTGCATTCTAGGCGAGAAGTCAGTTCTTTGTGCTGGTACTCACTGTTCTTAAAAAAATAACACTCAGTGGCATCTTTTCCCAGGAAAGTTCAATTAACTTCGTAACTGAAGGTGAGTGAAGGACTAGATGCATTACTGTCTGACCATTCTATGTGTCTCTCCCTGCAACTCTAATAACGTGAATTTTCCCTTTGCTATCCTATGAAGATCTTTCAGGCCCTAACTGGTTTGGCTCAGTGGGTAGAGCGTCAACCTACGGACTGAAGGGTCCCAGGTTTGATTCCGATCAAGGGCATGTACCTTGGTTGTGGGTACATCCCCAGTAGGGGCGTGCAGGAGGCAGCTGATCAATGTTTCTCTCCCATCGATGTTTCTAACTCTCTGTCCCTCTCCCTTCCTTTCTGCAAACTATCAATAAAATATATTTAAAAAAAAGATCTTTCAGGATGCAGATTTGGGAGAATGAGATAGACTTAGAAAGAGGTGGACCTGAGAGGGAGTGGGCAGGAAGAAAGAATTTAGTAAAAAGCCAAGTCAAACGTGGGGTTACGGTTGAAATAAATGAGAGCTCAAGGAAAAACTACCTGCTGGATGTCAGAGTTTGGGGCTTTGGTCACTGAGAGGTACTGTAGCAGGTATGTGTGGGAGGGAATTGGGGAGGAGAGAAAGCTGACTTCAAGGTTATTTCTGTCAGTTATGACCTGGATCCCCTTTAATATTCTGTTGATCCCACTTTTTAAAAATTTTGAGATGTACAGTGAAGGATGGGGCTTGATGAATGTTTTATGTATGTCTACACCTATGTAACTACCACCCAGATCAAGATACAGAACATAGTATCACCCCATCACCCCACATGTCTTCTTCATCCCCTTCCTCATCCAACTCTCCAGAAGTAATTATTCTTCTGGTTTCTGTCACCATAGATTTGTTTTCATTTGTTTACTTAACTTCATAAAAATGGAATCATGATATGTACTCTTGTGTCTGCCTTCTTTCACTCAACCTTACATCTGTAAGATTGATCAATATTGTTGCAACCAAGATACATGCCCTTGACCGGAATCGAACCTGGGACCTTTCAGTCCGCAGGCCGACACTCTATCCACTGAGCCAAACCAGTCAGGGCGAGAATCTGCATTTCTAACCAGTTTCCAGGTGATGCCATACTGCTCATCCTGAGACTACCCTGTGCCCTGAGAATCACTGAGGTCCCTTACTGCCATGTCCCAGGGAGAGGCAGTGGTGAAAGAGGGAAAGGTATTTGGATTTGGAATGTATTTGGAGGGGTTCTAGCCAATAAAATTTGATATTAATCATTATAATTCTAGAATGTTCCTTAAGTAAGGTTCTTGGTTGTATGCTTTTGCTATATATATATATATATGTGTGTGTGTGTGTGTGTGTGTGTATACATACATATTTATTGATTGATTGATTCTTTACAGAGAGGAAGAAAGAGAGGGAGAGGGATAGAGAGTTAGAAACATTGATCAGCTGCCTCCTGCACATTCCTTACTGGGGATGAGTCTGCAACCAAGGTACATGCCTTGACTGGAATCGAACCTGGGATCCTTCAGTCCACAGGCTGACACTCTATCTACTTAGCCAAACCGGTTTCGGCTGCTTTTGCTTTTTAGTTTTTTTAAATGTGTCGTGCAGTTTTGTGATTAAAAATAGACTCTAGAGTTAGATGTCCTGGGTTCAAATTGCAACTCTACTACCTTTCAAATTCATATCTCATTTGTAAAATGTGGGATCAGGGGCTTCTTGCAAGGAACAAATGAGTTACCTCATATAAAACACTTATGCCCTAGCCGGTTTGGCTCAGTGGATAGAGCATCAGCCTGTGGACCAAAGAGTCCTGGGTTCGATTCCGGTCAAGGACACATATCTTGCTTGCAGGATCTCTCTAGCCTGGGTCCTGGTGGGGGGTGTGCAGGAGGCAACCAATCGATGTGTCTCTCTCACAACAATATTTCTGTCTGTCTTTCCCTCACTCTTCCGCTCTCTGAAAATCAATGGAAAAATATCCTTGGGTGAGGAAATAAATAAATAAATAAATAAATAAATAAATAAATAAAGCAAGCAAGCACTTATCATGGTTCATGATATATGGATTTCTGATTGGTTCAACTTGTGACAAGTGCACACTGTTTAGATATGATAATGAGGACTGTCGAAATAAAATAAGAAGAAAATTCTGTATTTATTTTCTAATATTTTTGATAACCCCAAATTTTAATTTTCAATTTTTATTATTTTTACACAAAACATAAATTGTGTCAACAATAATCGTGACTGTGACTTGAAAAATATAGTTTGTACCTTCTATACAAATTCTGTACAATAGGCTGTATAATATTCACAATGCACATTTTATCCATTTGGATTTCATGGGTTTTGGAGAGAATTGCAAACTAGATAGCAGCTGTACTTGGTACTTGAAAGTTTTCATCTACTTAATTTGGTTATCTTATCAGTGACCTAATTATAAAAGGCTGAATTATTATCCAGGCAGCTAATAAACTGCCAAAGGTCAAAATCTCTGATACTGGTGTTCAGCATAGTGTCAGGCTAAAGCAAATGATGCAAAAGTTTTAAAAAATGTTTTCAGAGCCCAGCAAAATTGTGGCCAAGGGAAGCTTTCATGCAGGAACCATGATGCAAACAGATTTTCTTTCTTATACTTTCAGAAAATGGGATTGCCCACTATATAACAACACATAACTCCAACACATTTTTCTGCATTTAATTAGCTATGAAAAGAACTAACCATCAAAATGCAATCATCTGTAGTAAAGGCATTTTACCTTTATAGCATGCCAATAAAGATTTCACTGCTTTTTAAAAAGAGGCAAATATTAATTTCCTGCAAAATATAAAGTCTCCTTGCATGATATAATGATCCCGGCTTTTTATTTTCTGTTCCAGTGAATAAGTGAATACATACATCAGCATCACTTGTGGTGGGGGGCAGTTGGGAGGTATCTGCAAAATAACGCTGGTCCCTGCCATCGGCTGCATGCACGGCTGAGATGACCCGAGGCTGGAATGTAGACATGCCCATGTTTCCATGCTCGCTAGGCTTTGCTAGGACTTCGGTTCGGGCCATACAGCAGTGTGGATAACCTGACCGCCCTTCCGCTACAGAACCCCTAAAAGTGCTGGATAGAATAAGGTGAGCATTGTTTAAGCCCCATAATTAGGGTAGAAAGGGAAATACATCAGAGCATCATCTACTGTTCCACGTGGTAAGTAGCTGATAAACACTGTTTCCTCTGGAGGAGGAAGAGAGCACTCCATCCAACCTTTGTAACCAAGTACTGTACTCCTCTCTCTGGGCTTGGGTTTTAACTGCTTTGGGGTGGGGGGAGTTTTTGGAGAAAAGGCTCTGGGTACAGCAAAGATGGGGAATTGGAACTAAGAATCTTGTATACACTTGGGACCCTGATTGGGCTACAGTGGAGTAGAAAGCAAAGCTATCCAACCAGCTGAGTAAAACAACAACAACAACAAAAAAAACAATTTATATCTATATGTCCAATGGAATGAATAACCACCGCCTTTCCTCAAGTGGTTTTCAGTTTGAATTTACATCAGTGGTCAGCAAACTCATTCGTCAACAGAGCCAAACATCAACAGTACAACGATTGAAATTTCTTTGGAGAGCCGCATTATTTAAACAAACTTCTTCTAACGCCACTTCTTCAAAATAGACTTTCCCAGGCCGTGGTGTTTTGTGGAAGAGCCGCACTCAAGAGGCCAAAGAGCCGCATGTGGCTCGCGAGCCGCAGTTTGCCGACCACGGACTTAGGTAGTCTGGCAGTGCCGGGCTGATAAATTAGTGTAAGAAATGGTCCCAGGCCGGGACACTTGCCAGGCCCCTGGCAACAGTAACTGCAGGATTGTCTTGAGGAACACACTCTCAAGCCAGACCAAACTGGTTGCAGCGGGCAGGGGTGGGGGGGGTGACTTAAATAGAACCCAGGTGCCTCTGACGGGCAGAGTGGCTGAAGACAGGGTGGAATGCCAGACTGCGGGCAATCCCCCTGCTCGCTGCGGACCCTCAGAGCTGATGGAGATGGCTTTCTCCAAGCGCTGCTTCTCTCTGTGGTTCAAAGTACCTGGCCCAAGTACAGTGGCACCTCGAGATACGAGTTTAATCCGTTCCGTCACCTTGAGGCGTGGGAAACTAGGAGATGCTCGAGTCGCGGGAAACTGGTGGGTCGTGTGCAGCCGGCCGATCCGCGCGATGACTCGTATCTCAACTGTTGCTCGTATTTCAAAGCAAAAATCGCTCGCTCGAAGGCTCGTATCTCAAAAATCTCATCTGTTAGGGCACTCGTATCTCGAGGTACCACTGTATTTGCTCAGTGGGATGTAGACAACAGGTGACTCACCAGCCTGTCCTTAGCACATGATACAGTTGGGGCCTTGCATGGGGACTTGCATATTGGGAGAACTTTTCACTGCTTCCCATGAACTTTGGAATTGACCTAGATTATGGGCTGGCCTTTCGCCATTACCTACAGATAGCATGAGGCCTAGTAGCCTGTACCTCCATGGGAATATGAGTTCAGAGACCAAGAGAACGAGACAGCTGAGAGGACAGATACCTTAAAAGACAAATGGAAATTATGTACCAATTGCAGTAGAAATACTAACAAACCATTCAAGCAAGTATCCTATATAATAGAAGCCTAATATGCAAATAGACCGAAAGGCAGAACAACCAGAGCCAGACGCTCAACACAGAAGCTGCTCCCAGCCCACAGGCCCAAGACCAGCCAAGGCAGGTGCCAATGGAGGGCCCCCTAATCACCCTGTCGGTCACCCCACAGATCGGCCCTGATCCCTGGCCAGGCCTAGGGACCTTACCTGTGCACAGATTTTGTGCACTGGGCCTGTAATTTTAAATAAATAGGGGAGGACTTCCCCTTTTAGTTAGGAAATAGAAAGTTGGAAGACTGTCCTTCTCACCCTCCCAGTTGATTTTTTAAAAATATATTTTATTGATTTTTTTACAGAGAGGAAGGAAGAGGGATAGAGAGTTAGAAACATCGATGAGAGAAAGACATTGATCAGCCGCCTCCTGCACACCCCCTACTGAGGATGTGCCCACAGCCAAGGTACATGCCTTTGACCGGAATCGAACCTGGGACCTTTCAGTCCGCAGACCGATGCTCTATCCACTGAGCCATACCGGTTTTGGCTCCCAGTTGATTCTGAAGTAAGTTCCATTGAAAACTATTTCAATAACTGGATACCAGGAAATGTGTGGGTAAATGTCCACAGGCTAAGTGTGAACAAGAATGGTGATTTACGGTGATGTTTTTCACATGCTTGTGCTTACATTTTATTCAGTGTTGTGCAATATTTTGAAAAGCTGCTTAGCTGATTTGGTGTTAGATGGAGGAAATGTAAAGGTGAATATACCACTGGCAAAATGATTTATTACTCTGTAGTTCATTGGAAGACCAAAGATTGTTCGAACAGACAGTTGTGAAATTTCCCCCATTTAGAATCAGTGTGTCAGCATTGTAGTACTACAAACAGCTTTATGAGAAAAGCCAACCAAATTTTAATTTCTTTTTTTTAATATATTTTATTGATTTTTTACAGATAGGAAGGGAGAGGGATAGAAAGTCAGAAATATCGATGAGAGAGAGACATCGATCAGCCGCCTCCTGCACGCCCCACAGTGGAGGTGTGCCCGCAAGCAAGGTACATGCTTCGGACCGGAATCGAACCCGGGACCTTTCAGTCCGCAGACCGACGCTCTATCCACTGAGCCAAACCGATCTCGGCCAAATTTTAATTTCTTTAGCACTTCTTCACTTGTTGATTTTTTTTTTACAAATTGCATGTTTATTCAACCTTTTGCATTGAAACATTCCTCATGGGCCCTAACCAGTTTGGCTCAGTGAGTAGAGCATCGGCCTGTGGACTGAAGGGTCCCAGGTTCAATTCAATCACTGGCACGAACCTTGGTTGTGGGCACATCCCTGGTGGATGGTGTGCAGGAGGCAGCTGATCGATGTTTCTCTCTCATCAATGTTTCTAACTCTCTATCCCTCTTCCTTCCCCTCTGTAAAAAATCAATTAAAAAAAATATATATATAGAAAGAAACATTCTGCATGGGACAGCCGCATGTAAAGACCATTAAGGCAGTGGTCATTTTGCTGGCCTTTCTTGGCCGCGTCCTTTCTTTCCCATATCTCCATTGCTTGTGGTGAATAGTCTAACCCCCACTGATGGAACACATAAAACCAAAAGAAGAAGGATGAGGAAGCTTGTGTTGGCAGAATACCCCAGTATTCTATTTAATATCTGTTCTCATAAGTCAACAGCAACCTGCTGGTTGCCCGATGTAATAGCTTCCCCATCTTTATCCTGTGCTCTCTTTGTGACTTGAAACTACTGACCATCACCTCAGTTCATGGGAATCTGAGGCAGTCCAAGCTAGAAAGAGACTGAAGTGTGAATCCGAGCCAAAGTTAAAAAAAAAAAAAATTCAGGCCGAGACCGGTTTGGCTCAGTGGATAGAGCGTCGGCCTGCGGACTGAAGGGTCCCGGGTTCAATTCCGGTCGGGGGCATGTACCTTGCTTGCGGGGCACGACTCCAGTGGGGGGCGTGCAGGAGGCGGCTGATCGATGTCTCTCTCTCATCGATGTTTCTGACTTTCTATCCCTCTCCCTTCCTCTCTGTAAAAAATCAATAAAATATATTTTAAAAAATTCAGCACAAAAACCAAATGTTTATTAGGCATCTACTAATTATGGGTGCTAGGCATGTTCTTTTTAGGTAGCTGAGAGATGTCAGTGAATAACACAGAAATGCCTGTCCACAGAAGTGAACATACATGTCTCCAGGAACCCTAGAACCCTATTCTCCTTTTAGAGTTCCTGTAGGTTTTACTTTCACTTTTATTATTATTTTTTTTAAAAAACAATGAGTATTTAGTTTTATTTTTTATTTATTTTAAATATATTTTAATTTTTTACAGAGGGGGAGAGAGTCAGAAACATCAATGAGAGAGAAACATCGATCAGCCGCCTCCTGCACGACCCCCAGTGGGGATGTGCCCACAACCAAGGCACATGCCCTTGACTGGAATTGAACCCGGGACTTTTCAGTCCAAAGGCTGACCCTCTATCCACTGAGCCAAACCAGTTTCAGCTTTACTTTCACTTTTATTACAGTTCTTCTAACATATTATTGCAATTATTTGTTTACATGTCTGTCTTTCCTTCCTGGACTGTGGGCTTTGGGATGGCAGGGATGTCCTATCTTAATATTCTGACACATGGCAAGCATCCAATAAAAGGCAATAGAATGAACAAATAAAGCTGGACTGCTAAACAGGCCATTGACTTCTATGTCTTAGAGGTTGTGTTATCTTGGTCTTAGAGAAAAATAGGTTTTATATTAAAACAAAAACTCTACAAAATAAGAACACTGGCCAAAACCGGTTTGGCTCAGTGGATAGAGCATCAGCCTGCGGACTGAAAGGTCCCAAGTTCGATTCCAGTCAAGGGCATGTACATTGGTTGCGGGCACACCCCCAGTAGAGGGCATGCAGGAGGCGGCTGATTGATGTTTCTCTCACATCGATGTTTCTAACTCTCTATCCCTGTCCCTTCCTCTCTGTAAAAAAATCAATAAAATATATTTAAAAAAATAAATAAGAATACTGTACTAAAGAACTAAACAGGAATCAGTGCTTCTTTCTGTCCTCTACCACTGACATCCTAGACAAGGCTACCATTATTTCTCTCTGGATTAACAAACTATTTCTCAATTGTTCTCTGCATCATCTCCAAGTGGTCTTCTTTTCCTCAATCTGTTTCCCATAATGGAGCCAGGGAGCATTCTAAAGTATGACCATGTCACTTTCGTGGAAGAACAGGGGCCGCATGCTAACCCAACAAGCTCAGAGGAGGCCTGTGCAGTGGCTTCGCAAACTCAGGAACCTGAAGCAACCACAAAGGATGGGCCAAACTTTAGACTCTAAAGGTAAAACTTTTGAACTCAAAGCAGTTTATGGCAGGAAGTCATGTCCTTGGCTAGAATCATAACAGGCAAAGTTCTATCTTTACCTTAACTGAGCCTGTCTATTGTCTTTTTTACCTGTAAGATAAGATACCTTTGGAATGTCAGGGTTACTTCCCTTTTTTCAGATCCTTTAAGGCACAACTATTGCATCAGAGCAGAGACTATATAATAAATCCCCTCCCTGTTATTTTTATGAAGTTCATTGTTGACTCTAACCTGTCCCCGCCTTTGTAAAAGAAGTATATACCTATCATTTTACTTGTTATCCAATCCCAGTGGTCCCCCTCCTTTTTGCTTTCTCCTGCCTCCCTCGTTTATCACCAATGAATTTCATGTAACCCGCTTATGTCTTCTAATTGTAATGTCTAAAATAAGGTGCAAAACTGCCATTCTCTGGAGCATTATCTCAACCCACTGAGATTTTGCTTCTGAGCAATTGTTGACAGTTTAGCTCAAATAAACTCACAAAAATTCTTCACAGGTTTGTTGATAGTTCCCTGTGGAAAATTTTGCCATCAGTTTGTGTTTTAGACTGTTGTTGCTGTAAAGCAGCCCCCAAATCTCAGTGGTTTAGCAAAGTAAATATTTATTTTCATCCTCTTAGGTCTGTGGGTTGGTGGAGGCGTGGCTCACTGAGCCTGGTGTGGTCCCAGTCTTCTGGTTGGGTTTAGGTGTAGTTCATGGACTAGACCTAGGGCCTAGACTGAAGGAGCAACTGCTACCTGAAGCATGTCCTTTTCATAGATGATTCCTGCGGTACAGGAGGACAAGGCATAGTGTCTGCTGGCCTTTTATGCTAATACTAGAGGCCCAGTGCACACATTTGTGCACCAGTGGGGTCCCTTGGCCTGGCCTGTGCCCTCTCACAATTTAGGACCCCTCAGGGGATGCCAGAGAGCCTGTTTCAGCCCTATCCCCACAGGCCAGGCTGAGGGACTCCACCGGTGCACGAATCTGTGCACCAGGTCTCTAGTATGCATATAAGATCTTTGATTAATCTCTTCCCACCCTCCCCTCTTCCCACTTCTCTCTGAGATTCATTAGTCTGTTCCATGTTTCCATGCCTGTGATTTCCGCTCCTGCATTGAGCATCTCCCAGGTTGGTCAGTGCACGTCATAGCTACCAGTCAGATAGTTGCTTAGGCTTTTACACACACACACACACACACACACACACACACACACACAGACTAGTGGCCCATTGCAGCAAGATTCCTGCAAGAATAGGGCTCCCTGCTGTAGTCTCTGCTGCCCCACCTGCTTCCCTCCCATCTCCGCTGCCCTGCTTGCTTGCTTCTCCACAGCTTCCCTTCCTTCTGCAGTGCTTGGCTTCCTTCTACCCTGTCTTCAGTCTTTTCTCTGCACCAGGATATGCAAATTAACCACCATCTTGGTTGGGTTAATTTGCATACACACTCCTGATTGGATTGTGGGTGTGGCTTGTGGGTGTAGTGGAGGTATGGTCAATTTGCATGTTTCTCTTTTATTAGATAGGATTCCATTGGCCAAAGCAAGTCACGTTGCGAAACCCAAGGTCAAGGAATAGGGATGTACACTCTGCACACCATGAAGCCAGGATAACTTCTTTAACATGAGGGGAGTGAAGAACTGGGAACAATTCAGTCAACCTCACTTCTCCTAGACCCTAGGGTCAAGTCCAAACTCTTCACAATATGTTCTTTTTCTTAACTTTCTTCACCTTCTTGCAATTTCTTTACTTCACTCACCGCATTTTCCTTATTCTATTCTACTGCTCACTTTTCAGGTCCAATGATAGGGCATGCCATCGCTTATGTTTAAGCCTTCATCCATGCTGTTGTCTTCTGACAGTCTCCCTTCGCCACCTTTACTTTCTTCTGCAACTCACCCCATGGTATTTACTTCTCCCAGCCATTAGTGTAAATGTCACCCACTGCACAACTGAATTAGTTGCTCCTTCTCTGCATTGCCAAAGCTCCAGTACTTGATTTTATCAGAGCCTTTAGCACAAGGTGTGTTTTTTTCTTATTTAATTGACTGTCTCCCTTCATGAGGTTGGAAACTGTGACTCTATTTTGCCATCCTGTCCCTAGCATCTAATATAGTTAGTGCCATTGCCTATAGGAACTACTGATTTTGTTTTTATTTAGTGAATGTATATAGGAGTGAGAACCAACAAGTAAGAATACAATTTGATTTGAGGGTCTACTCCAAGTATTTTATTTTGAAATGCTTAGTATATAGACATATCTAAAAGACGCACGGCAATGAAATACATATGTGTGTAGCCTTTGCATTTCTTAAACTCCTCTCTGCTGTTGATTATACAAATCTCCCTTTGTTAGACTTTTGTCATGCGCGTACAACATTACATGACAGCTTACAGGTGATCCAGGTAGTTTGCAGAGAAGAAATTACCCTGTGTCTACAATAAAAAGACAGAACTGGGCTGATAATGTTTGCAGCAATCCAAAGGATGCAGCCAGAATAATGATCAGCCCTTGGGGCTGATTGGATGCCAAAGGACAAAGGCATGCCCGTCCTTCCCCCAGGAGTCTTAGGATCTGCCTTCGTAAGATACACTGCTCCAAGTTATTTCTTTATAGCGACGCGTTTCTGAGTGAAGAGACCCAGATGTTGCATGCTAATTTTCTTTTTTAGAGTCTGTCAATTTAGGCAATTCTGGCTTGAGGCCTAGGAGAGTCAATCAGTCGCACCTGACTATCAGTTCTGCATGCAAACAAGAACAATAATGTTTTGTCTATGGAATTTGAGGAGGAAAATGTCTTTCCAGACAGGAAGCATTCCTGGTCTCCAGTAAAGGGCAGATAAGAAGAAGGCTGGTTAAGGCTTTGAAAGTGAGAGGCTGGGGGCGGTGTGAGGCAGGAGGGTGGCAGGTGTGCATAGGTGGGATGGGAAAAGTCCTGGAAGAGACCCAAATCTTTCAGGGTCCCAGCATCTGGATTTGTTGACTCTGAGAGATAATTGCCAGCTGAGGCCTATGTTCTTGTAACTCATGAGGATTTCTGGTGATCGAGAAATTATTTCTTTTTCTGATGATGAGAAATGTGATCCAAGTTGCATAGGCTTAGAAATGTCTGTGCTCATAATCTGCTAGGTTTAAGCGTATAGGATTTCAAAATTAGATTCTCATTAAAGAAAAGCCATCTTGCTTATTTAGATAATTAGTCTTTTATTAGTCAAAATGGATTTGCTTCTGAGGCCTAAACTACTTGGACTCATTTCAGGCAATGTTTTCTAAGAGCTGAGTTCTTAAATTGAAAGAGAAACATAAGCCAACATAATAACATATTTAATGAACTGCACGAATGCCTTGGAGAATCCCATCCTGGCCAAAAAGGATAACAGAAATCACTACCAAAGGTGCCAAATAGCTTCCATTTCCCCCAAAGGCCCAAATCATCTTGGTCACAGTACAGACTCATGCATTTATTGATTTTTTTATTTCCTGAATTCCTTATATAAAGCCTAATTCTTTTAAAATGTGGCTTGATTTTTTTCTGGCTAATTTAAGGGCATGCTTGGCAACATCAAATGGATTATTTCTCTGATGAGATCGTGATCCTTTGGGAAGAGTATGTGTGTGTCGGGGAGAAGTGGGAGACAATTAGGAAGAGACTTGGGAAACAACAATTTACATGTCCAATAGGGGATGTGGAGAACTGGAGATTGTATGATTAGCCTCTTCCTAAATGTGTATTAGCTCCCATCCTCTGTTTTATGACCTTTTCCTCCCAATTATTTCAAAAGATGCCATGAAATTCTCAGCAAAGCTGCTTGAACTTAACAATGGCCTTGAGGACTTCCCTTCTGCTCAGTGCAGCACCCACAAGACAGGGAATCTCTCGACCTGCATGTGAGGATTGTTCCAGTGGCCACAGGGAGGAGCCCAGCAGGCAGGGCCTAGGTGAGGGTGGTGGTGAAGAAGACAGAGCTAAGGGCTTGAGGGAGGTGATGTTTTGGGACCTGGGCTACTGGAGAATCATGAACTGTAAGGTGAGGACATAGCTTCTCAACACATGTTTCCAGAGTTCCAGAAGGAGAATTTTCATGGATGGATGATCTGACTATGCTCTTCTGATTAAATATGACCTTTGGCCTTGGGATTCTCTCATGGTTGCTGCTGTCACCATTAGCTCCACTCTTAGAGCTATTGTAGATAAATCTAAGTCAGTGTGGCTGCTTGGTCATCACCAGATACTTTGGTTAATATAGGGAAACACTTAAGGATTGGTGACAGATGAGAGTATGGACTCCCTTATCATAACCAGGTGGACAGCACTGTAAAAGCAGCTGCAGACCAAATTCTGCTAAAGGCATAATAGAGTGAACAGTCACCACATGGGCAATCTGTTCCTGTAAGTTCAGTGACCTTACTGTCAGTTTTTTTTTAATATATTTTTATTGATTTTTTTACAGAGAGGGAAGGGAGAGGGATAGAGAGTTAGAAATATCGATGAAAGAGAGACATTGATTAGCTGCCTCCTACACGCCCCCCACTGGGGATGTGCCCGCAACCAAGGTACATGCCCTTGACGGGAATCGAACCTGGGACCTTTCAGTCCACAGGCCGACACTCTATCCACTGAGCCAAACCGGTCTCAGCTACTGTCAGTTTCTTAAGCATTAGGACAAGCACCTGGCCCTAAAGGTTTAATCTAAGGTGGAACCTGCACTATTCTGAAGACAGGTGAGCAGGCCTTCAGTCAGATGAGGCTTCATTGTCCTTTGTGAAGGGAGCAGAACATGGATCCAATGGAGTGCTGTGCCTACATGTTAGGCTGCTGGCTGTACTGGATTCTTATTTTCTCACTAGAGGCCTTATGCGTGAAGATTCGTGCAAGAATAGGCCTTCTTTCCCTTGGCTGCCGGCACTGGCTTCCCTCCAGCACCCAGGACCCTGGCCTTTGCTCTGGCCACTGCCTTCTGCCTTCACTCTGGCCCTGCTGCCCTCCTGTAGCTCCTCTCCCTCCCCCCATAGCAGGTGTCCCACCCCACCACAGCTACTCCTTGAGCTGCCCAGAGGCCTGAAGTGGCTGCATCCTGGCCCAGCCACCTCCACCTTTGTCGTGTCAATTTGCATATTCCCTCCTTATTGGCTGTGGGTGCCTCCATCTTTGTTGTGGAGTGACAGTCAATTTGCACATTCCATCTTTATTAGATGGGATTTGTTCAAGAGCTGTGAGGCTTGTGCAATCTTTCTGGTGCATCACCTATCTCAAACACCATTTTACCGCTGAGAACTTATGTCTAATACCTCTTAAGATAATATAAAAGTCCCAGGCCAGGAGAACTAAGATGGTGGCATAGGTACTAGGTAAATACCTGTACTAGCAGCAGCCTCCCACAACCACATCAAAATGACAACTAAAATACAGGACAGCCATCATTCAGAACCGCCTGAAAGCTGGCTGAATGGAAGTCCTACCCTGAGAGAAGTAAAGAAGAAAGCACACTGAGACTGGTAGGAGGGGGTGGAGGTATGGAACAGGCTGGTTTGACACCCACATGTGGCATGTGGTGTGTGGCATGTTTTTAATTGGGAGGGAGATCATCCCTGTGGAGGCTGCCCGGGAGGAGCACCAGACCCCTAGCTTATGGTTCCAGAGCTGGGAAGAAAAGTCCCCATAACTTCAGGCTGAAAAAAAACACAGACTCAAAGTTTTCTGAAACGGAAGCATTTGACATTTACTAAAAAATATTCATGTGAGAAGAAAGGAGTAGAGCAGTACAAGACCAATCCAAATGTCAATTGGTTTCAGTTCTTAACTCATCAGTTTTACCATTTTTCTTATGCATGCGTGCAGTCCAAGATGCTCCACCCTACTCCTCCTATCCCTTTCCAGAAATTGTGTTGAGTTCCACCGGGAATGGAAACGCCTGTATTCATAAAGAAACTTATAAAACTTTGAAAAACAATTCAAGTATAAACTTTGAAAACAAAGGGAGTCAAATAAATAGAATGAGTGTCCATCTGGAAAAAGATTCAGGAGACTATTTAAAAGGTATCTGTAATACTATCAACGGAAAAAAATAAATTTATAAAAAATAAAGAGAATTACAGTGCTCACTCAGAAAAACAGAGGGATTAAACTGGGGAATAAAGCACTCAGTAGCTACTTTGTTTTTTGGATTTTTAACTTTTGGGAAACATGACATAGAGGTCTTTTGCTTTGGGGATAGCTAATCTCCCTCAACTAGATGGAAGATGAGGGGCTGCATTTCCTACCCGGACCGAGACAAGGGAACAGAATAGGAAGAAATATGTGAGTGAGATTCAGCAAGAGCTGAAATTTTTCTTAAAAAGTGGTCAGGAAATGATGAGCTGCTAGGAATTGGAAGATATCTGGGGACAGCATTGAATTTCTTACAAGGTTTGGTGAGACGTGGCTTGAACTCCTCCAAATCCAAAGCACAGACAGACACAGGTGATAATTATAAGAGAGTTTCAAGAGAGAATTAGATTCCCATGTGCTACGGGCATCCATTGTATGTAGTGAATCACCTTCTTTCCCATGCACCTACAATGGTACTTGTTATCAACTCTCCTTTGGAGAATTGAGAACAGTGTCACTCAAATCCCCTCTGTGTTCTGGAGTTTAGACTTAGAAATCCAGTTGAGATAACAGTCTTTTTATAGCCTAAATAAGGTACTTTCTGATAAAGTTAGAAGAGTTTTATGGTTTTTTACAGAAAAACTTGGGTGGTGTACTCCAGACCCTGGCTTGTAAGAAGGTCCCTATTCTAGTCATCAGGAACGTCCTCTAATCTCTGAGGTGGAAGGCACCTTGAGAGTCATGGAATTCGGTCTCCTTATTTTCCTGATTGTGAAAGTGAAGCTCAGGGAGGTCAAGTGACTTGTTCAAGGTCAAGAGTTGGTTAGGCAGCATAATGGGAAGGGGGACTCTGTTATTTGACTCTGGAGCTCTTCTGAGAAATAATTCTATCAGTGAATATGACATGGAGCAGAGCTGTGCTAGACATGTTGTAAGTGAGAAGTATCCTTTGCTAGTTGTAAACCACTGAAGTTTTGGAGTTGTTTTGTTACCACAGGCTAACTTAGCCTATCCTGACATTCACAGTTTTCTCCTACCTGGTAAGCAGGCCATCTTATTATCCATTGGTCTACCTGGAAACTACATTTCTTTATTTTTTATTGATTTTTTTTTACAGAGGGGAAGAAAGAGGGATAGAGAGTTAGAAACATTGATAAGAGAGAAACATTAATCAGCTACCTCTTGCACGCCCCCTACTGGGGATGTGCCAACAACCAAGGTACATGCCCTTGACCGGAATTGAACCTGGGACCTTTCAGTCCGCAAGCAGACGCTTTATCCGCTGAGCCAAACCGGTTTTGGCTGGAAACTACAGTTCTATTGTAAGCTATTTTTTTGGAATGCTGCTATACAATTCATATTCTATGAGTCTGGGTTGCTGAGCAGTGTCTGAACGGATGTAATCGACCCAGATAAGTAGAACATCAGAGCCAGGAGTTTAGAAAAGAAACAGTGACCTTGAGGTCTTCCCTAACCACCCCTTCCTCCACTAGAGAGTAACTAAGGGAAAGAGGTGGGAGAGTGAGGGGAAGAAGGCCAGGCCAAGAAAGGGACATGGGATTTGCAGGTAGGCAAAATTTCCTGACTGCATATTTTTGTTTAGGCCCAATCTTGAGAATTAGCTCTGTTCCTGAGCCTTAAAAGGTTCTTCCTTACATGGTACCATTCTACACTGAGTGGCCAGATTCTGATGATCTCTGAACACATAAAAATCTGGCCACTCAGTGTGTGTGTGTGTGTGTGTGTGTGTGTGTGTGTGTGTTAGAAGCCTGGTGCATGAATTCGTGCATGGGTGGGGTCTGGCCAGCCTGGCCAGGGGGAGGGGACATAGGCAGTTGGCAGGCCTGCCTGCTGGTCGAACTTCTGGTCCAGGGGACAATTTTCATATTAGCCTTTTATTATATAGGATATACACTGAGTGGCCAGATTATTATGTGTTCAGAGATCATCATAATCTGGCCACTCAGTGTGTGTGGCCCACTTTAATCACAGGAGGCCATTCCATATCCTTAATCAAGAGCAGAAGCAACTTCAAAGATGGTGGCTTTTGGACTGTATTGTAAATATTAAATTTCAGCTTCCATTGCATCGATACTAAGTCTTCATTCTATATTGCTAATTTTTTTCATAATCAAGTTTTCAATTCGCAAAGAGGCTGCATTAGGGTAATCACTGCTATCCCATTATGTGTTATTGTGTGTCCTTGAAGTGAATCATCTTCAAGTGAGGTAATAGCAGCCCATAATTAGATTATGTCATTGGAGAGTCTCAGATGAAACTATTGTATACTCGCCCTGTGCTTCACACGTCATCTAGAAGCAAATCCCAAGTACCCAACATGGGTGAAATATTATTTTCTGAGCTTTTTGACTTTTGGCATTCCAACTGACAGAGGCTGAGTTACCTCAAGGTGCTGCCAAAGTCAGAGGGTAATTCATTACAACTTTCCAAATACCGGGTCATGCAACATTCCTTATATTTTAACCCCGGTTCTCACACATTTTCTAAAGTCATGAATAACCTTTCAAAGGAACCCTGAAGGAAATCTAGGTGCATAAAAGTCTTCTGGAAACGCACTTGATATTTATTACTTCACAGACAAAGAAAGGCACAAAGCAATTAAGACAGATAGGAGCAAGCTTTGTGTTTCAAATACCGGTCCTTCACGACTCCCCCACCAGTGAAGACAAAAGCTATTTTCTGTCAGCGTTAGGCAGGCAGCCATGAAATCTCTCAGAAGTTACTGCAGGAGAAACAAGATGTTTAGTTTATGTATTGTACAAAGTCCACAAAGGCTCCGTTGTGGAGGAATGTTAAGTATAAGCCCAGTGACAACTCTATCCTAACATAAGTCTGTCTGGTATTGCCTGGCCTAAAGCAGTCTAGTTATAGGGACTGCTCTTTGTACAAATATTTGGATTACACCCTCTTCGTTTAGGCTTATAGTAACACAGCGCACCACGGTTCAGATGGAGTAGTCCTCACTGCCCGATGGGTACCATCACCACCTACCACCGCAGCACTGGCTGAAGCCACGTGACCCTATGAGCGAATGACTATGATTGACAGTGCCAGTATTCTTTTTCCATCCGGTGCGCTTCCTACTGCCTCTATGAGCTGCATTTTTGCGATGCAAAGTGTAGTTGGAATAAGAGGCAGAATAGTGCTTAAGAGCATGGCTTCTGTGGCAGGTTGCCCACCTTCAAATCCTGACTCTGCCATTTACTATTTGTGTGACCTTGAGCAAGTTCCTTAACCTCTCCATGCCTCAGTTTCTTCATCTGTAAAATGGGTGTGATAATAGTACATACAGGGTTGTTGTGAGGGTTAAATGAGTTTGGACATATTAAGGGCGTAGAACATGTTCCTGGTGCATAGAAAATGCTACATAAATGTTAGCTGTCGCTACTGCCTCTGGTTCTAGTTGCTGTGATTTGGAATTGCATCTGTCAGAAGAGGGTCCATCTCCTGTCACTCAGTTTATAGGAGCACTCAGTTGCTAAGACACCTAGAACGCCGATCACAGGAACTCATTTGAGGCCATGAACTCCCAAGGGGCACTGGAGGAGGCCAGAACCTTAGGGGCAGTTTCACTAAATTTTGTCACTGGGTGAGGCTTGGGCATCCCCAGCATGAAAATGCCTCCACTCACTTAAGTGCAAGTGAGAAGCAGTTCCTTTTTTTATATTTCTACATGTTTTTAAAAAAATATATTTTATTGATTTTTTACAGAGAGGAAAAAAGAGGGATAGAGAGTTAGAAACATCAGTGAAAGAGAGACATCGATCAGCTGCCTCCTGCACACCCCCTACCGGGGATGTGCCCCCAACCAAGATTCGTGCCCTTGACCAGAATCGAATCCTTGACCTTTGAGTCCGCAGGCCAATGCTCTGTCCACTGAGCCAAACCAGCCAGGACTGCTCTCTCTCTCTCTCTTTTTAATGCTCACTCGAGGACATTTTTTTCCCATTGATTTTTAGAGCGAGTGGAAGGGAGGGAGAGAAGGAGAGATGTACTGATGTGAGAAAGACACATCAATTGGTTGCTCCCTCATGCATCCCAACCAGAGGCCTGGCAGTTCTGGACATCCATGCCAGACAGACAGTGAACTGGTGTCTGCAGCCAAGCCCCTGGAAGGACAGAATGACGGACTTCACCGTTATTGCTCAGGCGAGTGCATGCGCAGGTTTAGGTGAAGAAGATTGTTCCAAAGCCATGTCCGTGCTGAAGACCTTCACTGAAGGTTTCGTCTCAGACAGTCCAGAGCCATCTGAGTAAGAGTATTAGAAGCCCATCCTCGCTAGGAAATGAGGGTCTGGAATTGGTCTGGGTGCCCACGCCTGGTGTCTGGGATGCTTGGTGGGGGGACCCTTGACCCCAGAATATGCCATCACGCTGCTGTGCCAGATGCTACTGGCTGGTTCTCCTATAATCACTCCTCTTTTTCCTTTGTCCCCTTCTACCTGGACACGTGCTAAGCCCAATACTGCATGTTTTTGTGGGAAGTCATGTGACAACTCTGTCCAATGAGAAATAAGGGGAATTTATCTGAGAAATATTTCCCCCTCCTTTCTGCCTTCCAGGGCAGTTATCCGAGGAAATGATGCAGGTAGCTGTGGCAGTCATTTTGTCACCATTATGTAGCAAGTCCAAGGGCAAAGAAGCCAGTATGCTGAGGACGGGCAGAGGGAAAGGATGGTAACAACCTTCAATCTCAATGTCCTTATTGAGCTGCTGAACCAACCCTGGGACTGCTGATCTCTGGATTTTTTATTAAAAAAAACAAGTGCTCAGAAAGTTTAAGCCGCTCTTTGCTCCTTTTCTGTTACTGAGAGCCAGAAGTACCCCCACATGAGACCTTAACCTTCACCAGTGTGTCTAGTTTGTGCCCCTGAACTGCTGGTTTTTCTCCACATTTGCATACCCTTTGACCAGGAATCAGTGTGTGTGTGTGTGTGTGTGTGTGTGTGTGTGTGTGTGTGTGTGTG
>JAAGEH010000411.1:6708024-6884093 GCA_011751065.1 Lasiurus cinereus | reverse complement strand
GTGTGTGTGTGTGTGTGTGTGTGTGTGTGTGTGTGTGTGTGTGTGTGAGAGAGAGAGAGAGAGAGAGAGAGAGAGAGAGAGAGAGATCCAATGCCTTCCCAGATCTTACATTTCTCTCTTCAAGGTGCTGGAGTTGACTATGTTCACCTACTGGCCGAGACCCAAGGATACCCCACCCACTGGCACCCAGATGTTAAAATCTTTCAGACCCAAGCTTCCTTATTATTTGGAATACTGTGATTTTTTAAAATATATTTTATTGATTTTTTACAGAGAGGAAGGGAGAGGGATAGAGAGTTAGAAACATCGATGAGAGAAACATAGATCAACTGCCTCCTGCGTGCCCCCTACTGGGGATGTGCCTGCAACCAAGGTACATGCCCTTGACCAGAATCGAACCTGGGACCAGGAATACTGTGATTTGAACTTTAGCCCCCAGTTCTGCCTTGCTTATGCCTCCATGATAGAGCTGCTGAGGCACTCTCCCAGCCTGGTGCCAGCTGGGCCCAATGCTGGCTGCGACCCACACAGGGTAGAGGGCGAAGGCCAGAAACAGCTCCTGTCAGTCTTAGAGTTTGAGTTCTCGGTGCTTTATCCCCGACTCCTTGGATGTTCTCCTGCTGCTGACTTGTCGGTTTTGACCTTGGCCATGAAACCTGATCTTAGTTCCTGCATTGCAGCTGTTCAGAACGGTATTTCGGAAAAGAGGCCTGGATTTGAAGAGCTGCAAGATTTTGGCTCCAGTCCCATGTCTCCCACAAACAAACCGAAGTGGGATGTCACTGTTCCTTCCTGGGCTTCTATTTTCCATGTTCAAGACGGAGTGTCGAGCCTTTGCCTGACCTTGCCGTTAACATATACTACAAAGGAGAATTTAAACTTATACTCCCAATAAAAATGACAGAGTGCGCCTTAAAAAATTATTTAGAACATGGAGAGGTATTTCTCATGATGTCTTTTTAATGTTGAGGTTTGGGAAGTATAATGGAAATTTCACTGGAGCCAGTCTTAATTTAAAAAAAAAAAAGAATCTCATTAATTTCCCCCCCAGTGCTGTCTTAACGCCCCAGAAATAAATTGCAAAAAGGGGGAAATAAAGCACGAAACACTAATGCTGCCCAGCTGTAAACCTTGCTTTTCCTGTGAATTCAGTATTTGATCCCTAAAAATCCATTTGCCCTTGGATGAATTCCAGAGACACTGTTCTTTTGGGGGAAGCAACGGTGCCAGAGACAGAAGGGCTGTTCAGAGATGAGGTTTCTCCTGCTTTTGTGCTGATCCGAGAAAGAAGCGCGAGGAGAGGGCGCAGGCAGGGGGGATGAGCTCAGTGTCCCCACTTGCTAGCACCCGCAAGGTGCCTCCCCCCCCTTTCCATGCCCGCTGCTGCTTCTCTCTGCCACCCTGCCCAGCACAGTCCCTGCCTCTTTCCCGCAGGGCTGCATTTGTCTTTGTTACCTTTCAAGGCCACCCTGCGGATGAAACTGCTGGGAATGGCGAGGCCTTCAGCGCAGAGTCCGTTTTATCCTTATGTAAGCGCATCTTTTGTTGTTGTTGTTAACATCTGAGCACCTCTAAGTGCCACTGACTGTCCACAAGAGGCAAAGTGGCTGCAGGGCACCCGAAGAAGAAAGTTACCATTTGGGGTAACTCAGACTGGGCTGGTTATAGACACTTTTTAAAGCTTTAAAAATTGTGGCAGAAGATACATCACATACCGTTTGTCGTGTTCCCCATTTGCAAGTGCACGATTCAGTGGCATGAATTACATTCACAAGGCTGTGTACCTTTTACCAATATCTGTGCCCCACCTTTTTCAGCATCCCCAATACAAGCTCTGTACCCATTAAACAGCTCCCCATTCTTTCCCCTCCCTCCCCAGCCCCTGCTAACCTCTATTCTGCTTTCTATCTCTATAAATTGGTCTGTTCTAGATAGCTCATTTAGGCGGAATCATATAATATTTGCCTTTTGTGTCTGTCTTCTTTCACTTAGCATACTGTTTTTAGTTCATCCATGCTTCAGCATGTGGCAGTTCTTCATTCTTTTTATGGCTGAATAATATTCCATCAGATGGAGAGACCACATTTGGTTATCCATTCATCTGCTGATTGGCACCTGGGTTCGCCCCACCTTTTGGCGGTTGCGAACGGTGCTTCTGTGAATACTCATGTACAGAGATCAGTTTGGGTCCCTGTTTTCAGTTCCTCTAGGTACCTACCTAGGGTGGGACTGCGGACTCCTATGGTTTTTACACGTGAACATGGTGTCAGTAGGACCCACACAGGCAGTTTTCAAAGACAGGACATGTCCAGGGAGCCGAGGCAAGGACTGGAACCAAGTACCAGGAGAAGAATGGGCTGGAAGAGGTGGACCATGTGGCTCTCCTATAAGCTGCTGCAATGGGGCAGAAACACATGCCAGGGACCGGGGAACCGTCCTTTCTAGAAGGGCTGCAGGAACTCTAGGAAGGCTGGGGATGAGCAGACAGAGAGACTGAGCAGCCAGAAAGGTGAGAGGCAGAGAGTCCAAACGGCAGCTGTGCAGTAAAGAACCGGAGGCCACCGGAACGGAGTGGCCGGGGACAGGGGCCGCCCTGACCGTCCGGGAGGCAATAGGACACAGGCAACTACCAAGCCTCGATCCTTTGGACATTCCTCGCATGCTAGCAAGCCTCTTCAGTCCCCCCTCCTGCTCCTGGGAGAACAGCCTGATTGCTCTTGGTTTGTGGGGCGAGGATAGAGATAAGGGCTAATCCTGACCCGAGCCTGCCTGGGGGACTTTTGGAGACCGAAATAGCAGCTGAGGAACCGAGGTGATCCATCATCCTGGACCATGTTATGAGCGACTATTACAAAACAGCCCGGTTTTATGGTACGTGGTACACAAGGGTGAGCCTATTGCAGTATATTGCACGCATATCGAGCAAAGTTTTCTGTGAGGAGGCCCAGGCACACACACATTAAATTCGAGGCGATGACTAATTCCCAACTGCTTGGCTGAAAAACCACAGCAGGGGACATTCCAGGCCACTGCGGTCAGTAATTTCAGGAGGCCACAAACCAGGTGGCGCTCTAACCCCCCTCTCCTACAGCCTGCTGGAAAGGGAGTCTGCAAATCACTTCCAGGTTTATCCCTCGAGAAGGGCCACAATAAAAAAAAAACAAAACGGTCACTTAGCTCTAGCCAGTTTGGCTCAGTGGATAGAGCATCGGCCTTCGGGCTAAAGAGCCACAGATTCGATTCTGGTTTCAAGGGCACATACCTCGCTTGCAGGCTCCTCCTCAGCCCGGGCCCTGGTTGGGACACAAGTAGCAGGCCACCAATTGATGTGTTTCTCTCACATGGATGCTTCTCTCTTTTTCCCTCTCTCTCCCACTCTCTCTACAAATCAATGGAAAAATATCCTGGGGCGAGGATTAATAACAAAAACCAACCAAACAAACAAACAAAAAAGTCACGTGGTGAAGCTGGCCCGCAGAACAGCCCCTCGGTATGAAGCTAGACAGGTGTGCTCTCAGGCCGGACCTGCAGTTAGCCGCTTGGGTTGGGGCTCACCAGTCGGAGCTGCACCAATCTTAGATGGTGCAAACCCTGCCTGGCTGGAAGGTTCTCTCCTCTGCCACATCCCAGCCACAAAGAACTGGACCCACGCTACCAGAAAGCACACGAACGCCGCTTTGAATTGGCACAGGGCATAACCCAAAAGGGGAGAAGCCACCACCCGAGATAATCAAGTTCATGTTCCTCTCCTCGAACATTCTAAAATACGACCGGAGAGTGACAGGCCCAACTGTAGTCATTCTGACACGCTGAGAAAGCCCCATGCTCTCCAGACCCTGGTGTGTTTATGGGTCCCAGGCCCTTTCTCTGTTGGGGTCCTGTACCCTCTCCGTCAGGGCCAATCTGAGTTCCTCCAGCTCAGGGGTGCCTTTCATGAAATCTCTCCTGGGATCGCTTTCTGCTCCCCGGGCCTCTTTTTACTCTGAAAGAAAATCTAGGGTCACTTTCCATATTCTGTTTTGTGTATCTTTTATTAAAAAATTTTAGCCCTAACTGGTTTGGCTAAGTGGATAGAGCGTTGGCCTATGTACTGAAGGGTCCCAGGTTCGATTCCGGTCAAGGGCATGTACCTTGGTTGTGGGCACATCCCCAGTGGGGGGCGTGCAAGAGGCAGCTGATCAATGTTCCACTCTCATTGATGTTTCTAACTCTCTATCCCTCTCCCTTCCTGTCTGTAAAAATCAATAAAATGCATTTAAAAAAAAATTAAAAATATATTTCATTGATTTTTTACAGAGAGGAAGGGAGAGGGATAGAGAGTTAAAAACATCAATGAGAGAGAGATATCAATCAACTGCCTCCTGTACACCCCCTACAGGGGATGTGCCCACAACCAAGGTACATGCCCTTGTCTGGAATCGAACCCAGGACCTTTCAGTCCACAGGCCAACGCTCTATCCACAGGGCCAAACCAGTTAGGGCTATTTTGTGTATCTAAAAATCCCCTCTACCATATAGTAAACTTCCTGAGATCACATGCTTTTTCTCCATTTTTCCATTTCTCCAGTGTGTCTTGTACTGAATAGGCATGCCATAGATATTTACAGAGATAATTAATGAATAACCTCATGAATATAGAAGCAAATTATATTTAGCACCACTTTTGGCAATCTCTAATTCATCAAGTGGTGGCAGTATATTTGGGGGATGAGTTCCTAAGTAACTTAAGTTCCCAGCATTTCAGTATATCTATTTTTCCTGTCTATTTCTTTTTTTAACTAGTATACATGATAATCTTTACTTCTTTATTGATTAAGGTATTTCATATGTGTCTTATCCCTCCATTGCCCCCTACCCCACTCATGCTAAGCGAAATAAGCCAGTCAGAGCAAGATAAATATCACATGATCTCACTCATTTGTGGAATACAATGAACAGCATAAACTGATGAACAGAAACAGATCCAGAGACAGAGAAGCATCGATCAGACCGTCCAACCTCAGAGGGAAGGCAGGGGAGGGAGGGGTGAAGGGGGAGAGATCAACCAAAGGACGTGTATGCATGCGGATAATCCTGTCTATTTCTTAATAGAAAAAGCACTATCTGCTATAGAGCATTACTTCCTTAATTAAGCGATTAATTAGGTCCCAAGTGCCCCTGCAGCTCCCCCCTTTTCAGGCTGACTAACTGCCATTCCTTTGTCCTCCGTTGCTACCGCCCGTGCCTCAGTTTCTCAGTGGCAAAACAGGTCAGTATGCCAGTCCCGGCCGCTGTGAGGACAAAATCTGGCCGTGCTGTGGCAATGTTTGGGCAAGAGTCTGGTGCCAGGTGAGGAGATAGCGGAGGAGGGAGTTTTCAGGCCACCCTGTGGCGGTGTGGGAGAAGACACCTTTTCTGCCCCACCGGCTGAGTCCCAAGTAAAAGTTCACCTCCCTCAAGTGGTCCGTTACACACTGCAGCTGCGATGGGTCCCCTGGGGGCAAGTGTTTCCTTCTAAACCCCGCGCAGACTTCAGGTTCAGGCTCTCAGACGCGTACTGCTGTCCATTTTCTCGGGTCAACTGGAACCCCCTGACAGTTCAATCCAGTGAAGCAGATGCAGTGGCACCTCGAGATGCGAGTTTAATTCGTTCCGTAACCTTGAGGCGTGGGAAACTATGAGACGCTCGAGTCGCGGTAAACTGGTGGGTCGTGTGCAGCCGGCCGATCCGCGCGATGACTCCTATCTCAAATGTTGCTCGTATTTCAAAGCAAAAACCGCTCGCTCGACGGCTCGTATCTCCAACGTCTCGTATGTTAGGGCACTCGTATCTCGAGGTACCACTGTACTGGTAATTTGTTGCGTGGTAAGCATGGTGCTAAGTGCTAGGGACACAGGAATGAACCAGGTTTGTTTCTTATCCCCAAGTGGGAAAACTGCATTATTGTTCCTATCTCACCTATTATCTTTTTTAAAAAAATATATTTTATTGATTTTCCACAGAGAGGAAGTGAGAGGGATAGAGAGCTAGAAACATCAATCAGCTGCCTCCTGCACGCCGCCCACTGGGGATGTGCCCGCAACCAAGGTCCATGCCCTTGACCGGAGTTGAACCTGCGACCTTTCAGTCCGCAGGCCGACGCTCTATCCACCGAGCCAAACCGGTTTTGGCTTACCTATTATCTTTCACATTATTATTTACTGCATATTATAACCCACTGTAAAGGAGGAATTGAAAAGCCACAGAGCTTACGGTCTGGCCCAAAGTAGGGTGAGTAGATGACAGAATAGGCTTCAAACCCAGGCAATCCACACATCCAAGCACTCTGCCACATTTCTCCCTGCAAATATTTATAAAGAGATATCCCCCGAGCTGTGCTAACTTATTTAACAGAGCTGAGTAAATGCAGAGCGCAACATACCCACTGCTTGGGGCAAGGAGCCAAGGACACTGGGTTTGAGGTTTAAATGATGCCACCGCCCGAACCGGTTTGGCTCAGTGGATAGAGCGTCGGCCTGCGGACTGAAGGGTCCCAGGTTCGATTCCAGTCAGGGCATGTACCTTGGTTGTGGGCACATCCCCAGTAGGGGGTGTGCAGGAGGCAGCTGATTGATGTTTCTAACTCTCTATCCCTCTCCCTTCCTCTCTGTAAAAATTCAATAGAATATATTTAAAAAGAATGATGTCACCAAGGGAGGTGGCAAAGGTGGGACAGGCATTCCATGAAGGTGGCCCCCAAGAGCAGACAGGTGTATCTGTGTCCATCACAGACAGACCCTCACCTCTGTGCCCCATTCAAAGTGGTCCAATAGCCCAGACATTGCAGAGCAGTCCCTCAAGACCAGTGTTTTGGTTTGTAGATTCCTTTGTTTCTTCCTTTTTATTGAGATTTACTTACATAAAGTGCTCTAATCTTAAGTGTACAGCTTGATGAATTTTTACATGGGTCTACACCCATGTAGAGATAGCACAGAGTAAGGTATCATTTCCCTAACCCTGGAGGTTCTTTCATGCCCGTTTCTAGTGAATACCTCTAGCCCTTGCCTGAGATAATCAGTGTTCTGACCTCTTTCACTTCTACCGGTTAGTTTTGTTTTTTTTTTAAATAGCTTTCTTTTTTTATTTTTTATTTTATTGATTTTTCACAGAGAGGAAGGGAGAGGGATAGAGAGTTAGAAACATCGGTGAGAGAGAGACATCGATCAGCCGCCTCCTGCACGCCCCCTACTGGGATGTGCCCGCAACCAATGTACATGCCCTTGACCGGAATCGAACCTGGGACCTTTCAGTCCGCAGGCCGACGCTCTATCTACTGAGCCAAACCGGTTTTGGCTCTACCGGTTAGTTTTGCCAATTCTTGTATTTCACATAAATAGAGTCAAACAATATGCATCCTTTTGTGCCCAGGTTCTTTCACTCAACAAAATGTCTCTAAGGTCCCGATGTGTGATTGTGTGTAGAAGTAGTCAGATATTTCCAGGGCAATCTCATTTCTACTGTATGAATAGACTTCAATGTACTTGTCCATCTTAATGTTCTTGGATATTTGAGTTGTTACTGGTTTTTAGATATCATGAATAAAAGTACTACGAGATTCTTTTACATATCTTTTGGTAGACATATCCTCTCATTCCACTTAAGTATATGCTGAGGAATGGAGTTCCACATACATACATGCACACATACATATATACTGAGTGGCCAGATTATTATGATCTCTGAATGCATAATAATCTGGCCTATTATACAGGGGATATCCTATATAATAAAAGGCTAATATGCAAATTGTCCCCTGGACTAGGAGTTCGACCAGCAGGCAGGCAGGCCAACTGTCCATGTCCCCTCCCCCTGGCCAGGCTGGCCGGACCCCCACCCATGCATGAATTCATGCACTAGGCCTCTAATACACACACACACACACACACACACACACACACACACACACACAGAGTGGCTAGATTACTATGCGTTCAGAGATCATAATAATCTGGCCACTCAGAGTGTATTTAACTTGACTAGGTATGACCAAACTATTTTCCAAAATGATCGTATCAATGTATGCTCCTACCAGCAGTGAATGAAAGTTTCAGTTACTCCATATTCTAACTGACATTTGAATGGTTCAATCTGATCACTGTTTTTTTTAAATTTTTAAATAAAGATGGATTAAAGAAAGCACAATCAAGATATAGAACTGTTCCATTACCACAAAGATTTTCCTTATGCTACCCCTTTATAGTTTTACCCACCGCTCTGCCCACACCATCCATAATTTGGCAATCACTGATTGGCTCTCTGTTTCTACACTTTTATCACTTTGAGAACATTTCCCCATGGTCTCCACTGACAGAGAGGTGGGGAGCCTCATTCCTGCTGGGGTGAGATGAAAGTCCTGGCTCCTCACTTCTCCTTCTCTGATAAACCCTGTTGGGGGGCCTTGTGGTGCCTCGTTACAGCCTGGCCTGTTGGAAGTATGGGTTTCCAGCTTGGTCTTAGCTGATGAAAATAGGAGCTGCATGTTTATGATGTTTAGCTGGAGCAGAACTGTTATTGTCTAAACGTTTTCTGTTTTGCTATGCTGTTCCTTTTGTGGTTCTTTGGCTAGAGAGAGATGGCTTTTCTTTGTTTTGTTTTTTAATGTTTTTAAAAATATATATATTTTATTTATTTTTTTACAGAGAGGAAAGGAGAGGTATAGAGAGCTAGAAACATTGATGAGAGAGAGATATCAATCAGCCGCCTCCCGCACACTCCCCACTGGGGATGTGCCCACAACCAAGATACATGCCCTTGACCCGAATTGAACCTGGGACCTTTCAGTCTGCAGGTCGACGCTCTAACCACTGAGCCAAACTGGTTTCAGCTGTTTTGTTTTTTAAAATCTTTATTGTTGAGAGTATTATCGATGGCCCCTCCTTTCTCCCCCTGCCTGCCTCCACTTGGATGGCACCCTGCCCCAGGCCTTCACCACAGAATTATCTGTGTCAGTGAGTTATGCATATATGCATATAAGTTCTTTGGTTAATCTCTTCCCACCCCGCCCTTCCCTCTGAATTCTTCCATCTATTCCATGTTTTTATGCCTCTGGTTCTACTTTATTTATAAGGTTATTTTCATTTACCTTGATTTTTAGATTCAATTGTTGATAGGTATGTATTTATTGCCATTTTATTGTTCATATTTTTCCATCTTTTTTCTTCTTTTTCTTAAAGAAAACCCTTGAACATTTCCTGTAATACTGGTTTGGTGGTGATGAACTCCTTTAGCTTTTTCTTGTCTGTGAAGATCTTTATTTGACCCTCAATTCTAAATAAGAGCTTTGCCGGGGAGAGTAATCTTTGTTCCTTCTAAGATCTCAGAAGCAAAATGTTTCTGCTGCTTAAAAGAAGTTGGAAATCACTGCATACACTATTGAAAGTTCCTCAAATTCTAACATTTTGGTTTCCAAATGATGTCTCTCTCACTGTCTTTCACACCTGAAAGAAGTGCAAAAATCTTTTGTCAAAACCATGTGTCTGGCCAAAACCGGTTTGGCTCAGTGGATAGAGCGTCGGTCTGTGGACTGAAAGGTCCCAGGTTCAATTCCGGTCAAGGGCATGTACCTTGGTTGCGGGCACATCCCCAGTGGGGGGCATGCAGGAGGCAGCTGATCGATGTCTCCCTCTCATCGATGTTTCTAACTCACTATCCCTCCCCTTTCCTCTCTGTAAAAAATCAATAAAAAATATTTAAAAACAAACAAACAGAAAAACATGTGTCTGTTTTAATTTGGGCAACATGATAGCCATGAAATCAGTGTCTAGGAAAGTCCCAGATATTTGCACACCTAACACAGTTGTTTTGCTGATTTTTTTCAGCTAGTGGGACAGGGTTCAGCGTCTGGGGTCTAAATGTCTAGTCTGGGCCTGACCTAATTCCTAGCTGTGTGATCTGTTATAAGTGAGAACTTCTCAGACCCTCCATGACCTCATCTGAAACCAGAGAGAATAAGGTCTAATTTATGCGCTAAGTTGTTACATGTGAATGGGTCATACAAAAGACACTCATTTAAAGGGCTGGCTTCTGCAATGTTGTCCAATACAGCAGCCACTAGCTATATATGGCTTTTGAGCATTTGAAGTATGACTAGTGCCACTGAGGAACTGAATATTATTATATTTGAATTAAAATAGAAAAAGTAATACTTGACTTAGTTATTGGAAAACTTTGTAGTATATTTGGAACAACCCGAGTATGAGTATTTGGAATACTTTTGAATATGGAACAACAATAAATGTTACAAAATCTAAACATAGGTCAAGAATTTCTGATGAAAATTTATTGTCTGAATTGCAATGTGCACTAAGTGTAAAATGTACAGTATGGGAAAGAGAATGTAACATATTAAAAAGTTTTTACATTAACTACATGTTGAAATGATAACATTTTAGATTTATTGAATCAAATAAAATATATTATTAAAATTAGTTTCACTCAGTTCTTTTTATTTTTTAAATATGGCTACTAGACAATTTGAAATTACATAAGCAGCTTACATCATATTTTTTAAAATATATTTTATTGATTTTTCACAGAGAGGAAGGGAGAGGGATAGAGAGTTAGAAACATCGATGAGATAGAAACATCGATCAGCTGCCTGCTGCATGCCCCCTACTGGGATGTGTCTGCAACCAAAGTACATGCCCTTGACTAGAATCGAACCTGGGACCTCTCAGTCCGCAGGCCGACGCTCTATCCACTGAGCCAAACCGGTTTCAGCCTACATCATATTTTTATTGGACAGTGCTCTAGAGTGACACACAAAATGGGTAAATTAACATCACATGCCTTTAACTTTGGCAGACTGAGTGACTCCTTTAGTTTTATCTGCTGAAGCTGTTAAAACATATTTTCTGAAACAATTGTGAATTGAAGGAATATGTAGAATTTTTGCCTAAAAGTTAGCTGACTGAGGTTATAAGATATAAGCTCCTCTCATTATTGGTGGAATGTAAATTGATGTAATCCATATCAGGTGATCATTCATTCATTCATTCATTCAAGAAGTAGTTTTTCAGCTTCCATATGTGCCAGATGTTACACTATGTTGGCAGACACAGAGGTAAGCTGATATGAGATGCCTGCCCTTGAAGAACTTACTGGCTATAGGGAACATCTGTATTAGATGTGCAAATGTCTGGGACTGTACAGAACAGTTTGCTTTCATGGCATATGGTATGGCTACCATGTTTCCCAAACTAAAAACACAGATACGTGTTCTTGACTGAAGATTTTTACACTTCTTTCAGATGTGAAAGACAGTGAGAGCGATATAGATTGGAAGCCAAAATGTTGGCACTTACTGACTACTTGGGAAGTCAGTGATTTGAAAAATAATTACAAGACTAGTCATTTAGTTGTACTTGTGGTAGGTTCTACAAAATACAAACATACTTTAAAAAGCCCTTTTAAAATAAACATGCCATTTGCACAGAAACTTCCCTCCCTGGAAATTTATCCTGGATAAATAATCATGGATGTGCCCAAATGTGTGTACCAAATGTTCCCTGAAGTGTTAAAATAGCAAAAACACCTAGGAACATCCCCAATTGTCAACGATTTGAGATTGGCTATCTAAATTAATCATTTGATGGCATACTATGCAGCAAAAGAATCATGTTGAGAAAACACTAAATTACTTTGAAATGTGATCCCAAATGCCATGTCTACTATGATCCTGATGAAATAAAACATACAAATACACAGAAAAATACAGGAATGGTCTTCACCGATGTATTAATAATAGTGTTTGTTTCCCTGGTGGGACTATGAGTGATTTTTCTTTCTTCCTTGGCTTTTGTGAAGTTTTTACATTTATTTTACAATGGACATCCATTAGTTTACTATCCAGAAGATCAGATAAATATGTTTTTTTTTTAAATGTGAGCTGACAGAATCAAGCTATGTATCATTAATTGTGTTTAGTTGGGACAACAGACCGGAAAGGGAAAATGGGAGTCCCTGTAGGATTTAATAGTCCTATAGGATTTCATAGTTAATTTAAACAGTTAGGCCCCGTTTATTTTATACTCATTGCTAGTTGGGATTATTGAACATGAAAGCAAAACGAAATTTAAGGTAAATAAAAAAGATAGCGAAGTCAGCAATCTGAGTGGAATAGGAAATGCTTATTTCTTCTGTGCGTGGGGCTGTCATCATGAGCCAGATCTTTCTGTACAATTTGCTTTCTCAGGAGCCACATCTTGTAAGTCCAGGTGCTTCATACATTCACAATAAAGGGGTTTAACCAAAGCTGAGATTTGTTTTATTTCAAAGAGGAAAAGCCCCCTCTAGCAAAATGGAGATTACTTCAGGTTTGCTACCACACAAAAAGCAGTTTCCACTTTTCACCTGTTACCAATTGGCTCATCCTGTAGGACCAGGATTTGGGTTCCCCCCCGTTTTACCTGTTCCTCGGGCTGCTCCTTCCAGTGCCCAAGCAAAAGCCTGCAGAGTCCTTTCCAGAAGAGAGATTTCACCATACCACAATCTCTAAATACAACTGCCCGAGGACTTTGTCTCAAGCAATAATCCGACTTCCTTCCCTCAGATAAAAATACTTGTATTTAAGCAATGACTTAAAGGAGGTTGGTAATCGTTAAAGAGTGCCAATAAATTCACTTAAAAGAAAAAAAAAAAAGAGTGCCTGCCCAAACCGGTTTGGCTCAATGGATAGAGCATCGGCCTGCAGACTGAAAGGTCCCAGGTTTGATTCTGGTCAAGGGCATGTATCTTGGTTGTGGGCACATCCCCAGTAGGGGGCGTGCAGGAGGCAGCTGATTGATGTTTCTCTCTCATCGATGTTTCTACCTCTCTGTCCCTTCCCCTTCCTCTCTGTAAAAATTCAAAAAATATATATTATATATATATATATAAAAAGAGTGCCAGTGTGGGAAAGGAGTGCCAAAGGAATCAGGGAAAGAGAACTTAGAACGAGGACCAAACCAAACCAGCTTTCTAGGTGCTGTTTCATGAGCACAAAATACATTTCTAATTGTAGGTTTGGTGCCTGGGGTAAAGCAATAACTATGGTCCAGAAAACCTGGCCAAATAGCCCACCCTCAGAGATTTCTGAGGGCATGTCCAGTGAGTAGGGACTGGGGTCAGTGAGGGAAGATCATGAGGTCCTTGGCAAACAGAAGTACACCAAAACAATAACCACTACATTGCTTGAACGCCTACTTTGAGCCACACACCTGCCTAGGTATTTTAAATAAGTCATTTCATTTGAAAATGTATTCTCAAAACCCTTAAAAAGTGGGGCTTATACTTCTCATTTATAGATAAAGTGAGGCTCAGAAAGGGTAGTAATTAGTGACTGCTGGCTCATTTTATTGAGCAACTGCTATGCACCAGGCACATGCTCTTTATTTCTTTACCTCACTTAATTCTGGCAACAACACAATGAAATAGGCACCAGAACACGCACCTAGTAACCTGAGGTTCATATCCAGGTGTGTTTGACTTCAAAGTCCAACTCTTCCCATTGCACCATATGGTGTCATTCACCACCAATTGTCTCTAAAATGCTAACTTAATGATACAAATGATGAAGAGCTGAAGAATAAAAGGTAACTTCATTTTTCTTCTAGTTCTAATTTGATGTGGATTTCTTTTGGGGGGCACTAATGTTATATGTACCACTAAGTTTTGGGGAGATAAATTTGGGGGGGACTTGCATTTATTACAATGTTTATTTCCCTCCCATTCATTAAAGTAAGAACCCTTGGCTCCTCACCCAATGATGATCCTTGGAGCCAATCCTCAATCTATTCCCATCCTGAGTCTCCCTGCCAACCCAGTTCCTCAACAAACATTGACCAATGTTATCATTTTCCTTAAAAGCTTGTGCAAAATCATATGGAAATTATTTTCCACATTAAACCAGGACAATAGAGATAATCAATATATATAAAAGGCTAATATGCAAAGTGTCCTCTCAGGAGTTCCACTGAGAGACCAGGAGTTTGATTGTTTGCTATGATGTGCACTTACCACCAGGGGGTGGTGTGGAATGAAGGAAGGACGGGGCCAGCAGCTGGCAGCCAAGGAAGGAAGGCCCTGGCTGGCAGCCAGAAGGCCCCAATAGGCCCTGATCACTGGCCAGGCCTAGAGATCCTACCCATGCACGAATTTTGTACACCGGGCCTCTAGTAATAAACAACAGTCATCTAGTTTATTGGATTTGTCCTCAGTGAAGCAAAAAGAACTCCAAGACCCAGTCATATATTTTCTTAGGTACATTTGCTCTGTTCATTTCTCTTACAGATCTTGTAGATCAAATGCTTATAGAATTTTTTTTTTGAGCCTGAAAAATACTAAGTCATACTGAGGTCATATTTAAAAGAAAAACCCAGTCTCACTGTAAAGATTTCAAGAGTAATGGAGAACTTTATTTAATACTCTGCTAGCCTTCTTTTTGTTTCTTCCTCCTTTCCCATTATTTTCAGCTACTTGCTCTTACAGGTATGTATTTCCACTTAATCCCCAGATCACAATATTAAATATCACAGCAGCATAAAGCCAGGCTGGGGGGGGGGGGGGGCAGAAGGGACAAAAGACAGACTCTGTATGTTTACAATTGTGTCCCTGCCACCTTTTGAACAGTGTCTTTGTCCCTTCAAGGCGGTGGTTCTCAACCTGGCTGCACATTTGAACCACAGGGGAACATTTTATAAAATACCATATGTTCCCAAATCCCATGCAGATCAGGTAAATCAGAATTTCTGTGTGGGACCTAGATATTGTTTGTAATTTTAATGTGCAGTGAAAGTTAAAAACCTCTGCTTTAAGAGATCTATGATTAGATGCTGCTGTTTCATCTCTTCTGGGACTTGGCAAGTTTTCTTTTCATCTTTCCTGCCTCTTGTTTTAATTTTCATATTTATTTTTCAACATTTTCACGTCTCCATTCTCATTTGTTCCCTCATACCTACTTTCTTCTAATCAACACAAGGGTTTAATTACAAGTCATTTCTTTGAGAGTTGATCCTATGAAATTCCAGTTTCAGGGTGGGAAAGTAAGACAGGGAAGAGAAGGCAGCCAATAACAGATGCATTATCAAGAGTTCCCTCTCTAGGCAAGTGGAGCTTTATTTGATTGGGGATGTAAAACACATATCTCAATGATAGCCTATTCATGGGGAAAGAGAGTTGGGATATTGATCTACCAAGTCCTACCAGTTTTTGGTTGCGGACTGCTGCTAGGGGCTTTGAATTCTCTGCCGCTTCTAGCCTACACACAGAGAAGGGGGTAGCAGCCAAAGTAAGCCCTGAATCAAGAAGGCTACAGATGCTGATGGAAGTCTGGCCTGTACACAGCAGAGATAAGCTACACGTTACTCTTTCTCTTAACCACTGGATGTCTAGCATATACTCTGTTCTCCCTCAGCTTTCTTCTGTTTTTCCTCCTCATCTTATTTAACACCACGATGCTTCCTATTCCATCTATCCTCTCTGGAACTTTCCTTTGGTGTTTAAGGCTAGATCCTCTCCCTCCTGGGAATATCTGTGTGACACCCTGGTGGTTAGGGTTACGGTACAGAAGGAGGTAATGGGCATGATCCACACTGCTACCAGCTATAAACACTGATGAGTTTCCAAGACATATGTTTAGTTATGTCGCTTTCCAAATTCTTTGTCCTCAAGATCTAGCCTTTTTTCCCTTCATGCCTCTACTACATTTTGCATGTGGCTAACTCATCCTTCAATACCTAGCTCAAGTATCACTTCCTCTACAAAGCCACCCTGCAAAGTCAGATTAATCCCCCTTTCCTCAGTGCTGTGTGCAAGCCCTGGATACAGTATAGTGATCATCACAATGTTGGTTTCCTCAAACAGAAGATAAAATTTAGGAAGACAGAAGTTATCTCTCTTTGTCTTCCTTCCCCAAGCGGAGTGCTCTATGAAAGTATGTGTTCCAAAAATATTTATAGGATTAAACAAAATTCAAATTGGGTTGAAGCTGGTTTTGGAATATGAAAACTGTTTCACAGATGTGCTAACAAGCACATAATGGACTACTTATCTAATGGATCTAGTCAGAGAAGTTTTCATCAGGAATGAGTTTTGGGGATTGTCCTGATACCTGAGGAGTGACAATAAAAGTTAGGAAGCGACTGAAATGTGAGGAAATACAATTATATATAGTCAAAGTACTTCTTGGAGAACAAATAATGAGAAAATTCTGTTAGAATAATGGTCACAGTGAACAATTGGTTTATTATTTGTATTATGAAAATAGAATATCAATCAAAAGAACACCGGTACATAAGCCACAATAGCTTTCCACACAACAACAAGAAGAAGGTGGTAGAGAGTGGTATTGGGAGCATCTTTGCCTAAAGAATGATGTAAAAGAACTCTAGAAAAGAATTTGAGTCAAATTCTCCATTGAAATGAAGCTATTTTCATTTCAGTCTTGTGCTATATAGTTTTGCCTATAGAATTTGACCTACCTGATTTAATCATCAACTTATTAATTTAATATGAAAATTTTCCTCCCTGAGAGAGAGTGAGAGAGAGAGAGAGAGAGAGAGAGAGAGAGAGAGGGGAATTTGTTACCTCCTGCATTTGTTACCCCAGCCTGGGGTAATGGGGCCCAGGGATGGAACCTGCAACCCAGGTACATGCCCTTCATTGTGAATCTGACCCACAATCCCTTGGTGTACAGGAAGATGCTCTCACCATGAGCCATACCAGATGGGGCTAATTTCAACATTCTTGATTGAGGAGGTAGAAGTTGGAGGGATGGGGATTAGGGTTCAGAGAGGGAAGATATTGCTTTGGCAAATGGTTTGGAAGTAGATCAAGTAAAATTTCACGATGTCCTAGGACTGTGGTCGGCAAACTGTGGCTCACGAGCCACATGCGGCTCTTTGGCCCCTTGCGTGTGACTCTTCCACAAAATCCCACGGCCTGGGTGAGTCCATTTTGAAGAAGTGGCGTTAGAAGAAGTTTAAGTTTAAAAAATTTGGCTCTCAAAAGAAATTTCAATCGTTGTCCTGTTGACTAATGAGTTTGCCGATCATTGTCCTAGGAGATCTACAATTTATGAGTTGGGAACTTTTTCATATAAGGGATAGATAAAATAGAATCTTACTCTTTCTTCTAATTGAATTTATTAGCTTCCTTAACCTTCTCCACTTCAGAATAAATAAAATACATTCCTTTATTACTTTGGGTGTTACTTCTTTCTTTTTAATTTGGAAAAAAATAGACATATAGAAAATACAGAGACAAATTATAATAAATACCTGTGTACCTATTACTCATAATTGCTAAAGATTAACATCTTATCAAATTTGTTTTTTTAATATATACAAGTAATCATGATAGATAAACTTGAAATCTCCCTCCCTATTTTTCTCTCCCCTTTGTAGAAGCAGTTATTTCCATGTATTTTATTTGTATTATTCAATTTTTTTGAGTGATGTATTTAAGTTTACGTTTCAAATTTTTAATCAATTTTGCTTTCTCAACATTTTATAATCTCAAAGCTGGAGTTTTTTCTTCCAGGCTTCTCAACCTGGAAATCTCCTACTCTGTTTCCCGAAAGTAAGACATCCCCCGAAAATAAGACCTCCCTGATAATAAGGGCTCCCCGAATATAAGGCCCCCGAAGCTACCGTAAGGCATCTGACTCCTGATTTAAAGAGACCTTGCACTGACTGAACAGCTCCAGCTGTGCTGCGGCCAATCAGTGAGCTGGTTTGTGATGACAACGACTATCTTACTGTAGACAGATCATCAATTTCCTTTTTTTTTTTTTTGGTTCAATAATAAATGTGTACCGACTTCTTCTTTATGGAAAAATAAGACATCCCCTGAAAATAAGACCTAGTGCATCTTTGGGAGCAAAAATTAATATAAGACACTGTCTTATTTTCAGGAAAACAGGGTACTTATCCTACAGGACCCAATCCAAAAATCATTATTTCTTTGAAGTCTTTCCTAAACCCCTTAAACAGATTAATGGTGAGTTCCTCCATACTTGTACAGCATTCAGTTCCTGCCTCTGTTATACCACCAATCTGATTAGATTTATCTGTCTGTCCTTTTCACCCTGACACCCTCAGGGGTCAGAACACTTCTTTTATAAAAAATATATATTTTATTGATTTTTTTACACAGAGGAAGGGAGAGGGATAGAGAGCCAGAAACATCGATGAGAAAGAGACATTTATCAGCTGCCTCCTGCATATTCCCTATTGGGTATGTACCCCAAACAAGGTACATGCCCTTGACTAGAATCGAACCTGGGACCCTTGAGTCTGCAGGCCGATGCTTTACCCACTGAGCCAAACCGGTTAGGGCAGAACACTTCTTATTTATCATTGTATCTCCAGTTCTAGTTCATTGTTCATCATATGGAAAGGTACCAATAAATATTTATTGAAAAATACATTGAAACTAGAACATATGAGCAGCTAACAATTGAATACACAATGATTTTACTAGAGGAAGAGAAACCTCCTGGAACAGGAAGAAAGAATTGGTGTATTAGTCTTCAAAGACTGAGACTCATTGACTTAAGTTTCATTTGAGAATTAACTATGTTTACACAAAAATCAATGAAGATAACTAACCCAAGTTTGGTGAACTTTACATCAACTGTTTGAAAATTTCTACGCCTATTTCTTCCATGATAAAATGGAAAATTTAATATGCTTCCATCTAAGGGAGATGTGTAAAAACTGCAAGAATAAAGTTATTGTGAATATTCATGAGGGATTATTACTATATTAATAGAAAAATGAGTCAGGCCCGAATTTTGTTCAATCTAGGTCAGAATAGCTCACTGATATAAAGTCTGAAAGAAATAAAACTGCCATTCTAATTTTCATGAAAACACATTATCTTTCAAAAGGTTTTTAATTAAAAGCACTCTGGTAAATACTTAGAGCAAATTCAGAATTTTCTCTTTTCTGGTGGGTGCTCAGGAAGAAAGCAGGTCAGCAGCGACTCTGAGATTCCGGATAGCACAGCTCACACCAGCCTCAGAAGTGCCAATTGCAATTAACATCTTGCAAATCGCCCAGGGCACACTGTGTTGGCAAATGATTTTCTTTTTCTCTTTTTGTTTTTGTTTTAGTTTGTTTTTTTTCTTTTATTAAATCTTTATTATTCAGATCATTACATTTGTTTCTTTTTTCCCCTCCATAGCTCCCCTCCACCTGGCTCCCAACCCTTCCTCTGCCCTTACCTCCCTCCCGTTGACCTCATCCGTAGGTGTATGATTTTTGTCCAGTCTCTCCTTTACACCCCTCACCCCTTTCCCCCTGAGAATTATCAGTCCACTCCCTTTCTGTGCTCCTGATTCTATTATATGCACCAGTTTATTCTGTTGATCAATTTTTTTAATTCACTTAATTTTTAGATTCACTTGTTGATAGATATGTATTTGTTGTTAATAATTTTTAAACTTTTACCTTTTTCTTCTTCCTCTTTTAAAAGAGTACCTTTCAGCATTTCATATAATACTGGTTTGGTGTTGATGAACTCCTTTAAGTTTTACTTATCTGTGAAGCTCTTTATCTGCCCTTCAATTCTGAATGATAGCTTTGCTGGGTAGAGTATTCTTGGTTGTAGGTTATTGCTATTCATCATGTTGAATATGTCTTGCCACTCCCGTCTGGCCTGCATCATTTCTGTTGAGAAATCAGCTGACAATCATGTGGGTGCTCCCTTATAGGTAATTAACTGTTTTTCTCTTGCTGCTTTTAATATTCTCTCTTTGTCTTTTGTTCTTGGTATTTTAATTGTGATGTGTCTTGGTGTAGTCTTCTTTGGATTCCTTTTATATGGGGTTCTGTGTGCTTCCTGGACTTGTAAGTCTATTTCTTTTACCAGATGTGGGAAGCTTTCAGTCATTATTTCTTTAAATAGGTTTTCAATATCTAGCTCTCTCTCTTCTTCTGGCACCCCCACAATTCTGATGTTGGTATACTTGAAGCTGTCCCAGAGGCTCCTTACATTATCTTCACATTTTTGGATTCTTTTTTTTTCTTGCTTTTCCAGTTGAGTGTTTTCTGATTCTTTATATTTCGAAATTTTTACTTGATTCTTGCCTTTCTCTAGTCTGCTGTTAGGTCTCTATAATATTTTTTATTTCAGTCAGTGTATGATTAATTTCTAGTTGGTCCTTTGTCATCTCTAGTTGGATCTGTTCCATCTCTAGTTGGTTCTTTTTCATCTCCAGTTGGTTCTTTTCCATCTCTAGTTGGTTCTTTTTCATCTCTTCTTGGGTCTTGCTAACTTTATCCAACTTTTCTAAGATATTCTTGAAAAACCTTATAAGCGTGGTTTTGATCTCTATATCCAGTTGTTTGTTTTCCTCCATTTCTTTTGTTTGTGATCCCTTCCCTTGTCTCGGCATTTTCACTATGCCAGGGAAACTTCTGTGTTGGATTCAGCCTTATGATACCAGACTTGCAAAGCTGCAGAAGCCTCTCTGTTGAACTTGAGATGGGTGGAGTCTCAGGGCTTAAGGGACCGCCTTGCCTTCCAGTTGCCCCTGCCCTCCACAGCCCCTGAGTCTCATGTGACTGGGTAATCGCTGGAGTGGTCCCTGCATGCTTTCTCTCACAGTGCCTCTAGACTGCTGCCTTTCCGGCTCCCCTGTGCTCCGGGACCATATGAGTCTGGGTCCCTAGGGTTTCACCCGAAACTGGGGTTTAGTGGAGCTAGAAGTGACACAGTTGGGAGGGTCTGTCTCCTGCCCACTCGTGAAAGCCAGTGGCACAATCAGCAGTCAGTCTTCTGCGCGCAGTGCCGTGCACATCACCAGACTTCTAATCTTTTGCGACTCCCCTAAATTTCCGTGCACTTCTCCCTTTTCACAGTCCAAACTCCTGCCGTATGAGTTTTGGCTGGACCTGGGGTTTAGTGTCATAGGATAAGGGATTCAATGCAGTTGGGAGTCTCTGTCTCCCTCCTGCCAGAGAAAGCCAGCCAGGTACTCTGGCACCCACTCTCTCCATGCGCACGTCTGTACCTCAGCTTTTTGCAGCTCCTTTGGGTCTCTGTGAGCCCCTCTCTTTCCTTCTAGTTGTAGAATTTCTACTCAGCCAGCCTTCCTGTGGTTCTGGATGATGTCCGTTCTGTCTTTTAGTTGTAGTTTTGAAATTGTTGTGCGAGACAGCAGTGTAGGTGTTTACCTATGCTGCCATCTTGGTTTCTCCTCGACACCAGTCATATTGGATTAGAGGCCCACCATACTCCAGTATGACCTCATCTTAACCGATTCCATTTGCAGTAATCCTTTTTTCAAATAAGGTCACATTCTGAAATACTGGGGTTTAGGGCTTCAATATATGAATTTGGTGGCATACAATTCAATTCATAATACCTACTACTAGGGAAAGTACCTATTCTGATTTTAAATCTTGGCTATATCCCAGAAGTAGACTGCTAATGGGTAAGCTCTTCAGATAAAGTGTAGACAGAAAATATATTCAGAATTAGCAAGAATCTTTCTAGCACCTTTCTCTAACTAAACAGGATTCTTCTTTCCTTTGAATTGAAAACATCCCTTTCATCTACTTTCCAGAATCATCTTCTGTTCATGCACATGTCTCTCCCTATGGCCTTTCTTACCCTAGGCTGTTTCTTCACCTCTATATTGGGAAAATATAAGGTGACCTAAGTCTCCCCAAATCACTCAATGGATAGTGACTAGAAGAAACTACTAGAAGAAAAGTCAGGGGTTTGGGGAGGGATATATCCAAATGGCAATAATGAAGAAGACTGTGAATATTTCAGTATGATGATCTTTGGGATTTTCAAAACTGACATTTGCTTAGTTCTTATTTCTTTAGGGCCTTATAAATGGCTTCCTAAGTTCTAGTTAAAAAAGAAACTGAAGGATTACCCCTCCCCGCAAATATCAAAGGGTAGCAAACCTCTTGGTTCTAGGTGCAGTGATGACTTTTAGAATACAAATGAAGTACTATTTGGCAGGGAAGAAGAAAGTTCACGCTGTCATCCTGGTTAGGCCACATGGCTATGGCTGCAGGTTTCTGATGATCCCAAAGGCATACGTGGGATTACTCCAATGCCAACTAATATGTTCATTTCTCAAACGGGTTTTCACTGCTGGATATTTGCTGTATTCAAAGATTAAATGGTAACTGAAACCAACCTTGGGTCTAATGCAGCTGTCCCAGAGTTATATTTCAGTGTTGGTGTGGGCTACATTCGTAATACACTTTGTAAGAGCTTAATATAAATTCCTGGAACTCAGATAACTTTATGTCTATTAAAAGAAGTTAGGACTTTGAGATTTAAGATGTGGTTGCTTGGTAATAACAAAACAGAATAAAGCAAGTCACTTTGACACAAAGCAATTATTTCTTCTACAAGACAGACAGTCAAAGTGTAAGGAAAAAAGCTTGCATCTAGAAAAGAGCAAGTCACTATATGTAGAATAAATTTTTTTTAATTTGTAAAAGAAAAAGTCATCTCTAATAATCCAGTAAAATATAAATAAAAATAGCTGTTTCTGTATTATTTATATTAGCATATAACTATCCTATATAATAAATATAGGAGGTTACAAAACACCAAACTCTATAATATTATTTTCACTAGTTTGCTGACCCCTGCTGCATATCATTAGGGAGGCTATATAATAAAAGGCTAATATGCAAATTGACCAAATGGCAGAACGACCGGTCGCTATGATGCGCACTGACCACCAAAGGGCAGATACTCAGTGCAGGAGGAGCTGCCCCCTGATGGTTAGTGTGCTTCCACGGGGGGGCACCACTCAGCCAGAAGCCAGGCTCAGGGCTGGTGAGTGCAGTGGCAGGAGTGGGAGCCTCTGCAGCAGTGCTAAGGATGTCTGACTGCTGGCTGTCTGCAGGCCAGGCTGAGGGACCACCCCCCCCACCGAGTGCATGAATTTTGTGCACTGGGCCTCTAGTAATTAAATATACCGTATTGTTAAAACAGTTAAGAGCATACCCTCCTATATTTTTCACATGATTATAAAGTTGTTAGAAGGAAAGTACCAATTTTCACACAAGAAAACAGTCCCCCCTTCCCCAACAGGGGAAAGAAAGAAGAGTCAGAATTGAGTGACCCAGGAAACATTTGAATGACACTACAGTTGAGAAGTTGACAAACTTCGCCGTGAAGGCCAGGTAGTAAATATTTTAGGCTTTGCAGGCTGTGCCTTTGTAGGGGGAAGGCAGCCAGAGATAGTATGTGAAATGAACAGGCCTGGCTGTGTCCCACTGAAGCTTTATTTACAAACACAGGCAGCAGGCCATAGTTTGCTGACCCCTGCTGCATATCATTAGGGAGGCCATTATGATCACATACTAGTGAAAATAATATTACAGAGTTCAGTGTTTTATAACCTTTCAAACAGTTCCACATAAAGATTTCCATTTTCAACTCTTCCTACCACTGAGGGGAGAGCTCTAATGAGTGCTGTATGAGAGCCCCTATCAGCTGAGAGTTACCCGAAGATGTGTTTCATATCTTATGTTACAGTGCCCGGCAGTATGTATTGAATCAACTCATTTCCTGTGATTTCAATATACACATTGTATTTCCCTGCCTACTTCACATTTTCTTTCTTTCTTCCTTTCTCCCTTCCTTCCTCCCTTCCTCCTTTCCTTCCTTCCTTCCTTCCTTCCTTCCTTCCTTCCTTCCTTCCTTCCTTCCTTCCTCCCTCCCTCCCTCCCTCCCTCCCTCCCTCCCTTCCTTCCCTCCCTCCCTCCCTCCCTTTCTTTCTTTTAAAATATATTTTATTGATTTTTCTACAGAGAAGAAGGGAGAGGGACAGAGAGTCAGAAACATCAATGAGAGAGAGAGACATTGATCAACCGCCTCCTGCACGTCCCCCACCGGGGATGTGTCCGCAACCAAGGTACGTACCATTGACCGGAATCGAACCCGGGACCCTTCAGTTTGCAGGCACTTTATCCACTGAGCCAAACCGGTTTCGGCCTCAGTGATGGATTTTAAACTTCCAAGCAGCTATTCCTGTAACTCTTGTGCACATTTGGATCATCCATACTTATGCTGAGTATTTATACATACTCCTAAAGATATTTCAATTGTCCTAAAAAAATTAGGGTGGAGTCAAGGGCTTCTCCTGCTCATATCTAATCTGCCTATATGGATGAATCTAGTTGAGCATCCACCACCAGACACTTAAAGAGAAAGCAAGGACTATTCATGTGGGCACAGTGAACAAAGAAGGAAAAGACAGAAGTCGGTCTCCTATCCCACTATTCCCCTGACTTGGAAGCAAGATAAGATGCTTTCTTTTTTGGTCTTGGTCATATCCTTGAGATGTAAGAGGCTGGACAGGATGAGATGTTAGTGATTATTTTTGGTTGAAGTTGTCATTGCTGCTGATCCCCACTTCGAGTCACTTATTCTGAAGCAGGAAGTATTTGAACTCACTAAATGGGATCTCAAAAGCTTCGTCTAAAAGAGAAGGTACCGTATTTTTCCGTGTGTAAGATGCTATTTTTTTCTAAAATTGTTAGACTGAAAATCAAGAGGCATCTTATACATGGAAGTCATCTGAGAGGGAGAGGCATGGGTGTTATTTACCGTAAGGCTTCCTCCAATCACGAGCCTTATTGTTACTGATGTCAGCTGATGTTTAGATCAGTGGTCAGCAAACTGTGGCTTGTGAGCCACATGCGGCTCTTTGGCCTTTTGAAGAAGTGGCATTAGAATAAGTTTAAGTTTAAAAAATTTGGCTCTCAAAAAGAAATTTCAATCGTTCTACTGTTGATATTTGGCTCTGCTGACTAATGAGTTTGCCAACCACTGTCCTAGGTGGAGAGTGTGCAGATACAACAGGAACCTGAGAGTTCTGAGCTCATAAAGATGTCAAAAAAAAAAGATAAATACCAGTAAGCGATTGTCTTATTCTGCAAAATTCAAACTGAATGCAATCAGCTTTGCAAAAGAGCATGGAAACAGATGCAGAGAGACAATTTGGATCTCCTCCCACTGAGTGTATGATCAAACAGTGGAGAAAACAGGAAGAACAACTCCTTAAGATGTCAAACAAGAAGAAGGCCTTGAGAGGAAAACCAACAAAATGTTTAAAATATCGATTTCTTAATTTTGGGTTGGAAAAGTGGGGGGGGGTGTCTTAGACATGAGGGGATCTTATAGATAAAAAAATACAATATACACTGCAGCAATCTCCTAGTTACATAACTAAGCCTTCCTATTTTTTGCCTTTGTGGTAGATTGAAAAACATTGCCTTCCTATCTTGCAGCTTCTTCCATCAAGAGGTAGAGTTTTCAGGCCATGAATGTCCCTCTGACTGTGCCATGCACTGTTTTCACTATGGTTAATTTATAAAGGGTTGTGATTGAATTTTGATTTTTTTCTTTTATCCCCAAGTTATTTAGAAGAATATTTAAGAGTCTTTTAAATAGTTATCTTTCTTTCTTTTTGTTGTTAATGTCTAGCTTTTTAGCATTTGGGTCAGGCATTGTGGAATATAAAATTTCTAAACTTGGGGATTCCAGGTTTTTTTGATCTCAAAGTACCTTAAACACTTTTGTAAATATTTCATGGCAGTAAGAAATGAATGTTGAATTAAAAATTTATGTGTATGTATGTATCATATCTATATACATAAAGCCAAAGGGACCATCTGACTACTGATCGTCTGACTGGTAGCTATGATGCGCACTGACCACCAGGGGGCAGATGCTCAATCCAGGAGCTGCCGAGCTGTGGTGAATTGGCAGCTGCAGCAGGGAGGGAGCCAGATTCCGAGGTGCGTCACCCGAGAACCACCCTCTAGCAATCCAGGTCCTCTCAGGGATGTCAGAGAGATGGTTTTGGCATGATCCCCGTAGGTCAGACTGAGGGACCCCTAGTATATGTATAACACAGATATATAATGTAATGTAATATATCTGTATTATATATATAATCATGTATGTGTGTATATATATTCAATTATGTTTACTAACTGTAATATTACAATCTTTCATATCCTTTTTTTGTTGTTAATTCTCACCTGAGGATTTTTTTTTCATTTTGTTTTAGAAAGAGTGGAAGGAAAGGAAGGAGGGGAGAGAGAAAGAGAGAGAAGGAGAGAGAGAAGCATTGATGTGAGAGAGACACATTGTTTGCTTGCCTCCTGCAAATGCCCCAAACAGGGCCCAGGATCGAACCTGCAACCCAGGTACATGCCCTTGACCAGGAATCAAACCCATGACCCTTCTGTGCATGGGCTGATGCTTCAACCACTGAGACACACCAGGGCTATATCCATTTTTATTTTATTAACAAATTTTTTAATATCCATTTTTAAGAAAATGGTTTTCCAAATTCTGAAGAGGTGTTTTGCCAAAAAATTGTTTTTGTATTTATAATAGTCTCTATATTTTGACAAAATGTTGTCAGTACTTAGAGATTCATGACTGATATATTTTGGTGGCCTGTATTTTTATAAAAAGTACTCTAACAAATATTTTAAAAATTATTTTTAAAGTATATTTTTATTCATTTCAGAGAGGAAGGGAAAGGTAGAGAGAGATAGAAACATCAATGATGAGAGGGAATCATTGATTGGTTGCCTCCTGCATGCGCACTACTGGGGATTGAGCTCGTAATCCAGGCATCTGCTCTTGACCAGAATCGAACCCAGGACCCTTCAGTCCACAGGCCGATTCTTTATCCACGGAGCCAAACCCGTTAGGGCTAAAAATTCTTATATATAATAAATGAATGAAAGAAGTAAAAACTGCAATGCTATTAACAATAAAAATGATACCTATTCAGATGAAAACTGATCCTGGTCTCACTTGAAATTTATGACCACAAACCGTAATTAGGCCTCAAGAGCTGCCTCATAGTCTTACTATATTTTTGGAGTAATTCCCTCTCCCTCTCTGAGAGAGCTATTTTAAAACTTCTCAAAACTCCAAAACGTCTTCCTCACATCTCACTCTCAGCTGTCAACCTTGCTTCTTATTTCACTGCAAAATGATTCTCAATCAGAAGGGCACGTCCTCCTCTTGCCCCTGGCAAGTGGACCGATCTGCTGACCTCTGCATCCACATTCCTTTTCTCTCTCCTGTCACACCCATCACACCCGTCAGCTGCCCTTGCTTCTAGAGTGGCCAGCCCTTCCATCTGTGTAAATCAGGTCCCTGCAGCTTGTGGCTGCTCTAAATGATAATCATGGAGAGGTAGTTTTAAATATGGCCAGAAATTTTGTGGCATTCTTCCCATAGAGAGGGAGGTCTACGTCCCTTCCCTGAATCTGTATAGGTTTAGGTAACTGCTTTGGCAAATGGAGTACAGCAGGAGTGATGCTATGTGCATTCCAGGGCTAGGCATAAAAGGCCATGCAGTTTCTGCTCTTTTTCCTGGATAACTTCCTCTTGGAACCTGAATCTCCATGTAAGACGTCAACAACCTGAGATGACCATTCTGAAGAGGACTCATGTAGGCATTCTGGTGGGCAGTCCCAGCTGAGCCAGTCTTCCAGCCATCCTGATGAAAGGTGCTAGATATGGGAGTGGAGCAGCCATCTTGGAAGTGGGTCCTCCAGCCCCAGCTGGCCCAATTTCAAGAATCCTCCTATCTATCTACACTAATAAAAGAGAAACATGTAAATTAACCATCACTCCACTATGCCCACCAGCCAATCAGGATGGAGTATGCAAATTAGAAGGAGAAAGATGGAGGCAGCCCAGCTGCTCCAAGAAGAGTGGTTAGGTGGGGCACGACGCCTGCTATGAGAGGGAGGGCAGAGGGCGAAGGGATCTACAAGAGTGGCACTCTGGCCGCAGCAAAGATGAAGATAGCCAACTCCGCCTGGAGTCTGCAGTGAAGATGGCAGACTCTGGCATAAGTCTGCAGCGAAAACCACCAAAGACGGCAGTCTCTGGCTGGAGCCTACGCAAAGATGAAGAAGGCAAACTCTGGCTGGAACAAAGGCCTGGGTCCCGGGTGCCAGAGGAAAACCGGTGCAGGCAGCCAAGGAAAGGAAGGCCTATTGCACGAATCTCTTTGTGCAATGGGCCTCTAGTATAATAAAAGGGTAATATGCAAATTGACAGAATAGCAGAATGACGGTCGCTATGGTGAGCACTGACCACCAGGGGGCAGACGGTCAATGTAGGAGCTGCCCCCTGGTGGTCAGTGCACTCCCACGGGGGTAGTGCTGCACAGCCACAAGCTGAGCTAATGGCTGGTGAGTGTGGTGGCCTTGGCGGGAGCCTCTCCTGCCTCTGCAGCAGTACTAAGGATGTCTGACTGCCAGCGTAGGCCTGTGGGCCTAAGCCATTAGTTGGACATCCCCCAAGGGCTACCAGACCCTCCACCCCTGCCCTAAGTGCACGAATGTCATGCACTGGGCATCTGGTGAGGGTAATAATGCCTTGTACAAGTCAAACAATCCTAGGTAAGCTCACACTTCTGTAGCTTCACATAGTAAATGTTTATTTTTCAGAATCTGATGTGGGTCCAGTGATCCTGTTCCATTTTGTAGCTATGAAGTCTAGGACCAATGGCTTCTAAGGTTACTGTAGGAAGGAAGGAAGATCTGGATTGCATAGGATATTTTCAAGGGCCAAGCCTAGAATGGGGTGCCATAGTGGTTCTCAAACTTTTTGAGAACGAGGTTTTAAAAAACATGTTAATCTATCATTGTCCAGTACTTTTATAAAAATGCAACAAAAATAAATTACAGTGGTATCTCGAGATACGAGTGCCCTGACATATGAGATTTTTGAGATACGAGCCATCGAGCGAGCGATTTTTGCTTTGAAATACAAGCAACATTTGAGATAGGAGTAATCCCGCGGATTGGCCGGCTTGCACACGATCCACCAGTTTACCAAGACTCGAGCGTCTCATAGTTTCCCACGCCTCAAGGTTACGGAACGAATTAAACTCGTATCTCGAGGTACCACTGTACTAGAAAAGGAAATGCTGCTTGGATGTGGGGGCAATGTCAAATTGTTGTAAAAGTCCCTAACTACTTTTAAATTTCTGTATTAGCTCACTGCAAAGTGGTAACGGTTTGCAAATGGGCACTGGTATATGCACCATCCTTGGAGTAGCACTGATTTACAGTATTTGGGCCTACACCCTATCATCCATAACTCAGTCACATGACTCCTATTGTGAGTCATGTGACTGAGCGAATTGAGAGTGAGCCTGAAAAATATAGTTGGGAAGTAGAGACAGTATGCTGACCTTGGAAGTGCCCCTGCGACATGCTTAGGCTAGTGTTTTATTTCTTCTTTCTCTCTAGGAGGACCCAGTTGTTCACAAGTTTATTCTCTCGTTTATGTTTATAGATCAAGATCTAGTTTAGTTTTAAAAAAATGTATAGGGCAAGAGGGAAAGGGGACTGGAGAAATTGCCCTGTACAGTGCAATTGTGATTTTCCCCAGTTTTACAAATCTAGACTTCGCCGGAAAATTCTAGTTGGGCAAAAATTTTGTTCAAGGGCACATAGGCCACAGGGTCATCTCTGTTACATTCTAGATCTCTGGTGCATGTGCCAGGTGGCTACTGCTTCAGATCCTGGAGGAGGACCCTCCTCCATGTACCATGTATTACCAAAGTAGAATTGCCTCATTTTTTTTAAAGAGCCAGATTATAGAGTTCTCATATGACAATGCAGGAAAATATAATTCTAAATACACTTACAGGCTATCAAAATCCTGCAAACATAGTCTATTTTAACACTCATTAGAAAAATTACTAATGAGTGGTCAAGATGTTGGGGTAGGTAGACCCGGTACTCAGAAACTCCCACAACCACATCAAAATTACAACTGAATTACAAAACAACCCTCATGCAGAACCGCCTGAAATCTAGCTAAACAGAACTCCTATAACGAATGATATAAACAAGAAGCCAAATGGAGACAGGTAGGAAGGGCAGAGCGGAGGAACAGTCAGGTCCCACACCCACATGAGCAGATAAAAACTGGGAGGACTATTTTGGCTGCAGAGATCACCCCCAAGGATAACCCCCAGCCCAGGGTTCCAGTGGTGGGAAGAGAAGTCCTGATCACTTGTGGCTGTAAAAATCAAAGGACGTTGTGGTTGAGTGCCCAGCATTTCTCTTAAAGGGCCCACACAATTACTTTCTTGGACTTACTTGCTCTGAGTTCCAGCAGTGCAGTAGTATTTGAAAGGCACCAGGGATATGTGGGGAGGAACTGAACTGTCCCACATATCAGGGCAAGAGCTGGAGGGACAGCTTTCTCCCAGACAGAAGTGCTGGCAGAGGCTATTGTTCCTTTGATGAGCCTGTTCCCCTCCCGCCCCGCTCCCCCCAAAAAAGCCAGCAGGTGAGCAGCATAGCTTAGACTCCAACCTGGTTCATACTGTTTGCCCCACCCTGGTGATTCCTTGAGACTCTACCTCACCCAGCTTGCAGGCCTACCCAAGCTGTGGACTTCCCTCAAATCTTTCAAACAAGCAGCATCTGGCATCTGTGTGCCCCAAACCTCTTGCTAAATGGCTCCAGGCCTGACACTAGCACAGCCAGCCTTCATTTGCAGGTTGGTCTCTCCAGAGCACCTCCAAGCCCACCACAAATAGCAGTCATCTGTAGATTGCTTTGTATACCATGCTGGATGGCCCAGGGCAGAACACAGGTGGCAGCTGACTCTGACCTGCACCTTCTGGGAGGCCCCAGAGCCAGTGCAACCAGTGGACAGCTTCAGACCATATCAAAACATCACCCAACTTCTGCCACAAGGGGCACACTCAAGGGGGAGACTCAGTGGGCACCAAAACCCCAAGGAAGCAAATTCTACTCCACAGATTCAGCCCATGCACAGCAGTTCCTCCACTGTACTTGCAGCCAGTTATCAGCTGGGGTGGGGGTCAATCCCCCCCAGTGACATGCAAACAGCAATAAAAGATCAACTACAACAGGAAACTGCACACAGCCCACACAGGGGGCACACATGACACGCCCAGCTCAGTTGACTGGGGAAGCTGAGCCACTGGGCCCTATAGGACATCTACACAAGGCCATCTTACATGTCTGGGAGACATAGCATTATTAGGTAAATTTCTATGTCTACCTAATACATAGAAATAAATACAGGTAACCAGCCAAAATGAGGAGACAAAGAAACAGGTCCCAAATAAAACACTAGGAGAAATCTCAGAAAAAAATACTAAATGAAATGGAGGCAAGCAAACTACCAGATATAGAGTTCTAAACAATGGTTATAAGGATACTCAAGGCACCTAGAACTTCAACAGTCTAAAAAAGGACATGGAAAGCATAAAAAAGAACCAGTCAGAAATGAAGGATATATTAACTGAAATGAATAATAAATTACAGGGAATCAACAATAGAGTAGATGAAATATAGAGAATCAAATAAGAAATTTGGAGACAGGGTAGCAGAAAATACCCAATCAGAACAGCAAATATAAAAAGAACAAACAAGTGAGGATAGTGTAAGTAACTTATGGAACAATTTCAGGGATCCCAATATATGGCTCATGGGGTGCAGGAAGGAGAAGAGATAGAGCAAGAAATGGAAAACTTCCTAACCTGGTGAAGGAAATAGATACAAGACCAGGAAGCACAGAGTCCTAAACAAGATGAACCCAAGGAGTTCCACATCAAGACACATGATAATGAAAATGCCAAGGGCAAAAGACAAAGAAAGAATCTTAAAAGCAGCAAGAACAAAGCAGTTAATTACCTACAAAGGTATTCACATAAGACTGTCAGCTAATTTCTCAACTTTGTAAGTCAGAAGGAATTGGTAAGAAATATTCAAAGTGATGAAAAGCAAGGACCTACAAGCAAGATTATTCTACACACAGATTGAATGTGAAGATATTTCATGAAAATGGAAACAAAGCTTATAAAACAAAGAAGGACCCAGCAATTCCTCCTCTGGGTTTTTACCCAAAGGAACCCAAAACACTAAATTGAAAAGACATGTGCATTCATACGTTGTTGTTTTTTTTGCAGCATTATTTACAACAGCTAAGATATGGAATCAATCTAAGTGTCCATCAATAGAAGAATGGATAAAGAAGAAGTGGTGAATATATATATTGAAATATGACTCAACCACAAAAAAAGAATGAAATCTTGCCATCTGCAACAACATGGATGGACCAAGAGTGTATTGTGCTGAGTGAAATAAGTCAGATAAAGACAAATGCCATATACTTTCACTTATATGTGAAGAAGCAGAATAGAAACAGACTCACAGATACAGAGAACAGACTGATGGTTGCCAGATGGGAAGGGGGTTAGGGGACTGGGTGAAAAGATATAGGGATTTAGAAGTACAGATTGGTAGTTACTGAATAGTCATGGGGATATAAAGTACAACACAGGGAATATAATCTATCTATATATAAAAAGCCAGTGACTGGACCGCCATAATGACTGACCTGAACTACCAGTCACTATGATGCCCACTGTAGCCAGCAAACTGACCCGATCAGGGCGAGGGGTAAAGATGGGGGTGGTCAGCCAACCTCCCGTGGACCCTCTCCCATCTGGCCCCACCCCCTGGGCAATCAGAACTCCAGTATTTTTATTTTTATTTATTTTTCTTTTTAAAAAAAATATTTTTGTATTGTTTAAAGTATTACATATATTAGTACATATATCTCCTTTTTTTCTCCCATTGACTTTCCCCCAGCCTCCACTACCCCCTGTTGCATGCCCTCATCCACCCCCCCAGTGTCTTGTGTCCATTGGTGTGCTTATATGCATGCATACAAGTCCTTTGTTTGATCTATTTCCCTCCCTTCCCAACATCCCCAGCCTTCCCACTGTAATTTGACAGTCTGTTCAGTGCTTTACTGCCTCTGTATCTATCTTTTTATCCATCAGGTTATAATGTTGTTTATTTTCATAAATGAGTGAGATCATGTGGTATTTTTCTTTCATTGCCTGGCTTATTTCACTAAACCTACTGCTCTCCAGGTCCATCCATGCTGTTGCAAATGGTAGGAATTCCTTCTTTTTTTTTTACCACAGCGTAGTGTTCCATTGTGTAGATGTACCACAGTTTTCTAATCCACTCATCTGCTGACGGGCACTTAGGCTGTTTCCAAATCTTAGCTATGGTGAATTGTGCTGCTATGAACATAGGGGTGCATATATCCTTTCTGATTGGTGTTTCTAGTTTCTTGGGATATATTTCTAGAAGTGGGATTACTGGGTCAAATGGGAGCTCCATTTTTAGTTTTTTGAGGAAACTCCATACTGTTCTCCACAGTGGCTGCACCAGTCTGCATTTCCACCAGCAGTGCAGAGGGTTCCTTTTTCTCTGCATCCTCGCCAACACTTGTTGTTTGTTGATTTGTTGATGATAGCCATTCTGACAGGTGTGAGATGGTATCGCATTGTCGTTTTGATTTGCATCTTTCAGATAATTAGTGACTTTGAGCATGTTTTCATGTGTATCTTGGCCTTCCTTTTGTCTTCTTTAGAAAATATTCTAGTTAGGTCTGTTGCCCATTTTTAAATTGGATCATTTATCTTCCTTTTATTAAGTTGTATGAGTTCCCTGTAGATGTTGGAGATTAAACATTTATCAGTGATAACATTTACAAATATGTTCTCCCATGCAGTGGGCTTTCTTGTTGTTTTGTTGATGGTTTCTTTTGCTGTGCAGAAGCTTTTTATTTTGATGTAGTCCCATTTGTTTATTTTCTCTTTAGCTTCCATTGCCCTAGGAGCGGTATCGGTAAAGAAAGTGCTTTGGCATATGTCTGAGATTTCAGAACTCCAGTATTTTTAAACCTGGAGTTGGAGAAATCAATTTGGCAATCAATTTGGCACTCGCTAGTGAGGTCTGAATTCTTGGTTCTAGTTATTTCTTTTTTTAAAAAAAATATTATTTTATTTAATTTTTACAGAGAGGAAGGGAGAGGGATAGAGAATTAGAAACATCAATGAGAGAGAGACATCGATCAGCTGCCGCCTGCACACTCCCAATTGGGGATGTGCCTGCCAACAAGGTATATGCCCTTGACCGTCGACACTATCCACTGAGCCAAACCGGTTTCGGCGGTTCTAGTTATTTCTGAGGCCCATTTGCACCCCTGCATTTCCTTCCACAAGATGAAACTTTCCCTATAAATCCCTTTGTCTTGGTTTGGTTGCCTCAAATCCAGACACGGAGCCGAGGACTTGGTTTCAGGTGCTCTATTTGGGTGCTGATCCCAGAGAACACAGTGAGACGGGGAGAGGAGAAAGCGAATGAAGAGTAATAATGAGTAGCTTCCTGCTGTGGGCACCTGGGGTTCCGTCCTGATGGGGCCTCCGGGACACTGTAGAGCAGTGGTTCTCAACCTTCCTAATGCCGCGACCCTTTAAGACAGCTCCCCATGTGGTGGTGACCCCCAACCATAAAATTATTTCCGTTGCTACTTCATAACTGTCATTTTGCTACTGTTAGGAACTGTAATGTAAATATCTGATAGGCAGGATGTATTTTCATTGTTACAAATTGAACATAATTAAAGCATAGTGATGAATCACAAAAACAATATGTAATTATATATTGTGAAATATTTATTTCTGATTACAAATAAATGAAATTTTGTCTTGAATCGTGGTGTAGCATGGGTAACAGTCTTCCTATGACAACAGTAAACTACATTGCTACACTTTGCTATACCGAGGAGCGGTCTGTTGGTGCCTAAGACCATGGGAAATAGGTGTTTTCCGCTGGTCTTAGGCGACCCCTGTGAAAGGGTCGTTCAACCCCCAAAGGGGTCGCGACCCACAGGCTGAGAACCGCTGCTGTAGAGTATATCTCAGAATCACTCCACCGGAGAAGAGGGAGGTTTTCTCACTTTCATCCCCATCGACAGAGGTTTGGTATCTTTCCCCGGCACTCATGGGTCATGCCTACAGCGCAGCCAGCTAGCCTGCCTTGGAGATGGAGAGAGCATCGGTGGGGAGAGCCAGCAGGATTCAGGCTGTTGAGCTGGGAAGCTGGCAGTGTCCCGAGAACTGTCTATAGTGGCAGTGGAACGCAGGTGGGCAGAGGCAATGTGGAGAAAGGTCTGAGCAGTGTTTGCCACGCCTCCTCTTGGCTTAACCTAGTTCACGGTGCAGCTCACAGAGGCAGCCATGCCCATGTGTACAAGGCATTGCCACCAGGAGCACTTTCCTTGACAATGTGCCACACCAGTAGCTGTTAAGGCATGGCTGGGGACAAAAGGACTGTGTCGAAATTTATGGGCTGAGGGCAGGGCAAGGGGTCAGACACGGCTCAACATCCATGGAGTGCCGTCACGTACTGTCTGGTGAGGAGTTGTGAACATACAGGTTTAGCCAACCACCTGGGGAAAGAGTAGGGAACTCATCAGACATTCTTCCCCAGTAGAAAAAATAACTTACTTTTGGCGCCATATGATCTCAGCGCACACTATGTGAACAACATTTTTAAGACACAATTCTTTTAAACAGCACATGGATAGAACTTCATGGTGAATCCCAAACTGAGATGAACCACAATGATCCACTGACCTCCCTAAGCTATTGGAAAGCTGGTCGTATTTTTAGCCACCTAACAACAAGCCAGGAGCTTCCATTTGAAGTGCCCTCGGCTGCAGGGACCAGAAAGCTGACTTTCTCATACTCACTGAAGCTTCTTTTCTGCTGGGGAGACTTCGGTGTTGACCATGGGGTCAGGGACTCAGACATGGAGTCGTTGTCATCCAATGGATGAATTATAAATGTGTCCACTCTGTCTAACCTCTCTGCTGAAGGGAAGTTCTATGTAGAGGGAATTTCAGAGATTGCAGAAGTAAAAAAACCCCAAAACACAACTAAGTAATATTAAAAAATAATGAACCCAAGGGCTCCCCATAAAAATACTCCCCAAATAAAAACTAAAAATTAAGGAGCATGTCCCTTAGGATCGGGCAGCGTTCTGTTTAAAAAGTGTTTTGCCTGCCGGCTGGCATGCCCAACCACTTAAGCATCAACCTATGAGCCAGCGGGTCGAGGTTCGATTTCCGGTTAGGGCACATCCCCGGGTGTGGGCTCCATCCCCAGTGTGCGGCATGCAGGAAGCAGCTGATTGCTGATGTTTCTCTATCGTAGATGTTTCTCTCTCTCTCTTCCTCTCTGAAATCAATAAAAATATATTTAACACAAAAGTGTTTTGCCTCATACCTGTGTCATACTTAAAACCGACATTTCCCCTTTGTTTTATTTTGTCCGTTATCTCCTGAACTCTAAGGTCAAAGTCGTCGCTACCAGTAGGGGCGGTAAAGCAGAGAGAGCAAGGCCCTGGGGTCCTGGAACTCCATGAGTCAGTGGACCTGTGACCATTTTTGACCTCCAAAAAGGGTGATGATGTCTTAGAGTTCACCGTGATCTTATAATCATCATCATTTGGTGACCAGGTATTGAGTGCTGATTATGAAATAACTTTTTAAAAAAATATATTTTATTGATTTTTTACAGAGAGGAAGGGAGAGAGATAGAGAGCCAGAAACATCAATTAGAGAGAGAGAGACATCCATCAGCCGCCTCCTGCACACTCCCCACTGGGGATGTGCCCGCAATCAGGATACATGCCCTTGATCGGAATCGAACCCGGGACCTCTCAGTGCACAGGCTGACGCTCTATCCACTGAGCCGAACCGGTTTCGGCTATGAAATAAGAGGCCCAAGCCTGGGCCATAATAACGTTCAATGACCACGCCAGGGTGCCTGTGCCGCTGCCGAAAAGCTGGGTGCCGTGGTGTCTCTCTTCTATTTTTATGGAACCCTCCTCCCCAGCTGGCCTCCAGGTAAGCAAGCTAAAGATAGAAACTTTGCCTGCCTTTCAGCCCTCCCTGTGCCCCCTCCGAGTGCGTGAGAAAATGCAGCCGGCATCTCCTGGAAGATTAGGAGGGCAGTAAGATTCCGCAGCCACCTTCCGGCTGACATCTGAGCCCTGCTTTCAGCACGGTCAAGCCTTTCGGAGGCAGCCAGCGCATGGCTCGTATCAAACTCTATATTTAGGAAGAACAACTGGGAGCTATGACAGGAATTCTTTTTAACACTTAGCCTTACACCGAGTTCTCCTCCAGCCCCGCGCCCGCAGCCGCCCTCAATCCCGGGTGAGGCACCGAGCACTTGAGCTATTTCAGCCACATGCGAGGCGGCGGAATTGAGATCGCAGCTCAGAGGACACCAGGCGCCCCTTCCACCTTCTGAGGAGCCTCGCCTTCTTGCACCTGGCTGCCCGGGGACTCCCCTTAGGCAGTGGACGGATCCAGCAAGCAGGTAAGCAGAGGGGCGAAGCTGGGGCGACCGAGCTTTCTTGATACCTGGCTTGAAGTGACTCCTTGTAACTTTGTGGGCTTGTAACCAGTGGGTGTGTAGCTTCTTGGTAAATTCACCGGTCATGGGGGATATTGCTGCTTCTGTTTTATAGAGTGTGTGTGTGTGTGTGTGTGTGTGTGTGTGTGTGTGAGAGAGAGAGAGAGAGAGAGAGAGAGAGAGAGAGAATATTGAACTAAAAGTAGTTTGTATTGATAGTGACATTAAGAAAATTTCCCCCTGTCCAGCTTTGATGACTGTGATCCTGAATATGATATCATTTTGATTCTTATGGCCGGGGTTACAGTCGATCAGCTGCAGACTGATGTGGGCTGTAAGCCTAGAAATGATCAGAATTTGGGGCAGAGAAAAGCGAGCTCATTGATGCACCTAAACGCAAGTGATTGCCAGGGTTGTTACACAGTTCGGGTTGAAAATGCTTCTCTCATCTCCCTAAGCCCCGGGCTTGGCCTCAGTGACAGAACTGTATCCACGTAACAGATCGATCAATACCTCAGACCCATCCTCTGAAAGCCCCACCTGAGTCACCGTGCCCCCCGTCCCCAGCAGGGGCGAGGTCAACACTGCCGTCTCTTTGTGGGCACCAGGTTCTGAAATGTGGGAACACGCTGTACCTCTTTCCCTCTCAGCGTATTTCAGGCCAAGGGAAGAAGGAGTTGTGTTGGTTCAGACAGCTGACCATCTTTCTACCCCCTTCTCCGAATTATTTTTAGCTGCGAGACAGAAGACAATACCCTTTGGGACTTCACTCGAGCCATTTCATTGACCAGTGACAAGAACAAAACAAAACCCCTCCTTGGCCAATATTGATTTACTTCCCTCCGAATCCACTCTTAGGAAATTAGCGATAGGAACGTCGACAGCCTTTTAGTTAAGCCAGAGCCCTGTTTGAAGTCAGATATTAGGCGCCGCCCCGTGAAAAACCAGCAGAGGTACCGGACAGGACTGGGGGTTCAGACCAGGAAAGGTTCCTCAATGCTTTGCAGAGCTACCCAACTACCCAGGCAAACTCCACCGCGCTCAGCTGGCAAGCATTTCCATTCTAGTACACGGGCTGCGCCTAAGACAATACACGCCTTGTCAAACTTTCCGTGTTTCCAAATTGTAGCCAGAAGCAGGAGATACAGTATCGGGGGAGAGCTATAAAGAGCACCTCTTTGTAGCAGGGGCCCCAGTGTGAGTGGAGTGGTGCAGCTAAGGGAGAGCTTTCGCTTCCCCCCCCCACCCCCCCCCCCCGTCCCGGACAAGGCGCGCAGCTAAAGAAGGAAGGTGCGTTCGCCACGCTGCATCCCTAACGGAGGTGAGTGCGGGGCCAGGGGATCGCCAGGGAGCGCTGTCTATTTTTATGCCTCGCCGTGCTCTGCCCTGATTTCGCCGAGAATAATGAGGACAGCGGGAGCGGCCCGGGAGCGATTTACACCATCGCCATCTAGCCTGTGTGCCAGGGGTGAGAGCTGGGGTCTGACCAACTCTTCAGAGCTGTCCCCACCGCACGCATGTATGTGAAGAAGCAATGTGCGTGCAGGTGAGATTGTGCCGAAGTTATGTCGGCAGGAGGGTGCGAGGGACAGGTCCTCTGGTAGACGGAGGGGTGCACAAAATACAAATCGACACCGTTCAGGGAAAAGAAAACAAAACAAAATCAGCTTAATTTTTCCAAACCTCAATGCCGTATGAAATAGCACAGGCATCACCTGATTTTTTTTTTTACATTCCAACCTGTTATTGTAATCACATAGAGAAATTCCCAATTGCCACACTTTCAAATCAAGACATTTTTAAAAGTTCCCGAGTGCTATTGGTTAAAGTGTAGTTGTACAGGCATAAAGTATCCTATCTGCCGAGATACGAAAGTCCTGTGCAAATTACTGCTTTGAGTGGCTTCCAGTGGCTTTTGAAGAATAGAAACATTGAAAATTAAACTGCCACGCTTTTCCTTTTGAAACTGAGCTGTGTGTCCTAGATCCAAAAATTAAAAATCCTTCATTGGGTCTTTGACATTGCAGGGAAGACAGCCACCGATTTGAAGCAGATAATAGAGCCCAATGCATCCCGAGTTGTTTAATTAGTTGCTGTTTTACACTTTTTTAAAGCAAATTGAAAAGAATTCTACCTAGACCCTCAGGCCTGGAGACTTTCTCTCAAAATGATCAAAAACATTCAGGTGAAACTTTAAAAAAAAAAAAAAAACCTCATTGTTTTCAGATGTGTGGCTCCAAAGACTATCTACTTGGATATACTGTTTGTAGAGATTGAAAAATTATGCGATTATGTCACTTCATGTAATAGAGACTAAGACTTTGAAGATCTTAAAAAATGTAAGTTTTCCTCGAATTCTCGGATCTTTTATCTCTAAAGCAGGGGTGGGGAATGTCTGGCCCACGGGCCATACGAGGCTGGCAACATCACGTGGTCTGGCCCTGCCAAGGCAGCCGCAGGTGGGACTCGAAATTCAATAAACCTAGGAGCTTTACTCTTAGCAACATGCATTTATATTAAATGAATCACATTAGGCCAGTGGTCAGCAAACCGCGGCTCGCGAGCCACATGCGGCTCTTCGGCCCCTGGAGTGTGGCTCTTCCACAAAATACCTCGGCCTGGGCGAGTCTAATTTGAAGAAGTGGCGTTAGAAGAAGTTTAAGTTTAAAGAAATGTGGCTCTCAGAAGAAATTTCAATCGTTGTCCTGTTGATATTTGGCTCTGTTTACTAATGAGTTTGCCGACCACTGCGTTAGGCGAATGGTGTTATAAATACCTAAATGGCCCTTGGCAGAAAGGTTCCCCACCCTTGCTCTCAAGGACTGAGGGGCATCGCAGCATCAATTCTCACACTGTGCCGAAAGCTGAAGATTAGGTTACAGCAGCCCTAAAATGTCACTAGCTATGGGCAACGACAGGAAAATAATCAATATTGGAGGTCAGCTATTAGATGCTGACTTTACCCTTCACGAGGCATTTTCAGGAACATCATGTCACTTGGGTGGTTACCCACAGCCTGTGAAGCAGGTGCAATGGAAGGAAGTGGGAATGGACCCAGAGATTTTTGAGTGACGGTAGTCCAGGTACCGCAGGATTCGTGGCCAATGGCAAGACTGCTGGCTGGGTGCGATTCCTCACCAGTTAGCGCATCCACTTACACCAGTGGAGAGAGGGTAGGCTGTCAGCCCGTTAGCTGGTTTCAGTTTAAAAAGCAGCCTGCTCCGAATGCACTGAGTTTGTCATTTTTTCCCCGCGGTTCTGTTGACATGGAATAGACCAAGTGACAACAACACTGGTGCAGAGCTGGGCTGTCCCCTGTCCTCCCCCCCCCCCGCGGGCCACCAAACCATAGTGACCACTAAACCCTCGTCAGGATGCAGGAGCTGAAAGCAAGCAAAAATCCCGGGGAAAGGTAGCCCTACTAGTCTCGGGGATCGGACAGGGTCACAGGGTCGTGGAAGTTCTATTTGCCTTCGGGGCTGTTTGGTTCAAAGAAAAGAGGTGAGGCCGGCCTCTGCACACATGGGGGGGTGGTGCGGCCTATTTCCTGGGTCACTGGGCCAGACAGACACGTGCAGAGAGAGCATCGCAGTGGTAAGAACGAAGTACGTACAGGCAATTTCTTTGGGGACGTTCAACGGAGAGGAGGCGGTCTCTTTTGACCGACGCATCGCCCTGGCAACAAGGAATTCGGATCAAAAGTTCAATTTCCAGCACAAAGCTCCCGGGGGCCCCAGACAAAGGTGTTTTCTTCCCACAGCCTCTTCGCTTGGCTGCTCCGGGCCGGGGCGGGAGGGCAGGGAAGGAGGCGATGGCGCCTTTCAAGTTTCTGATAGCCTATCATTAGCATCGGGGGCCAGGCGGCTCAGCGTTTCGGCTCCTGAATGATTTATCCGGGGCTCTCGTGTTCCCACTCCCCGAGGCTTTAGGAAGGGGAGTCGCTAAGTAACTCGGGAACCCGAGCCTGAAAGAATAGATGGCCAGTGAAAGGGGTGACTGCCCCGTTGAATAATGAGTTAAGTTCGAATTTATCAAGACCGAGAATCTGAATGCCGCCACCTCTAACAGTTTCTTATTTGTGTGTTTTTTTGTTTGTTTGTGTGTTTTTTTAGGGATAAGACTGCGCGAATATGTCGAAACAGCCAGTTTCCAATGTCAGAGCCATCCAGGTGAGTGGGCACATGTGTGTGGTAACAGCAGCTCGGTGTTTGCGGAATAAACCAGCCTTTTGGCAGTTGCTTGACCCTGGTGATTACCTTCAAGGAGAAGAGAAAGACCCCCTTAAGGGACACTTGAGGACAGCTCGAAGGTGCCATGAAAGAGGAAGAAGCTATTTTGGTTTAATTGTGCTGAATTATAAGACAATCAAGGTTTATGAATGAGAAGGAACTGTTCTACAAAAACATGTCGCGCGTATGTTTTTTGGATGTGTGCGTGCCTGATAGATAGGCTCGTGGATAGACGGGAAGAAATCCAATTTCCATCTTAATATCCACTTGCGTTTGTGGAGCCATCTGTTTAAAATACGTCTTTCTGTAAATAGTAACCTTTTCTTGTCAAGCGTTCTTCCCAAGGCCTGGGTATTTATCTTTTTAAAGTACATATGCTATTATGTCTCAACCAGCCCTCCCAGCAAATTCATTCTCTGGTTGTTTCAACGGATGTGTACGCTCACAGGAAGGGGAGAGGGAAGCAGGCATTTGGGAACACAGATACAGTTATGGAGATAACGTTCAATATTTGTCTTTACCAACTTGTTACTTCTCCTAAGGGCTCTGTGTTCAACTCTCAAATGGCTCCCACATTGGGATGTTGGCCGCGCATGCGCTTTACTGTAAAATTCTATCTTTCCATCAGCGTGGAACCATCTGTGCTTTCTCGAAAGGAACTTTCAGACATTGTTTTCCTGGACTTTTGAAAAATTACACATTTTTAAAATAAGTATATTTTTATTGATTTCAGAGAGGAAGGGAGAAGGCGAGAGAGAGAAACATCAATGATGAGAGAGAATTATTGATCGGCTGCCTCCTGCACGCCCCCTACTGGGGATCGAGCCTGCAAACTGAGCATGTGCCCTTGACTGGAATCAAACCTGGGACCCTTCAGTCCACAGGCTGACGCTCTACCCACTGAGCCAACCCAGCTAGAGCTTTTTTGGGCTTTTTTTGAATGCTGCAAAACATGTGGCAGTTCCTGAATATTTTGGGTCTGATGCACCATCCCGGCATAAACATACTCATAAGCGAGTGGTGGTATTTCGAAGAGGTGTGCACGTGGCCAAGTTGTGGGGTGAGAAATCTTGGTGCACACTGGTGATAGAGATGCGTGAAGGGACAAATCTTTCCCTCTGGTGATCAACGCAGAGCCTTAAATAGACGGACTTCTTAAGTGGCAACTTCTACAACCACCTCTGGAAACGTGTCACAGAACAAAGCACCAAGGAAGAACCTGTTGGCAAGGGAGGAGTCGACCTCACATGGCCACACTTGGCTTTCTGGTGTCCACCTAATGGGTCTGTGGCATAGCCTGACACTGGGGGTGCAATGGATTTTACCTCCCAGATCTGTGGCCTCCTTGGGCCTTTGAACCTCCTCTTCACCAGTGTGCCCGGTGGTTCATGGCACGGGCTCTGAGGCCAGATTACTGGGCTTTGAATCCCTAAGCCATTTTGTAAGAGGGTGGCATCATGGGAAAACAACTTCACCTTGGTGCCTCTATCTCCACATCTGTAAAATGGGGATCATACTGGGACTCATCTCCGAGGGCTCTTCATACAAGATACGTACAACGGCAAAACAAGCCCTCATTACGTGTCAACCATTATTACAAGGATTATTATTTAGGAATGCTCTATGTTCAAGCGATGATTGCTGCACTTAAAGCTCTCACGGCACTAAACAGAAACTTCCTTTTGATTTTGCAGGACACAAAAGCATAGGCCTTTCAGGCTGCCTTTGCTTCCCTTCCTTTTAAAGCTGAAAGCGTGTTGATTTTTCTTCTTTAGTGCTTCCCTCAAATCGACACTGAAAATTCACCCGTGTTTTATCTAATAATTTTGACCTTGATATATTTTTAGCTTTGTAACATTTACAAAGTCGCTATTGACTGCTCTCAATAACTGTTATTATACTGCATTTAAAAAAAAATCCATTCACTCTACCGAGAGTGGTTCCTTACGGATGTGGTATTGCCTCTCTCGATATATTTTATGCCACACAAAAACCCTAATTTAATGCACCTTCAAATGAAGTATTATTTCTTGTGGTTAAAGAGGATCTGCACTATCTGATATTTTCCCATTATTTCTGCATTAACCTAAAGTAGGGTCCATTAAATCAAATGGGAAAATGGTTACGCTATACAAATGGCTGACAGGAGGGACATTGTCGAGGGTACAGTGTTGTCTGGAACAAAGAGAAAGGCCAGCGGATGAGGGAGTGCCCTGGTTGTGTAAATACCATTTAAAGATCTTAAATGTTCGCTTCAACACTCTCCTTTTTATTAAGATCTTGTCTCAAACCCAGTACCACTGTCATTTCCTGGGTGCATACTTTGTGCCCGACACCACGCTAAGTGGAGGCTCTGCAGAGATGAATTGATAGCTGATCTCTGCGATGAATTGATAGCTGATCTCTGCGTTCGAGGAGCCCATAGTTTCCTCAAGTTACTAGCTGTGTGCGTTTGGGAAAGTTGTTGTTCTCTTTGTGCCTCGGCTTCATCATTTGTCAAGTGGGAGGAAAATAACGGTACTGATCTCATAGGTTTGCTGTGAGTGTTACATGAATGGACACTCATAGATGCTTAGGCCAGTGCCCGGTTCATTGTAACTGATGGATAACTCTCCCCCATTAGTAATCATCATCTAGTTCAACAGTTCCAAGCGTGTGTCTCTTGGAATTCAGGTTTTATGGGATGTCGTTACTGAAAGGGTTCCATGACAGAGTGTTTGGGAAACATTATGTTGGGCAGACTTGAATAGGATCTTTACTGTGGAATTTCTCAGAGTGCACTACTTGCTAATGGCTCCGCCGGTTCCCAAGAAGGTGGTAATATGTACAATGTTTTTTAAACAGATGGGACCATGTTCATGAGTACTTGCAGATTAGTATTTGGCAGGGCAGACTTCTGGAAATAATGACTTAGATCTTTATTTGGTCTGGATGGAATGAATCTTAGTCACTGTCAACCACACTTTTAGCAGGCAGTTAGGTAGCTGACTTACTTACTGCACCTATGTGCATCACACAACATGGAGCAAGACGGTCACAAATCTCTGCCTGGCCACTCACTCGCGGTGCGATCTCAGCTTAACCTTTTGTAAAATAGGTCAATCACACTATTTAACAAGATGATTGTAATAAGTAAACAAAATAATGCATGGTTTATGGCACACCAATTCCTGAAGAGATGGCTTTTGTAACTATCCAAGTAATGCAAGAACGGCCTTGCTTCTCTTCAACTGGTTCTGTCTGCCCATGCTCTAGAATAAGAGGGGGGCCAGAATTAGACCCACACTTGGAGGACACGCTCAGTTCTTTCACCTCCATACGGAAGAAGAGGTGGCCTTTGAATTGTAAGAAGGTTCTACGTAAGCCTACATTTCTCTTCAGTTGTATTAACGAAATGTCATTTATGCCGAGGATATAAATATAACCCTAAGAAGTCAGTTGATCTTTTCAGAGGCAAGAGAGGGCTTTTGTCTCCAAAGCAGCTGATAAAAATCCTTACCAGATGTGGGTAAATCTTTTCTCCAAAAACAAAAACAAAAAAACCCCCAGAAAGTAAATATTTTGGGGTTTGTAGATTATTGGGTCTCTGTTCCAACGACTCAGCTCTGCCATCATAGCACAAGAGCAGCCGTAGGGAACACACAAATGAATGAGTGTGGCTGTTCGCCAGTGAAACTTTATTTGCCAGAACAGGTGGCAGGTTGGATGTGGCCCATGGGCTGGAGTTTGCTGACCCTGGTTGTGTCCTCTCCAAGCTGACTGTTAAACTCCATTGTTGATGGGAGTGGATTTGCAACCAAGGTAACGCCAGCACACTGGGCATCGTGGATCTGATCCCTTCAGATGAAAGAATTTGATGTGACAGGTGGCGGGGAAAGCTAGAGCTGCCGGGAAATCTAATGCCATCAGCGATCTGCTTGGTGAATTTTTCTAATGAGACCAAGTGACACTGGCCACTGGCCGCACCTGCCTGTCTTTCCCCTTCCTCTCGTACGTACTTCATGTGAAAACCACCAGGGGCCTTCCCAGGGCCTCAGGCCACGCAGACCCAATGGTCTCTTGGTCGTCACTTGTCCTTTCTCGCGACCATTGATCAAAGTAAGCTGCGTATTATTTGTCCTCTCCCAGGAGTTCTGAGAGCGTCATGGTCAAATGGAGAAGAGTCCTAGCTGTGCTCTGGGACTTCACTTCCCTGGTCCTCGTCGTCTGCAAAGGGGGGGCGTTTCATGAAATGACCTCTAGGCCTCTGTCCAGCTTCTAATACTTTATGAACTTCTGGAGAGTAGCTTCCAAGGTTTATTATTAGAATGATAATAATAGTAACAGGTCCTTCAGGGTTTACTATGTACTTGGCGCAGTGCAAATGGGATTTCTAAGGATTATAATGAAAGAACTCACAGGCTCAACAGCTTGTAAGTAGGACAGTCAGGACCCAAACTCAGATTTTGTCATCTTAAAGCCCACGTGTGGATCAACCCTGCCACACTGTGTGGCCTCATTAGTTACCATCCCTGCCTTGGCATGGAGAGTAGGGATAGAGGAGTGGGTGCAGACCATCTAAAGTAGTGGTTCTCAACCTTCCTAAGGCCGCGACCCTTGCATACAGTTCCTCATGTGGTGGTGACCCCCAACCATTAAATTTTGCTACTGTTATGCATCATGATGTAAATATCTGCATTTTTCGATGGTCTTAGGCTACCCCTGTGAAAGGGTCGTTTGACCCCCAAAGGGGTCGCGACCCATAGGTTGAGAACCACAGATCTAAAGGCTAATCATAAGTACTAAGGCTATTGGAAAGACAATGTCCATTTTATGGAGGCTGGATCCTCCCTTTAAAAGAGTTCAACCAACATTCAGAAAGTGTCAGCATTTCAGTGAAGAAGCTCATAGCTTACACTCATTAAAGTAATCTTAAACGTAAACTGGCTAGGAGTGACAAGTACAAAGTAAAGTGACAAAGCGACAAACACAGTCTCAAAATAGAAACGACCCAGGCCGCAGACTTCCCACCTCTCTGCTTAAGTGACTTAATCAAGCTGCTTGAAAACCAAAGCTAACTCCTCTATCATACCTTTTAAAGGAGTGATTATTGAGTCCTGTGTCATTAGTGAGTGCAGAGCTTCTTACTATGGGGAGTTTTCTATTGTTACTCAATCCACGTGGAGAACAGAATTATCGTGATGTCCCGACTGTTAATACCCTCTCTCTTCTCCACCTGTTATCATATCGTTGTTCTTCTACTCTCGTGGAAGGATAAAACAGCGTACCCCCCAAAAAAAGTACATATAGGGACAATGTATGTTTCCAGTTTAGGATTTCCAGTGTAAAAAAGGTTTCAGGGGTACGACAGTCCTTAGTACAAAGGACTAGACTACCACCACCCACGGTTGGTCAGTTAAACCCAACACATTGATTAAACTAAAAAGGATAATAATAATACATACCTTCCTTTAATATTTTATTGAAATTCAAGCATAAAAAATAAACTTTCCTTTGCCACTTGTTTTAATGTAGAGTTAAGGCCCTTTCTTTGACTCTAGCTACTGTTTTTCCCCCTTAGGCAAATTACTCGAATGCATTGTTTAGGATTTCTAATGCTGGACTCTAAGGGTAGCCAGAACTTGAATGTAGCAGTCTGATTCTAAGGGTTCAGTGCTACTTCCAGAGGGTAATCTTTGCTGCTCTAACCAGGGTGTCATATTGGTGGCATGAGGCAAGCAGTCATATACTGGCTAAGAGATGTCATTTTTTGAGGTTGACATTTACACGTACTTCAGAATTATAACCTGCCTCCAACCAATAGTGCACATTATCTTGATAGCTATAGAGTACACTCTTGAAGTTTGCTCTTCCCTGGATGACGAGACTACAGTTGAGTCATTCAGGAAATTATTGATGAGAACAAAAAGTGTTGAGAACAGAGAAAAAAAAGAAAGAAAACCTTTTAGAAAGAAACATCTTGGGTGAAGAAGAGTGTCTGAGTGGGAGTTTCTCAGGTTGAGTCAGAAAGTTTTGTAATATTCTGAATCCATTCCACACTTCACGAATCCCCGAAGATGAAGGAGCTGGGCATTCTGCTCATATAGAATTTTCGTTTCAAAGAGGCTGCATTATATTTTAGTTGGTACGTATGTCTGTCTCTCTTAATGTAGGCTAATATATCAAATAGGAGTCTCATTTTCTAATCAACTATTAAGGAAACACACCTTTCTTTCTGAGTCTTCAGTGAAAGATGCTAGACATTTCAGAAGGCCACTTCCTGCTCCATTCAGAGAAGGCCTGTGACTGTAAGAATAGGAGAGCACAGAGAGAAATACCAAACAGCCCTATAGATTCCTCGGCCCACCCATTGGAGAACGACAAGGGGAGGCTATAGATTCTGGAAGGAGCTGTTGGGGACCTTTGAAAAATAAGATATAATCAGTTGGGGGAGAGCCATCTGAAACAAGTATTGCAAAGGGAGGAAACCCCAAAAACCTCAGCACTGAAAGGATAGACAGAGTCAGGACCAAGAGGGAGGAGGAGGTAAGAGAACAATGGCCATGGCAAGAAAAGTGGGTTGGGGTTGTCTGTACCCGGTGGCTGGCAGCTATGAGAATCCAATCCACCGGGGAAAGCTGTCTTTCCATTGTGAGTCACACAGGAGTGGCTGTGGAGGGAATATTGTTTCCAGAATCCTCGGGCTCAAAGCCTGAAGCCACGCAGGAGAACAATACAAATAATTAAGGGAGTAGTGGAATTAACTTACAAGGAATTCTTTCTGCTTTTCTTCACCTGGTGAGATCAAGTGTGGTATTCATTTCACATCAGATAGGTCTATTATCAGGGAACTGTATCCTGTTCTGGCAAAAGATGATCTCGTAGATTTTTTTCCATTCCCAACTTCGAGGATGTAACAAATTATGTATAGCTTGGGAACGCGATGCACTGGGTCTGCTGCGTCAGAGGCACATTTAAAAATAAGATGCATAAACCTCCAGGATGGAAAAGAAATTCAAGGAGATGTGTGACGAAAACAAACACAAAAACAAAAGAAGAAAAAAAAACAACCCTGCCTCCTTTACATTTATACAGACTCTCTATAGCAGTGGTTCTCAACCTTCCTAATGCCGTGATCCTTTAAGACAGCTCCTCATGTGGTGGTGACCCCCAACCATAAAATTATTTTCATTGCTACTTCATAACTGTAATCTTGCTACTGTTATGAACTGTAATGTAAATATCTGATAGGCAGGATGTATTTTTGTTGTTACAAATTGAACATTATTAGAGCATAGTGATTAATCACAAAAACAATATGTAATTATATATTGTGAAATATTTATTTCTAATTATAAATAAATGAAATTTTTGTCTTGAATCGTGGTGTAGCATGGGTAACAGTCTTCATAGGACAACAGTAAACTACATTGCTACACTTTGCTACACCGAGGAGCGGTCTGTTGGTTCCTAAGACCATGGGAAATAGGTGCTTTCTGATGGTCTTAGGCGACCCCTGTGAAAGGGTCGAGACCCACAGGTTGAGACCCACTGCTCTATAGAGAAGGAATTCCAACCTTACAGCAACTCCAGGTCATCAACGTTAAGCTTTTTCAGTGTTTGTTTATTCTTTCATAAAAGGCAGCTCAAATCCAAAACTCATTTTGGGGAGTAAATATCATACCCAATTTATAGACAGAAAAAGGGAATCACTGAGAAGGTATTTTATCTGGAAACAGAGTCAGTGAAAGAGACAAAAATATGACACCATTGTCTAGCCAGTGGATTAAAAACAGAGAGCTACAGGTCTATGTATTTCTATCAAATTCAAGTTAGAAGCAAGTTTTCTTATGGCTATAATTTAGTCTATAATTTGTCCCTCAAATGCCATCGCCCTACAATTATATTAATAAGTCATCTCTAACCACTTCCAAGCCGACACTCCCTTTAGTTGTACATTAATGACTGGGTACTCGACACATTCTTAGTCTGCTCTGGACCCTGTCAATATTGGCTGTCACAAAACCCATTTAGGTTCTTGGTTTCTTAAGCGATGCCTTAAAGATGAAAAAGCATCGAGTCAGTGAGTTTATGGTTCATTTTTCCATGTGCCTTTTCATTGATAACTCTGCTGGAATTATCCATTCGTGTGCCCCTTTCCAAGGCCATTTCGAAGTGTAAGCGTGCAATGTTAGGACAAGTGTAGAGAATTTCAGAGTGGCTAGAGCTTTGGTCCAGTGAAAGGAGCTCTTTAGAAAAGGGTGTGATAGAGTAAAAAGTCCGCCCCTTTTGTTTAGAATCCAGGATTTTCTGGGAACTGTTTGCGTGACCTTGAGCAAATCATCCAATCTCTTAGAGGCTCAGTTTCTTCTTCATCAGTAAAATGCAGATACTCCAAACATCAGAAGTTTATTGTGAAGACGTAGGTGTTGTGATGAGGAGGCTACATAGTACAGCTTGGGGGTGAATAAGGTAGTTTGTGGTAGATGGATGTGGGGGGGAGTAGTTACTGTCCCATAACCTTACCACCGGATTAAGATGAAAGCTAGCCTCAAACCCCACTCTGCCACAACACAGACCTTTCTGAAACACACAACATTCATTAGCAAGCGAGCATAAAACCAGGTATACAGTCTGGCTGTGAGTTGGATAAAGCCTCAGCCCTTGTCCCTTTAAGTGCTCCAAATGACTGCCACCTTGCATAAAAGGATCACGTGAGGCAGGTGCGGATCCTGTTGCCCTTACTTGGCAGCAGCCAGCTGGAAATCCTCTTTATCAGTGGCTGGAGGCAGGCCTATTTGGGGATCAGTCCTCCAGCGACAGGCTTCAGATTCTGACACTCAGTTCGGCAGGCTGCGGATTGCCTCCAAAACAGCTTAACCAATCTTCATAGCTTAACCTCTAATTTCATACATCAAATCAATTTCTAATGCTCACTCTATTATTTCACCTGTTTTTTTAAAAAAACATATTTTATTGATTTTTTACAGAGAGGAAGGGAGAGGGATAGAGAGTTTGAAACATCAATGAGAGAGAAACATTGATCTGCTGCTTCCTGCATGCCCCCCACTGGGGATGTACTCGCACCCAAGGTACATGCCCTTGACCGGAATCGAACCTGGGACCCTTCAGTCCGGGCCGACGCTCTATCCACTGAGCCAAACCGGTTTTGGCTTCACCTGTTTTTCTTGTACATTTTTTTTTCCAAGCAGTGAGCCTCCAGTGTTGGTGAAGATATGGCTAGCAGAAATACTTGAAGTAGCAATCCTGGGAATGTGGTCTTAGTGATATTTTACCACCTAACCACCCCAGAAGGCTGAACTCCCAATTAGAGAAATAGGTATTCCCAGTGTTGCAGTTTAAACCAAAGTGCACATAGATAGGGTGTCCCCCAAAATGTATACACATACTTTGATTAATTATAAAGGCAGTATTTTTAAAAATATATTTCACTTTCAAAATTGAGCTATCAGCTGTTAAAGTGTGTATATATTTTGGGACACCCTTTATAAATACCATGCAATTTTTACTTAAAGGGTTCCATGATAGAGTGTTTGGGAAACATTATGTTGGGCAGAGCTGAATAGGCAAATATTTTAAGTATATGTTAATACCCATTTAGGGATGATCTATTTCAGTGGTCGGCAAACTCATTAGTCAACAGAGCCAAATATCAACAGTACAACGATTGAAATTTCTTTGGAGAGCCACATTTTTTAAACTTAAACTTCTTCGAACGCTACTTCTTCAAAATAGACTCGCCCAGGCTGTGGTATCTTGTGGAAGAGCCACACTTAAGGGGCCAAAGAGCCGCATGTGGCTCGAGAGCTGTGGTTTGCCGACCACTGATCTATTTGAATGGCTGTTAGATTGGCTCCACAAGTTCTGAGGAATCGCTCATGGCCTTGAGCTTGGGGGAAGCAGATGGGGTTCTGGGCTCCCTAGCACCTCAGTCGCAGCAGTTCCACCCCCACCTAGTTTGCATTTTATTTATTTACTTATTTTCAAATATATTTTATTGATTTTCTCCAGAGAGGAAGGGAGAGGGATAGAGAGTTAGAAACATCCATGAGAGAGAGACATCAATCAGCTGCCTCCTGCACGCCCCCTACTGGGGATGTGCCCACAACCAATGTACATGCCCTTGACTGGAATCGAACCTGGGACCTTTCCATCCCCGGGCCAACACTCTATCCACTGAGCCAAACCGGTTTTGGCCTAGTTTGCATTTTAGATGTTTCCACAATACAGTACTTTTCTTGAAGGAAGGGTTCCATGCCAAAGGTTTGAAAACCACCGATGAAGCCTAACATTCATATTACAGATGGGGAAGGTGAGCACACAGCAGCTGTCACTTTTTCAAGTACAGATGCCCTGTAGCAACTCCTGGCATTGGGCTCTTTTCACCCAGGTACTGCCAGGTCTGACCAGCAGACCCCGAGCGACGGATTAATCCATTATTTTGACACACGTTTCTGTGAAAGAGAGGCTAAGGGGCTTGTTTGCCTTTAGAAACCAAAAACAGCCTCGATTGCCTGCCTCCTTAGGTTTATTTTTTTAATTTAATAAATCTTTATTGTTCAGATTATTACACTTGTTCCTCTTTCCCCCCTCCCCCCATAGCTCCCCTCCACCTGGCTCCCACTCCTCCCACTGCCCTTACCTCCCCCCGCATTGTCCTCATCCATAAGTGTATGATTTTTGTCCAGTCTCTCCCTGCACCCCCCCTCACCCCTTTCCCGCTGACAATTGTCAGTCCACTCCCTTTCTGTGCCCCTGATTCTATTATATTCACCAGTTTATTCTCCTTAGGTTTTTATTGTAACAACAGCTTGAACTAAAATTAACCTCTAGATACAATCAGCAGGGTAAGTATCCTTGAGAAAGCACGTGCTTCTACAAGGTCAGGTCTTAAAGACTCAACATAGAGGTTCTAGCAAAACACCCCGGGGATCGGACTTGTTTGGAAAAGTCAAGGTAGGGGCTGCCACCTTAGGCAAGGTTCCCGAAAAGGCCCCCCCAATCTTTAGGAGAAACCTCCTTACAGACTTTCCAACCAAGTTCTGTGCGTCCCCACAATGTGCCACGGAGAGTTTACATGCATGGCTAACATTAATCTGTGAGCAAGAAAAGGTGGTACTCCCACAGCACCGTCTTGGATGACTTTTACATGTTCCTTTACTGAAAACTACAACCTACTATAGAACATACACACATGATTAACCTGGTTAGTTCAGCAATCAAATCCTTCCGAAACAGTGTTCACTTGAATTCGTCATTGGGAAGATGTCCTTTGTAGAAACGTAATAAATGGGTCATGGGAGTAATGATCTAATCCGTTAACCTTCTTCCAAACAGTACCTCTCAGGAATTTACCTCTTTCACCTAAACTGACTATAGTAATGGAAATAGTTTTGGGTTCAATAGAGATCGTCTTCGTGGGTCTTATACATATATTGTTTCGATCTTACTTCAGGACCCTAATGATATATTACCCAATCTGTGACATGCAATTATAAAAGACTATTATTTTATGTCTTGCTAAGAAATAAAACATGTCAATTAAAATTTTAAGATACCGCCGAAACCGGTTTGGCTCAGTGGATAGAGCGTTGGCCTGCGGACTGAAGGGTCCCAGGTTCGATTCCGGTTGAGGGCATGTACCTTGGTTGCAGGCACATCCCCAGTGGGGGGCGTGCAGGAGGCCGCTGATCGATGTTTCTCTCTCATCGATGTTTCTAAATCTCTCTCCCTCTCCTTTCCTCTCTGTAAAAAAATCAATAAAATATATTTAAAAAAAATTTAAGATACCATTGCTGCAAAGACACATTCTGATTTCAGCGATATTAAAAGAGGTGCATCTCGCCTTCATAAGGCAACGAGTGTTTTATCGTAAGTGGAAAAAATATGTCCTACCTTCAGAAAATCTTTAACGCTTCTTTTATGTGAGTGATAGTCCTAGTTGAAGTGGTTTGCATTAAGCATCCTTGCCTTTTGATATCAGATGAAAGAGGGACAAAATTCAAGTTTACATATTCTCTTCACCAAGTTCAAATTGCTTTGTCAGTATATTCCTAGCATAATGTTGAGTACAACTCACGTTTATTAAAAAAGTATTTTTTGTTAACTGCAGATGGAGATTAGTATGTTATTTTAACGAAGGACAAGGATCTATGAACTGTGATCCAATAAATTAGACTTTCCAGCACACTTTTTACCCAATGGTGTGTTGGGAAGAAGGTAAAAAAGTACCAATTATAGAAACTTAAAAAAGTGCTGGGCCCAGCCAGTGTGGCTCAGTGGTTGAGCATCGACCTATGAAGCAAGAAGTCATGGCTTGATTCCCAGTCAGGGCACAGGCCTGGGTTGGGGGCTCCATCCCCAGGGCAGTGCATGCAGAAGACAGCCAATCACTGATTCTCTCACATCATTGATGTTTCTCTCTCTCTCCCTCTCCCTGCCTCTCTGAAATCAATAAAAATATATATTTTTTAAAAAGTGCTGGAACAGCCCTAGGACATGATGGAATATGAGGCAGTTTGAGAGGTGTGATCGCCCCCTCCCAGGTTAAATCTGAAGGAAACCGAAGGAGGGCTCAGGTGTGGGATGGCTTCTGCTGATGTTATTTCCTCCTCTCCTACCACTCCGTGCTCCTTCCTTACCCCAGAGAGAGAAAAATATTAAGCACCGCAGGAGGGCAACAGCCAGAACAAACCGTCTTCAAAGCCTCCCACTGAATCTGACCTAAGGACGAACACCAGAAATCTGTGATAAATAGAAGTCAAATTTGCTTTTGCATAGTTCTGTGCTGTCATTACCACAATTTTCTGGAGGTAAAAAAAGCTTTAAAGATGTACTTTTCAGATGCCTTTTTTTTTCCTCACAAACAATTACTGTCTCAGAGTGTCATTACCATTTCTTACGTCTCTGGAGCTAAATCTTCCCTGTTTTCTCTTTTAGGCAAATATCAATATCCCCATGGGAGCTTTTCGGCCAGGAGCTGGGCAACCTCCGAGAAGAAAAGAGAGTTCTCCAGAAACAGAGGAGGTGAGGAAAACCTGTCTTGCTCCCCCAGAATCCTGACTGGCACGGGGCAGAGGCACGTTGGGGGCTGGTTCTCTAGGGCAATGGAGGGCAGGAAGGGAAGAAGGTCAAAGAGTCATCACAAAGTATATGCAGTCCTTTGATGTCTTGCTCCATTGGCCATGAAACACGCTGGTCCTAGCTTCCCTCCCGCTGAATTTAAGTGCTCGGCGCAGTTACGTGAAGATGATGGTTTAACATGACGCCTGTTGAGTGAGTGTATCTGCTTGTTTGTGTATGTGTGGGGGCGGGGGGCGCACAGCCTCTCAGATGCTCTTGGTCAACAACAGTCCCGAGCTTGGTAAGTGTTCACTCTGGCTTGGACTGAGCTAAGCCGGATGCAATGAGTACGGATTCTGATGGGGGATGAGCCCCTGGGGAGCACAGGTACCAAGCACATTACATTTCTTGTGGGTTCAACCAAAAGCTCCAATTCTGGCTACAGTGGCACCTCGAGATACCAGTGCCCTAACATACGAGATGTTTGAGATACGAGCCGTCGAGCAAGCGATTTTTGCTTTGAAATACGAGCAACATTGGAGATAGGAGTCATCGTGCGGATCGGCCGGCTGCACACGACCCACCAGTTTACCGAGACTCGAGCATCTCATAGTTTCCCACGCCTCAAGGTGACGGAACGAATTAAACTCGTATCTCGAGGTACCACTGTTATTTACTTTGACAAGAAGACTTGGCACGGGAGTCTATACATTTCTGTATTTCCCCTCTAATTCTTTACCTCTCCTCCAAATGCAAATACCTCATCTTCTAAACGGAGGCTAAAATGAATAATGAGGACAATAAATACAGAAAGGGCCCTTCCCCAAGTGTTGCTATTTCATCCCCCACTGTGCTGAAGGTCTGGTTCTGAAAACAAAAAAAAATTAAGGTTTTGGAGCATGTCATTAGCACAAGACAAGGGAAATGTCATTAAATAAAGTTGTACGGCATATAAAACTCCATTTTCTCTTTTTAAAAAGGTGAAAAGGCTGTTTTAACTTTTGTAGGAGACATTTTTGGTAACTGTCCCAAAAGAACACTTATCATCATTTCAAAGTTTCCTAATAAAACTGGCTGTCCCTCTTCTAACCTTCCACCCCATAAATAATTCCTGACATAGTCCCGAATTAGCAGTTCAGCCTCTAATCAATAGGTAATTTTTGAAAGGAGGAGATGAAGTATTTCATCCAAATTCTCAAATTTCAGCCATTAAGTCATCTTTCATGAGTACATTTTTAAAAAAATATATATTTTATTGATTTTTTTACAGAGAGGAAGGGAGAGGGATAGAGAGTTAGAAACATCAATGAGAGAGAAACATCAATTAGCTGCCTCCTACACATCCCCCGCTGGGGATGTGCCCAAAACCAAGGTACATGCCCTTGACCAGAATCGAACCCGGGACCCCTCAGTCCACAGGCTAATGCTCTAGCTGCTGAACCAAACCAGTCAGGCCATGAGTAAAAATTTTATAATATATATTTTTAAATATATTTTATTGATTTTTCACAGAGAGGAAGGGAGAGGGATAGAGAGCTAGAAACATCGATGAGAGAGAGAGACATCAATCAGGCGCCTCCTGCACGCCCCCTACTGGGGATGTGCCCGCAACCAAGTTACATGCCCTTGACCGGAATCGAACTTGGGACCTTTCAGTCCGCAGACCGACGCTCTATCCACTGAGCCAACTGGTTTCAGCCATGAGTAAAAATTTTAAACATACAAGTTGAAAGGACCTAACCTGACCTTTTCTTGTGGTACATGATCTCTAGTTCTGCTGCTGCTAGGTTGGCCATCCAGTTAACTAATGATCACGAGCTCGCTTTCTCTCTCTCTCTCTCTAGGATTTTGCATGTTATAAGAAAAAAGCACGGGGAGGTAAAAGGGTGGGCAGTGGAATTCTTCCCACACCTCCGTTTACCTGTAATTAGATTTCCTTCCTGCGCTTCCTTTTAAGCTGTGTCTGTCAACTGCCACGGCAACCAGTTGGAAGATAGCTTGACCCTCTTTTCTCACTGCATCGTGACTGATGTCAACACTTCTTTTGGAGACTTACATTTCAGTTTCCCTCTGGGGTACAGATGGCCCTCTCCTCCATGTGTCCCAGTTCGAGGGTTGGGGAAGCAGTGTGCTCTCACTCCTGCCTTGTCCCAGTCTGATGGTTCCAGCACATTCTAAAACAGCCAAGAACTGATACAACCTGGTTGGTGAATACTTTATGACCAGCCACATATGCAAATGGCCAACCAATATTTTTCGGAGGATGGAGAGGACTAAGGTATCCACAGAGGTCCAGAAGTTTCTTGAACTGAGCAACATCTTTCCCCTGGGCTCATCGATCAGGAGGGTGTAATTAGGCGTTGTTCTGCCTTATTATAAGAGCAGAGATGATTTCTCAAGATTTGTGCGGTCTTAGGGAAGCTTGAGATCTAATGGCTCAAGTTCTCGGCTGGATCTTAGAGTACCCGCCTCCCATCTCTCTCTTGACTGAAATCCCATCATTTTTAAGCCACAAATTGGCATGCTGGGATTTTCTGTTAATTATTTCCCTCTCCAGCTGCTTCCTTTACAGGATGAAAACACACTATTTTATTCTGGTTCCACCATATCCTGTGTGACCACTGTACCTCAGTTTCCTCAACTGTAAAATATGGATAATAGCACCATATCTATAGGTTGGTGTGAAGATTAAATGAGTTAGTATGTGTAGCTTATATCAGCATTCCTGAAACTGGAAACGGTCTGGGGCTGATAAGCCTTCTCTCTAGCTATTTTTATCTAAATCATACAAATGTCTTCCATGTCCCTTTTCAATTCAAATATATACTTGCAAAAAAAAAAAAGGACTTATTAGTCCAGTGGAGCCAACTGTAGCCCTGTTTGTTCATGCCTTAATTTATTATAATTCTTAACAAATTCAGATGGCCATTATTTTTGAAAGATGAAAGAAGATTCAGTTAAGAATATGCACCACCACTAACCCCCTTCCTGAGTAAATATCATATCTACTTATTAAATATATCCACTTACAATTCTCCATTACACATGCCCTTACCAAATCCAGTACTAAAAGTCTTACCTTGATAAATAAAAAGCACAGTGCACTGAGGTTTTAATAACTTGAGAGGAAAGTGACTACTGTTAAATATTCTCATCCTATCTCTGTGTATATCACGTAATAAACTTGTACAGAGACACATGAACCTACACACATTGGCTTTGGGGTCAAATGTGTCAATACAGCACATTTTGATATTACAAAGACAGCGAATGTGACTCACCTGACAACAGAAGGAATTAGAAACATTTTTCTTCTTCATGCTTCTTTATTAAGATCTACCCACCTAACAGTCATGGGAAGATTTAAAAGTAAGGAAACATTTTTTATTTCACTGCTACAGATATTTAAAAAAAAAATCCAAACACTTTATAGCCTTGTTTAAAACTTCTTTCCAAAAGCCTAGCGAAGAACATTTCGGAATACCTGGTCCTCCAAACGCAGGCTTAGCAATGATCATTACTGCTTCTAAACCTGCATTTATAAATGATGAATGTCTGTGCACGCAAGGAAACCAATCCTATTTGTTAAGATTTATAATAAATTAAGGCATGCACACTGATCTGGGGAAACATTTTCCAGATATTTGCAACAGCCGGGCCACACTGAGTTACTTTATCAACTTATGTGGCTGACATGCTAGCTAGTTCATTAGCACTGTGCCAGAATCAAAGGAAATGACTAGGAAAAGCAATTAGCGCTTACCAGAAAAAAACAGCACCTCGATATTCGAGATTTCTACTTATCCACTCCAATTAACAATGTAAAAACGTTTTATAAAGAACGTGTCAACCAAGTAATTGGTTGGAGTTCAGGAAGGTGGAACACTTTCGCCCCTATTTCCTTTAGGGTCTAGACAATTTGAGAACTAGATGTGGGAGCCAGAAGGGAGGAACGGCATGTTTTAATACTCAGGTTTCAGGGATGCCTTGTTAGGCTGGCAACCAACTTGTGGATTTTTCTTACTTTTCCCCAGAACCGGATTGGTTCACGCAGTTGTCGGGCGAGCAGATGGAGCTCTGCCAGTCTCACGCTGGGATTGTTAGTTGGGGTCCTCCGAGAAGCAGACCCAAAGGTGGGATGAGATGGGCAAAATATTTCCCGGGGAAAACGCTTGGAAGGAAAATGGGAGACAGAGGGTTTGAAAGACGCATCTTAGACCTCAGTGCTGTTCTAAGGAGGTTTCTTGAGTCGGAGGCCCTTCCAGAGGAGGGTGAAGTCTCCCAGAAACTGCCCCTTGAGGATCCTGTGGCGCACAGTCCTTGGCCAGGAGCGGCCGTGGGAAGCGTGACCTCAGTGTGCTGATGGGCGTGTTTCAGGACAAAGCAGCTGGGGTGATCATTCAGTTCCCCTTCCAGCAGGAAACTGATCCGAGAGGCCTGTTCTCCCGGCTGCCACGGTGATCAAATGTCCCCCCAACACCTTCCTTCAAGGGCTGCAGAGAACAGGCCCCTGGCCTGGAGCAACTTTCTTCTGTAGCCGTGAGGTGGGGTTCTAGGAGCCACACATAGCAACTGGTCTATTGTTTTATGTCACTGTTAATATGTGTGCTTGGTGTGCAGACATACAGGCATGGGTTTGCCACTGTGGTACCTTTTCAGGGTTAATTAGCTAAGTAACGATCAACAGGGATGCTTGTGTACTTCTGCACCAAGTGGTGGAGGACCCACATGGAAGTACAGTGGTACCTCGAGATACGAGTTTAATTCGTTCTGTAACCTTGAGGCGTGGGAAACCATGAGACGCTTGATTCCAGGTAAACTGGTGGGTCGTGTGCAGCTGGCCGATCCGCGCGATGACTCCTATCTCAACTGTTGCTCGTATTTCAAAGCAAAAATCGCTCGCTCGACGGCTCGTATCTCAAAAATCTCGAATGTTAGGGCACTTGTATCTCGAAGTACCACTGATAGAATGTGGTCTTGCCCTGTAGCTGCAACAAAATAAAAACATAACATGGCGGGAAATGTAAAATCCTTCCTGAAGCAGGAAGGGAGAGTGAGGCCTCCTCTTTGCTCTATCTTAGCCCACTCGTATTCAAAGAAGTTTTACTTGTATCAGCTTCAGTCTGTTTCTGCTTGACAGAGGTTCACGGGAACCAAGGCTGGCAGCCTCTGTACCCCAAACAAGACATTATGAAAACTCCTAGACGAAGTCATTGAGAGAGCCAGCTGTGCACTAACATTTTGCAAATCTCTGCTGTTCAGGCATATTATTTTCACACTAGAGGCCCGGTGCACGGACTCATGCACCAGTGGGGTCCCTCGGCCTGGCCTGTGGGGATTGGGCCAAAACTGGTTCTCCGAATTCCCCCGAGGGGTCCCAGATTGCAAGAGGATGGTTCTCTGGTGACATACCCCAGAATAGGGCTCCCTCCTCTCTGGTTCCGGGTACATCACCCGAGAACTGCAGCTGCTAAGTCACCGCAGCTTGGCAGCTTCTGGGTTGAGCGTCTGCCCCCTGGTGGTCAGCGTGCATCATAACTACCGGTTGGAGCATCTGCCCCCCTAGTGGTCATTATGTGTCATAGCTACTAGCCAGTCAGCTAGTCGCTTAGCCTTTTATATACACTGAATGGCCAGATTATTATGATCTTTGAACATATAATAATCTGGCCACTCAGTATATATATATATATTAGAGGCCTGGTGCATGAATTTGTGCATTGGGTGGGGTCCTGCCAGCCTGGCCAGAGGGAGGGGACATAGGCGGTTGGCCGGCCTGCCTGCTGGTCGAACTCCTGGTTGAGGGGACAATTTTATTATATAGGATATACACTGAGTGGCCAGATTATTATGCGTTCAGAGATCATAATAATCTGGCCACTCTGTATATAGATGATATCAAATTTAATTTGATCTTGTAAGATGCTTGCCTTGGAAAGATGAATACTTCCAACTAGTGGTCATTCTTATTAGTAAGTAGATACTAAACAGTACTCTAGTTTTTCTAAGTCACGTGGAAATTACTTGTTTCTTCCTCCAACTTTACTCCACATTCTTCTACAAACTTCAGGAGATCTTGAAACTTTGGGGATGTCTCAGCAGCACAAGACAAGGTCACTCTGCTAGAATTACAGTCTGACATTATTCTTGCTTTAATTGTTTTCATTCCAGAGACACCAAATGTATTTTTCAGTAAACTGAATCTCTGTTCTTGCTTTTCTTCCTCTTCAGAGTGCTCCTCCCACCTCGGATGAGGAAAAGAAGCCAATTCCAGGAGCAAAGAAACTTCCAGGACCTGCAGTCAACCTCTCGGAGATCCAGAATATTAAAAGTGAACTGAAATATGTCCCCAAAGCTGAGCAGTAGTTGGAGGAAAAAGGTAAGTGGAAAGCTATTTCCTTTGTCTAAGAAAGATCACTCTACAATGGTTTAAGGAAGAGTCTGGAATTCCCGAAGAATTTAAGTATCAGGGCCTTCAATTGAGACCAGTATTTCTGGTGCAAAGGTTTTCTGGCATGTGAAGCTGAGCTTTTGGGGCCTGTCTTACTCTGTAACCAGTCAGAGAACCGTTGAGGATGTTTGCCTGTCATCGCCTCTCTGGCCACCTTCTTAGTTGGGGAAAGATAGGGTTGGGTGAGGAAAGATGCTTGGGAGGAAGTCTTGAAGAGCTTTTGATTTGGGGGTCCAGGGAGCCCTCCCTTATTTTATGCCTCAGTTTCCTCACCTAGATTCCACTAAGAGCGATGAGCTATTTCTGAGTAGAGGATCAGACGAGCAAGGAGCTGCGGAGGTTTAGAAGTGTAAAGAGTGTAAAGGGTTACGGGTTTCATAAGGCCTTGAAACCAGTAACCCTTATGTGTATAAGGCAGACCAAGAGGACCCAGTAATGATTCTGGACGTGGATGAGGGAAGGGGAAACTCAAAACTCGTATCTGTTGCCCAATGAGGCACTGCAAGCAGGGCCTGCCACTCTATTTCCATTTTATCTGGATCCGGTCAGCAATGATCCCCTAGTGAGGATTCAGCCTCGTCCTCCATCTGCAGACCAGACACCTGCAGACTGCTTTGGGAATTTTGCCAGCAGGGGGCATGTGGAACTGGCCCGGGTCATTGCTCTTTCTCCAAGAGACAATGACAGCAAATCTACTTTATCCAACATTATTGGATCCCACCATGCACAACCTATTGCATTTCATTTTAAGCAGAAGTTTAAGTTTAGAGGAGAGGAATATATACTGGGAACATAAAACAGGTATTTATCTGGCTGATTATCCATTCATTCATTGGTCTGTTCATCCACTCACTAATTCCACAAATATTTACTGATCATCTGCTATGTGCTGAACAATAGAAACATTTATTAATCATTCGCCATATGCCAGATACTGTACGAAGAGCTTTATATCCATTGTTGGTTAAGCTTCATGATACCCGGTTTATTGCTCCCATTCTTGAGATGAGTCTTACAGACTGATTTTTACCACTTATCAGGCATCCTATAAAGGGGGTCTGATTTCAAAGTTTGTGCTGTCACCTACTTGTTATACTGCTATGCTTACCCCCTTCCTCCCACTGAATCTTACAGGTCACTACACTCCCTGTGGGTGTTAGGGTGATATAGCCTGACCATGTGGATGGTGAAAGCAAGCATAGCAATGGGGCCTTATAATATCTTCTCCTGTAGATATAATGACGACCAGAATGTTCTGTGGGACACCCCCAGAAATAATGGCAATGTTACCGGTGCCATGCTTACATAGACTTATTAGGCTATTGAAAGTTAGTTCTCCTGAAAGGATTTCTTTACAGTGTAGAGAAAGAGAGGAGCCATTTTGAGTTAAATTAAGAAAACAGTATTAGTATTTTCAACAGTTGCATAATAGAATAAAGGGTAAGAATAAAACACAGTGGATTTTATGACCCTGAAATTAACCCCAGGACAAGGACAAAGTGACATCAGTAGGAAATCACCTGAAGCATGGCCACATACACTTGTATTTATTGATGACAAAATGCAATCAATTGATGACTATCATTATATTCAGTCCTGCTTGTTGCCAAGCTGAGCTGAAATATTCCAATACGCTTGAGGTGGAGTTGCAGAACTTTCTTCAGAGAAAGCCCGGAGAAGGGAAATTAACTTTTTGTAATATTTATTATCATCACCCAACCAAGGCTGTTCAGTTAGACACATGAATTTTTAATGCAAACTTTAAAGGATTTTGCTTTTATGAAATCCATGTTGACCTAAATTTAACTCCACTTCTAGTTTCAGAAGAACTTGGTTTTAAAGATTCTAAGGAATGCTGTTTTAAAATGAGCTCCAAGATGATCTTGTAGTGTTACCCAGTGGTGAGGTTGATTTCATAGTCATGGATCCATGGTTACAGTAACAGGGAATAATATCAACTCAATGAAATATCAAAAATGTACCAGAGTTACCTGAACAATTTTTTATTACTAGACTTTCTCAGAGGAATTTAATGATTCTTTTCTCCTGAACAGATTCTAATAATGTAAAAACTCTTAGAGAGAGGCCAATTTGTTCTTATTCTACAGGAATATGAAAACCGAAATGGTCACGGTAATTGATCTGAATGCAAAATGAGTACAGCATTGTTTTAAGCCAAGGAATTATTTTTATTTCTTGTAGGAGAAGATTTAAGCTGGTTTGACTTTGACTCATCAATTCTTTTCCAGCAAATAAGTCAGATTTTAATACTTCCATGGTCATGGTTTGTATGACCATGGTTGAAAGGGAGAGGATTTCTTAACATTGATTGACTCAGTGGGCTCATAAGCAATACATACCCTGGACCAGACATCATTTAGCCCTTCACTGGTTGGATGTATTTCCCCCTCCTTGGGCTACCACTTTGTCACCTATCTTCACCATGTATTTATTGTTCAATGATTTTATCCAACAGACTGTTCATTGTTTGAAGACTGAGTGAATAACTCCACAGTGCCAAACACTGTAAAAACCACCAGACTCAAAGTCCAGATTATAGTACTGTAGACATGTAAGATTGAGCAGCATCTCCTTCCAGGGAGAAATAGTTAAAAAATAATACCAGGAGACTTGAATATCCCTCTTTCAACAATGAATAGAACAACGACACAGAAGATCAACAAGGATGTTTTCTTAGTCTGTTTGGGATGCTATAAGAGAGTACCATTTCCTGAATACCTTATAAAGAACAGAAATTTATTTCTCACATTTTAAGAGGCTGGGAAGTCCAAGATCAAGGCTCTGGCAGATTCAGTATCTGGTGAGAACCTGTTTCCTAGTTCATATATGGCCACCTTCTCATTGTGTCCTCACATGCTGGAAGGGGCAAAGAAGCTTTCTGGGGTCTCATTTATAAAGGCACCTCATGACCTAAACAACTTCTGAAGGCCCCAACTCCAAGTACTATCCCATTGGGGATTAGGTTTTAAGATATGAATTTGGGGATGGGGGAATAAACATTCAGTCTATAGTAAAAATAGAAGACCTGATCAACTATCCAACAACAGTGAAGTACACATTCTTCTCAAGTGCACATGGCACATTGTCCAGGACAGGCCATGTGTTAGGCAATAAAGCAAGTCTCAATAAATTTAAAAGGACTGAAATAATGTAAAGTATGTTCTTGGACTATAATGGAATGAAATTAAAAGTCAATAGCAGAAGGAAGTTTGAGAAATTCACAAGTTTTGGAATTTAACATACTCCTGGATAACCAATTAATCAAAGAAAAAAATCACAAGGGTATTTGAAAATACTTTGAGACAAAAGTAAATGAAAATACAACATACCAAAATTTGTGGGATGCAGCAAAAGCAGTGCTTAGAGGCAAATTTATAGTTTAAGTGTCTACTAAAAAATCTCAAATCAATAACCAATCAATCAAATTAATATGAGCAACTCCATATTGGGGAAACATGCCCTTGATCATCGTAGAGTAAATGATCCATATCTACATAAGTGGCAGATGACTAAACTTGATATATGAATAAAAATATCATCCCTTTCAAATGGTAGAATAAAGTTTGAAAATATAGTCATACAAACACTATAACAGTATATACTTCGATAGCTTTCCTCCAGTCTTTTCCTTTGGGTTTACATATGGGATGCAATAAAACAAAATTGCTAACAATAAGATATTTGGGATCATAAGACTTGGTTTCATTACCTTCTACCTTTGTAATATTCAGCTTTACGTCTCTATTTCCTCATTTCACTAAAAGCAAAAAACAGCATTTCCCTCAGAGGGTATTGGTGAAAGATTAGGAAGATGTATTTTAAAAATTATATCCAGGCACAGCTTCTGGGATGGGGTAAATTTAAGTATTCAGTAAATGGGAATTGGTTCTCCTTTTACTTTTTTCTTACATAGCTTCATTCATAGTACTTACGTGGTTTCCTATCTTTTCCACTTTACATTTGCTATAAAAGCATTTTTATATTGCTTTGCAGCCTTCAGAATTAAGATGATTTATTTCTCTGAGGCTCTGACTTCTCATGATTTCATAACTGTTTCCTTGTGCCAGAAGACAGAGGGCATATTTCTTGTTTTCCATAGAACTACCCAAAAAACCCCCACAAAGCTCTGACTTCTCCAAATGTCTTCACTGTGGTTTGCTGGAAATTATTTTGTCCTCAATTTTGAAATATTCCCAGTTTTGACCCAATTACAGAAGCTCTATTCACTTTCTCCAAAGGAAATGTTTTTGTGTTGAGATTTTTCACTCTCTAATGAAGTCAAAATTCTTTTGATTTATAGTGCTTTTTTTTTCCTTCTGCTCCCCACTTTGTTAGAATAAAGATGGGTTCTGTAGTGGTTCTGAACTGCATCAAGGTTTTTATTCATTTTCCTGCCTGGCAAGCTGTTGTTCTATGCCCTGGTTACAGCATGTGTGGGCATACAGTACTCTTGAGGGTGATGGCAAGGAGCCTTTTAGCTGATATTGGTAGTTGTTTTAAGAGTCTATCCAGAGAAAAACACACAGAAGCTACCTGGAAGGTTTGCGGAAGTAGGGGGGGGTGTGGAATTGGTAGGAGAGTTCCCAGGGAGTTCCCAGGAGACCAGAGAAGTACATCTGCTCCAGCCAGCTTGGTAGAAGGCTGAGGTGACTCAGGGTCCAATTCTGTAGAACCTCGTATACTGGCACATAGATTCCCATGGGCTAAAGGACACCCATAGCTGGGCACTTGCCCTGCTCCCAATGCAATGGAATTCATTACCCTATTTCAGTGGTTGGCGGGACGCAGGGGAAGGCAATTTGATGTTTGAACAGTCACAACTAGGAGGAGGTATGGGATGCTACTGTCATCTAGTGGGGAGACACCAGGAGTGCTAGGAAATGACCCACAATGCCCAGGACAGCCTCCCCCCAACAAAAAATGATCTAGTCTCAAATGTTAGCGGTGCTTAAAGTAACCCTGATTTGCCTACTTGAAAAGCTGATGTCAGGACCAACTTGTCAACTTTCCTCTCCAAGCAATCAGTGCACTGCATTTTACAGAAATGAAAGCATTAATAAGAGAGAGTAATTAATTGTCCAATATCTATAATCTCTTCACAGTAATCAGAAACTTAGGAAGAAAGCACTCTTAAGTATGATGCTTTTGTCAATTGGTAAACTAAATGCACTGGAACCTCGGTTCTCAAACTTAACTGGTTCCGGAAGGCACTTTGAGAAGCGGTTTGTTTGAAAACCGAATCATTTTTCCCCATTAGGAATTATGTAAGTTGAATTCATTCATTTTAGACCCCCAAATAATTCCGTTTTAACCTTTCTTATATACATGTCTCATGTACTGTTTAATCTATAAACAAACATGTCTTTTTGTGTATTTATCCAACCGCCTAGCCTTAAGCGGATCACTTTCAGCACTGGTGCAGGGATGTCTTTCAGGAAGTCGTGTGCAACATCTTTGCTTTCTCACATATCATTGCCTCTGAAACGCTGTCACCTGCTAACTGCCTTTCCTTTCTCCAAGTCAACAACAAGTCCTTCTACCTCTCCCATTGCTCGTGATCATTGTTTCTTTCACACCCTTAACATCATTAGCACTCTTCATGGCCTGTTTCTGCTTTAAAATTGTGCTAACTATCCACTTCACCAGCAACAAAAGCAAAAATAAAAGCACATAAATATTCACAGCACCATTTCCTTAGATGTTAACAAGGTGAGTTTAGTGGTAAACGGCCTCATAGTGGCGCATCTTCTCCTTTGTGGCCTGAGTGATGTTTTCCGTCTTGCTGATGTATCAGCATGAAAGGATTGTGAGGTCGACTATACAGACCTTTTTTTTCCTTGAACAACTTGGTTGAGAACCAATTGCTTGATATGGGAGATGTTTGAGAACCGAGGTTTAACTGTATATTTTTGGTAGAGTCCATATGGAATACTCCTGGGTTATAGTATGAGGCCTTACACAGTTATTTTTTAAAAAATATATTTTATTGATTTTTTACAGAGAGGAAGGGAAAGGGATAGAAAGTCAGAAACATCGATGAGAGAGAGACATCGATCAGCCGCCTCCTGCACGCCCCCTACTGGAGTTGTGCCCGCAAGCAAGGTACATGTCCTTGACCGGAATCGAACCTGGGACCTTTCAGTCTGCAGGCTGACGCTCTATCCACTGAGCCAAACCAGTCTCGGCCACAGTTATTTTTTTATAGGTTACTTTTTCCACCTCAAATGTTTCAGATAGCAGGCTATCTCAGCAACTCATCAAGTCTTTTAAAATACTAACATTAAGCATTAGCGATCATCAGCATCAACGACATCATATTTATTGTCATCATTATTAGCATTACCATTACTATATGCTCATGATATGCCTGACATCTTGTGTTGTGCTTTCACATACATTATTTCATTTGCTCCTCATGCTGAATGTACGGGGTATATACTATGATGTCTATTTCATTTATGGGAAAGAAGTACTGAGAGTTTATGTCACTTGACCAAGGTCACCCAGCTTGTAAGTCAGAGAGGTGAGATGCAAACCCTTATCTGTCACACCCCACAGCCAATTCTTTCAATCACTATCAGCCATTGCATTCTTTAAAAATGTTCTTTTAATTGTAGTCTGCCAGGCTTTGCAAATACTTCACTGTGTTAGGTCGAAGTAAAATAAGCAAAGGCTAAAGAGACTGAAAAATTGTCACTTTCACAACTCTGACATGTTGGTGTATTCGTTCGTTCGTTCGTTCATTCATTCATTCATTCATGTATGTATGTATACATGCATCAATTCATTCAATGAACATTTATTAAGCGTAAAGCATGCACCAGGTGCTGAAGATACCAGTTTTGGGGATACACATATGAATTAGACATAGTGTCTACAAGGGTACATTTAAATGGTCAGCACAGCCAAAACCGGTTTGGCTCAGTGGATACAGTGTAGGCCTGGGGACTGAAGGGTCCCAGGTTCAATTCCAGTCAAGGGCATGTATCTTGGTTGCGGGCACATCCCCAGTAGGGGGCGTGCAGGAGAAGGCTGATCGATGTCTCTCTCTCATGGATGTTTCTAACTCTCTATCCCTCTCCCTCTCTGTGAAAAATCAATAAAATATATTTTAAAAAATGGTCAGCACATAGCATGGAAGCTCTTTATAAGGGTCTGGAGACAAAGGAAGGGTTAATGTCTGTAAAGGTCAGAGAAGTCATGAAAGAGAGAGAGACTGAGAGAAAGGCAAAGGAAGAAAAGGAAAGGGCGGGGGGCGTTGAAGAGTGGAGCGGACAGAACAGCAGAGATGGTGGCAGTGCTGGGTGACAGGGACTTGGCCCGGTCCTGACAAAACTGCAACAGAGGAATCGCAGGCCTCTCAGGATGAGCAGGTTGAGTGAGGGCTTAGCAGGTGGCTCTTTGTCATCATGAGACAGCCCTCCCCTACCCATGCAGCCCTTTCTCTCCTTCCTGCTCATGCTGTGTGCAGCCCACGCAGCAACACAGAGCAGTGAATTCCAGGCTGTCTAATCAGGCCTCGCAGCACTGTGACAGCGCTATTTTTTGAACGCCGTCCACACGTTGTGGCATTTGAGAAGGAGAAGGAATCCGGAGGAGCAGATCGAGACTCACACATTTCAATTGTACCCCCTTGCTGCAGCTCCCCGCCTGTGAACTGGTCATCCTCCACCCTTTGGTTTGGGGCTCTATGCAGATGGAGTGGTGGTGGCTGCTTGAATCCCAGGCAGGGTTGGTCAATTGGCTTCTCACCAAGGAAAATTTCTATTAAGCAGTCGACAGATTGGAGTCGCTTTTATCCACGCAGGTGGCATAAAGGCTGCTCAGAACCATGCATCTTGACTGCAGGGAAAAAAACCACAGAAAAAAACCCCCACCCAGCAGAAAGCAAGCTGTCCAACTGGCCAAATGTCATTGGATGACTTCTGTAGGAAGGACAGCCTAGAAGGCCTCCCCTGACATGTAGCAGGCACAGCCAAATCCTGAACAAGTAATACACATTTCACTGACTAGCTCTTGCCTGATTTCCAATTTGGGATACAAATGATAGCAATCATGGCTGCCCTTTCCTTCTAGAGGCAACAATTAATTCCTGAAAACTTACCAAATGGGTTTATTAAATTCTGAGCGTTCACACATACATTTAGTCAGCCTCAATTAATTTCCATTTCCTAATCATTTTGTATGCGAGCGGCTTGGAATTTACCTTGGCTGAATTAACCTTTTCCTTCAGGAGGCAAGTTCACAGCAGGAACTAGATTTGAATGGGGAGGATGAAAGTACTGGCAGGAATCCACTCATTTAGTGAGTGAACATCTGGGCACCCACTGCATGCTCGGCCCTACAATAGGAGGGGTAGGTGATCCCAGGCAACCCCCTTCAAGATCCTCACAGTCTAGCTGAGTGAGGATGTGAGAGGGGACATTAGGAGCAGGAATGGAGAAGAAACAAGGCACAGCCTTTGAATACAGGCGAGAAAGACTCTATATAGGATGCTGGAAAATAGATCTACCGAAGAGTCTACACTTTAGAGGTGATTTAGGCACAGGTTCATGTTCTGGCTTTGTCATTTCCTTGGTCTGTAATATGACATAATTGCTCTGTTTCTTTTTCTGAAAAAAAAAAAGTACCCACCTTATGTCCCTACCCTAAGGGACATTTAGTAAAGTTTTGAGACATTTGGTTGTCACATCTTAGAGTGGGTACTATTGGTATCTAGTGGGTAGAGGCCAGAAATGCCACTAAACATGCCACAATGCACAGGACAGAAGCCACAAGAAATGCAGACAGTGCTGAAGTTGAGAAGCACCAAATTACACAGTGTGTATAAAGTGCTTTGCACGGTGGTAGCTATTATTGCAACCATCGGAAGAAACTTAATTTATGACAAGGGCAGTGGATGTGCTAGATAGAGTGGGACACACCTATGCTCTGCTTCCAGTTATGTCTTTGACATTGGATGAGTTCCTGATCATGCTGAGCTACATCTATATATATAAAAGCCCAGCGACCGAATGGCGGAACGACCAGAATGACCAGTCGCTATGATGTGCACTGACCACCAGGGGGCAGACGCTCCATGCAGGAGCTGCCCCCGGTGGTCAGTGTGCTCCCACAGGGGGAGCACTGCTTGACTGACCAGGATGAGCAGTGCTTCCACAGTGGGAGCAGCCACTCAGTGGGCGGGTCCACAGCTGCTTGGCTGACAGCTGACCTGGATGAGCAGCTGCTCCTGAAGCTGGCCAATCCTGCAGGCCACGCCCCTAACCAGTGCATGAATCCGTACACTGGGCCTCTCATTTATAAATAAGAATAATACTAATCTTGATAGGGGACCATAAAGAGAGTGAATTGGCTCAGATGGGTCACCTGGCATGAACTGGTATCCAGAAAGTGTTCCTTCCCTTTGTTGTCCCCACAATTTGCTGATGTCCTTTGCCCCTTCCTTCCAAGGGTAGGAGTTGGGTTGGTTGTTTTTTGAAGGAAATCCTCTCTAAAGAGTAGCTCTGCACATTTCCCGAGGGAATATGAAAAAGCTCTCTGAAAATGAAAACCCATTAACTGTGACTAATATGAGCTCACTGAAGTATTTGTAAGCATGCAGGAGGATCTTATTCTCTGTCACCACCTACCATGAATCCTTTGAGCTTAAGCCAGTTTGTGAGCTGATTTCTAACCTACAAGTATCCTCTTTGTCCTGGAGGAGGCACTGCAGTCCCATTTTTCAGAACCTGCAGCAGACGCTATTTCCAGAGAAAATCAGTTTAAGAAATATTTGGAGAATCAATCTGCTATTCTCCTCCTGTCAAGGAAAAGCGAAACAAGGCATTTTAGACACCATTTTATGGAGCCTTTTCAATGGTCTCCATGGCCGAAAAGAGGCATCTCATCTTTTTAGCAGTTGTTTGTACACAGACTCTATACTCTTTCAGAGTCTGGTTCAGAAACTAAAACAAGATCCCTGTTCATCAAAACATCCAGAAGTGCCCTGGAGGTCTTCTCTATGACATCCTGTCTTGGCTTATGCCCCATTCACACCCAATTTTCACCTATTATTATTCTCAGGAAGTGTTTTCTCTCTAGCTCCTGATGTTACTTAATTTGATAAGTAATGTCTATTTATAATAAGAGTGAAATAGGTAGGTAAAAATAAAAAATAGGTAGGTCAGTAATAAATAGGGGTGCCAAAGAAGATGGAGGCATGGAGACTTTGTGAAATGGCCACTTAAGAGGGCATCATGAGCCAGGCAATGAGAAAACAGAAGCTTGTTTGGAGTTCTGTGGAAAAAACTAAATCACATCTAATTAGAGGCTAATGTAGCAATAATATTAACAAGACCTCACAGTTGATTTTTAAGAATTCCAAAGTACTTTGTGTTCACTCTCTTTTTTTGAGGCTCACAACAGTTGTCCGAGACAGATAGGGCAAGAATTGAATTTGCAATTCATTCTTTTTGTTGTTGTTGTTAATAAGTCTTCATTGTTCAAATTATTACAGTTGTTCCTCTCCCCGGCTCCAAAGCTCCCCTCCACCCTGTACCCACCCCACCTCCTGCCCTTACCGCCCCCATCCCCCCCACACTGTCCTCGTCCATAGGTGGATGATTTTTGTTCAATCTCTTCCCACACTCCACACACCCCTATCCCCCTCCCAAGAATTGTCAGTCCACTCCCTTTCTATGCCCTTGATTCTATTATATTCACCAGTTTATTCTGTTCATCAGATTTTTTATTCACTTGATTTTTAGATTCACTTGTTGATAGATATGTATTTGTTGTTCATAATTTTTATCTTTACCTTTTTCTTCTTCCTCCTCTTCTTAAAGAATACCCTTCAGCATTTCATATAATACTGGTTTGGCAGTGATGAACTCCTTTAGCTTTTTCTTATCTGTAAAGCTCTTTATCTGCCCTTCAATTCTGAATAATAGCTTTGCTGGGTAGAGTAATCTTGGTTATAGGTCCTTGCTATTCATCACTTGGAATATTTCTTGCCATTCCCTCTGGCCTGCATAGTTTCAGTTGAGAAATCAGCTGACAGTCATATGGGTACTCCCTTGTAGGTAACTGTTTTTCTCTTGCTGCTTTTATTTTTTTTTAATGTACACATTTTAAACATTTGATTTTTTACAGAGAGGAAGGGTGAGGGAGAGAGAAACATCAATTAGCTGCCTCCTGAACACCCCCAACTGGGGATGTGCCTGCAACCAAGGTACATGCCCTTGACCGGAATTGAACCTTGGGACCCTTGAGTCTGCAGGCCAATGCTCTATCCACTGAGCCAAACTGGTTAGGGCTCTCTTGTTGCTTTTAATATTCTATCTTTGTCTTTTGCTCTTGGCATTTTAATTATGATGTGTCTCTGTGTGGTCCTCTTTGGATTCCTCTTCTTTGGGGTTCTCTGTACTTCCTTGACTTGTAAGTCTATTTCTTTCACCAGGTGGGGGGAGTTTTTGTCATTATTTCTTCAAATAGGCTTTCAATATCTTGCTCTCTATCTTCTTCTGGCACTCCTATAATTCTGATGTTGATACGCTTGAAGTTGTCCCAGAGGCTCCTTGCACTATCTTCATAATTTTGGATATTGTTTTCTTTGTGTTTTTCTGGTTGGGTGTTTTTTGCTTCTTTGTATTTCAAATCTTTGACTTGATTCTTGGGATAATCTAATCTCCTGTTGGATCTCTGTAAATTATTCTTTATTTCATTCAGTGTATGCTTAATTTTTAATTGGTCTTTTTTCATATCCTTGAAGGTCTCACTATATTTCTCGGAGGTTTCTAGAAGATTATTGAATAACCTTATGACCGTATTTGAAATTCAGGTTGAAATGTCTTAATTTCAGAAAGATGAAGGGGCAAAAAATCGTCTGGGTAAGATTCCCCCAAATCATCACACTAAAGGTCAACTCTTCTGGAAAGCTCTCCATTGTCACCAATAGTAAAAAACAAATGGCATCCCGGACTCCCTGTAGAATCATATATGAAGCTGACTGCTTGTTATCTGTTACCAGGAGAGAGGGAACCTGGGCATATTTCAGAGTCAAATCCCATCCAATCATGGGTCAATTACAGACCTTGCTTCCCAGCTAGGAGAAGGTCACACCACCACTGAGCTGGTCTCAGGGTCCCTGGCCGGCAGAGACTCTAAGTCATGGAAAGAAGAGCCTGTGGCCCAGATGAAACAGAGCAGCTGATAGTGCTTGGAGACCAGCACAGGTGGCAAATGCAACTGCATTAGAATGACCCCTGGATCTCCTCACTGTCTCGCTGCCATCCCTCCACAACTGACTCCAGATTCAGTCTTCTCTCTGGGGTGATATCCTTTCTCACTAGGTGACATTATGAAATGACATTACGAAATTGCTCCTGGACTTGGGGTCATTATGCTGTGATCCCGTGGTCTTGGCCACAATAATACCCAGGAGAACAGTGCCTGGATCCCCACACCACCACCGACAACTGCACTAGATGTGTAGGAGTTAAAATGCCAATAAACTTGAGTTAGAAAGTGGTATTAGGTAAAAATAAAGTTATCACTATTAAAAATCAAAACAATTTTGTGAATACTGGCCAGTCCCTCCAACCGAGATAATTCCAGGTTCGCATCCAAGGGTAGTTATTTCTCCAGGCTGGCTTTGCATGTCTGATCCGCCAATTTGAGAAGGAAGCTTGTCCTTATCTTCAACGGAGATCTTGATGAAAGCAGAAAAAAGGCAGACCAAGGACAGCATCCTGTTGGGTGCAGTAGTGGAAACTCTTTAGATTGGCCTAGAGCAGTGGTCGGCAAACAGCGGCTTTCGAGCCACATGCAACTCACGAGCTGCGGTTTGCTGCTCTGTTGACTAATGAGTTTGCTGACCACTGGCCTAGAGCAATGATTTTATACACACACACACACACACACACACACACACACACAAATATATATATTTCAATTCAATCCTCACCCAAGGATATGCTTTTTAAAATTGATTTGAAAGAGAGAGAAAGGGAGAGAGAGAAATATCAATGTGAGAAACATTGATTGTTTGCCTCTCATATGCACCCTGACCAGAGATTGAACCCAAACCCTGGGTATATGCCCTGACAGGGAATCGAACTTGTAACCAACTGAACCACCTGGCTGGGGCTAGAGTAGTCATTCTTGAACTTTCTTGTGCATCAGCATCATCTAGAGCAGTGGTTCGCAACCTTCCTAATGCCGCAACCCTTTAATACAGCGGTTCTCAACCTGTGGGTCACGACCCCTTTCACAGGGATCACCTAAGACCATTGGAAAACACAGATATTTGCATTACGATTCACAACAGTAGCAAAACTACAGCTATGAAGTAGCAACAAAAATAGTTTTATTGTTGGGGGTCACTACAACATGAGGAACTGTATTAAAGGGTCTCGGCATTAGGAAGGTTGAAGACCACTGATCTAGAGGGTTTCCTGAAATTTAGAATGCTGGGCCCCACCTCCAGAATCAGAGTTTCTGACTCAGTAGCTCTGGGGTGTGCCTGAGAATTTGCATTTCCAACAAGTTCCCAAGGGGTTGCTGCTGCTGTTTTGGGGGCCACACTTGGAGACCCACTGACTTAGAGCCATCAATCTAGGGTTGGCAAACTGGGGCCCACACATCAAATGCAGCCCACCATCTTTTTTTTTTTTTAGTTAAACTTTTTGTTTGGAGGAACTCTAGATTCACATGCAGTTGTAATAAATATACAAAGAGATCCATGGATGCAATGATTGGGAAGAAAGAATAGGGATCTCTATGAAAATATTTCATAGAGAAGGAAAACCTTGCCAGGTTTCAAATATATGCAGAGACCAAAAAGCCAGGACTGATCATCTTCATTCAAGCATACTGTTAGGGATGTCCAGGTAGTGGAAGCAAAACACAAAAGGGGTCCTAAATTCCCACACTGTCCCATACAAGACAGGAGCAGGCTTCCAAATACTTGGCTGATTGATAGGCAGTTGCATAGCTCTTCTCAAAAAGTAATTATGATGTAAGAAGTGAAGCCAGTTTCCGAATAGCTGAGTTGTTCAGCCTGGGCTTTGGATGAGAAGGACTTACTCTAGTTAACTTTGTCCTGGACTCAGGCAGCAGCGAATCGCTGGATATAGTTAGACCCCCCGTCCTCATCACTCACTGCACACTAGGGTCCCCTGGACTTGCTCGAACCCACCTTTGACCAGTTAATTCTTTGAGGAAGGGGTATATTTCATGAGACCCCCAGGTGAGTGTAAGGACTTGGGTCAGAAGGACTGAGTTAGAGGATGTTTCGCAGATCCTCCCTGGACAAACCAGAATGAAATCTCTCTTGCTTGGAAAAGTATTTCTTGGGTTGAATGTCAGAATTGTTGGGGCGAAAGTTTCTAAACGAGGAAAACAGCCTAGCATTCTTAGGGAAGTCATACAGCATAGATGTGCACTTATTCAGAGGAAGATCCAGGGGTGAGCCACAGCCTCTGTTTGGGGTAGAACATGGGGAAGAGATGCTAAGTTATCCACACTGTCACCTGAGTCAAGGACAATAGCCACATTGGTCTGAGAGGAAGCTGAGTACACTCGGGTCCCTACTAGTGAGTATGCTGTGCCTTGTCATTGTTGTGATACATGTCTAGCCACCAATATGTGGAGTCATATTCTCATAGCTCAGAGAGGACCATCAGTGTCATTTAGTCCAACCAAGACGCCACAGCCTGGTGGGTGCTTTCTGTACCCCCTGCTTTGTGGATATGACGCCCTAGTTCGGAGAGTCACTTGCGTTTAACCATGAACTGAGCACCGTTTAACCCTTATCCCAATCATCTCTCTAAAAGCTCCCAGGGATGCTGTTCCCTCCAAATAATGCCAGTTGCACTGCTTAGAGTGACTCATTAAGTAGAGAGTCCAAGGAAGTCCCCGTTCCATTGGAGTTTCTTTTTACAAGTTCAGTCTCTGGTTGTAAACATTATAAGTGGATTATGTTTTCAGTGTGAGGTGCTGGGAGTAACTGATGGGTCCTCCAGCTATGTGGGCTTGTTCCCACAAAGCTTAATCCATGAGTTCTCAGGATGCCAGCTCTCAGAGTCTGGACACTCACTACAGTGGTACCTCGAGATACGAGTGCCCTAACATATGAGATTTTTGAGATACGAGCCATCGAGCGAGCGAGCGATTTTTGCTTTGAAATACGAGCAACAGTTGAGATGCGAGTAATCGCGCGGATCGGCCGGCTGCACACGACCCACCAGTTTACCGCGACTCGAGCGTCTCATAGTTTCCCACGCCTCAAGGTTACGGAACGAATTAAACTCGTATCTCGAGGTACCACTGTATTTCCGAAATCCCCAAAGTAACATGGTCTTACTCTGGAGCTAAGATCTGGTTTTGGAGGAAGTGCCAACTTTTTATGATTCTGACCAATAGTAACTATTCGTAATATAAGATAAGACTGGACTTGACCTAATCCAAGTGTATTAGTTATATAGTGCTGTGTAACAAATTACCCCAAACATAGCAGCTTCAAACAATAATGAAAAGCATCTCAGCGTTTTTGTGGATCAGGGATTCAGAAGCGTCTAAGCTGGGTGGTTCCGGCCTACAGTCCCTCATGAAGTTGCAGTCAAGACGTTGGCTAGGACTGCAGTCATCCAAATCCTTGGCTAAAACCAGAAGGTCTACTTTCAAGATGGCACACTCATGCTGCTGGCGAGTTGGTAATGACTGTAGTGAGGAGGACTTTGTGCCTTCCCAGGTGAACTTTGCCATTAGGATGTCTGGGAGCCCTCACAACATGGCAGCTGGCTTCCCCCAGAGCCAGTGACTTAAGAGACAGGCTTTTATGGCCTAGTTTTGGAAGTCACTGTCCACCATTTCCGTGATATGCTATTGTTTACGCAAGTTGGCCCTACTCAGTGTTGAACGGAACTACACAGGGTATGAATACTAGGAGGCAAGACTCACTGGGGGCCGTGAGAGCCTGCCTACAACTGCAGACTACCCCTCTTTTTAAATCTATTTTATTGTTTGTTTTTTTTTACAGAGAGGAAGGGAGAGGGATAGATAGCTAGAAACATCAATGAGAGAGAGACATCGATCAGCCGCCTCCTGCACACCCCCCTCTGGGGATGTGCCCGCAACCAAGAGACATGCCCCCACCCAGAATCGAACCAGGGACACCCCCAGTCCACAGGCCAATGCTCTATCCACTGAGCCAAACTGGTTTCAGCCTACCCCTCTTTTTTTAAATTGTTTACACTGAGGTTCAGAGAAGTGAGGTTTGCCCAGTCAGAATGTTAACATTTTAGTTTTTGCTTTTCTTTCAACCCCACTAATCTTCTTTAATAGTCATTAAAAATAGTTTTATTGACTTCAGGGAGGAAGGGAGAGGGAGAGAAACATCAATGATGAGACAGAATCATTGATCAGCTGCCTCCTGCACGCCCCCTACTGGGAATCGAGCCTGCAAACCGGCATGTGCCCTTGGCCAGAATCAAACCTGGGACCCTTCCTCCAGTCTGCAGGCCGACGCGCTATCCATTGAGCCAAACTGGCTAGGGCTCAACCCCACTAATCTTCACCACTCACAATTTCTTGTAGTATTTATTTAAAACGCCAAATGTGATTTATCTTTGGGGAGATTCGATAGATTATTTCCAAATGTAAAGCCAGTTTCCCTAGTGTTTTCTAACACAGGAAGCCTTCATAAACCAGACAATCTATAAGCAAAGTGCATACCCCAAACACTTGGGAAACGTTTTTCTTCACTTCCTTGCATCATTAGGGATGAGATGCTCCAGATGAAAAAAAGAAAAAGAAAAAGAAAAGAAAAGAACTCTTAGGGAAGGCAAATCCAGCGTTTGAAGGATAAATTTTAGCCTTTGCACACTGTTCCCTCTCCTTGGCTTCTTCTGAGGGTGAAAGCAAGAACCATCAGAAGAAAGAAAACAAGAAACATGAAAAAGCAGAGAATATCATAGAAAATCAAACCAACGCAGGGGCCATGCTCCTCAGGACTCGCTGTGTCATTAATCCCAAATGAAAGGCAGGGATCCAGACACATGCACTCCCCGTGAGAAGCCCAGAGATTTTTATTCCCTTCTCTTTTTTTTTTCAGAAAACACATAAAATTACATGCGCAGACCACCCACGCACAGGTTTGGAAGCACAAAACTCAAACCTGGGATCCATACGATCAGTTCTTTTCTTTTCTCTGAAACAGCCATCTTCCGAGACAGGCAACAAGCAGAAAGAAACTTCTTGTATATTCTCCTTCTCTATTCGATCGGCTGCAAAACGACAAGGCCTGTCAACTTTGATCAATGTAACCAGTCGGGAGATATGATGATTTTCTGCCTGCCTGACCTATTTTGTCTAATGGGGCCCACTCCTTTGCCCTCCGACGAGCTACCTTCTCTCTCCCGAGTTCCATTTATAGCCGGGCTCTGTTAACGGTTCAGTCCTTAGGAACCGCTCCGTCTCCCTCCCGAGGTTTCCTTCCCCTATTCAATAAATTACACAGTGCGAGCAGACTGCCCACTTCGGCTTTAGTTAAGCTCATCTTCTTCCCAGCCCACGAAACGCTGCAGATTGCCAGGTGAGAACAGTATGAGGCCCCCTGCCCTCCCAACAGTCTGTGGTCACTTGCGATTTGTCTTGTGTTTAGTTTGCCAAGTCAGGCCTATCTGACCTGTGGGAATTTCCCCCTAAGCCCTTGAGAGCAGTTTGAGATCTGGAGCCCTGGGCCTCGGCTAATGGCCAAGGGCCTCCTTTCTGAGTCCTCAGGCAAGAGCCCCTGGTCAAGAGCTCCGAGTTTCTGATGTCTGACCCTCTCTTCATCCTGAAAGAAGGTTTACAAACTCCATTTAGCCACCACTCTGGTTTCTGCCACACAGGTGACCTCACTGAACAACTGAAGCATTAATGGCCCAAAGCTGTCAAAATGACCTGTGCACTTCACTACTCAAAACCTCTTCTCTCTTGTGTGTTTTTTTTTTTTTGAGTTGCCAGACCCCTGCAGTCAACATATCTTTCAAAAAAGAAAAAAGAAAAACACACAGAAGTGATAATGTCACTGCCCTGCTGGGCATCTTTCCGTGGCTCCCCGTTACCCCGAGGGACTGCACTGACTGACTCAGACGCACCATGCAGAGCATTGCTTGCTCCAGCCCTCCTGAACCTCTCCCAGTTCATGGGGGTGCCATGCTGACTCCAGGCTTTTACACATGCTCGGAATATTCTTTTCCAGTCTCTCCTCCTCTACCCATTAGCTGGCTAACTCCTGCCCATCATTCAGGGCTCAGTTGTTTTTGAAAAATATATTTTATTTACAGAGAGGAAAAGAAAGGGATAGAGAGTTAGAAACATCGATCAGCTGCCTCTTGCCCACCTCCCACTGGGGATGTGCCCGTAACCAAGATACATGCCCTTGACCGGAATCGAACCTGGGACCCCTCAATCCGCAGGCTGACGCTCTATCCACTGAGCCAAACCGGTTGCGGCAAGGGCTCAGTTTTAATACTACTGTATTTCTGAAAAGACTTTCCAGAAAGCTCCTTACAGTGGATAAAGTATTCACAGATTCCTATGTTTGACCCGTCACACCAGGAAGTAGTGTTGCCAGCACTGATTTTATTGTCTGCCTTTCCTTCTGGATGTTTGGTCTCATGAAGGGTGATAACTTGTCCACTGGTGTATCCGCAGAACCTAAAACATTTCCTGGCATATAATGCAACTCAAATAACACCAGGCATTTGGTTCCACCTTTAAGACAATTTCAGCCCGGAGCCTCACCTAAAAGAAGCAGACTCCCGGATAGAGACAGAGAACACACTGACAGCTGTCAGGGGGAGGGGAATGGGGGCTGAGTGAGATGGGCGAAGGGATTCAGCAAAGGAAAGAGGAAAAACTCCTAGAGACAGAAAACAGTATGGTGACTGCCGGAGGGAAGCGGGGTACGGGGAGGCAGAAGTCAGTGTAGGAGGGATAAATGGTGATGGAAGCAAACCTGACTTTGGGTGATAAATATATAATACTATATGCAGGTGATATTTCATACAATTATACACCTGAAACCTATATACTTTTATTAATCAACATTACCCCAATAAATTCAATTAAAAAAGAAAACTTTCTAATCTTAGAGAAAAAGAAACAAATGGATAGCCAAAAATGGTCTCAAAAAAGAATGCAAATTTTCATCTAAGAGACATTTATGCTGTAAAGCACACAGTTAAACTACCTAAAAATTATCTTGATTCATTGTCAGCCCAAAGATCCCTTCATCCTAAAGACTTCTTAGCCCAAATCTCTCTTCATTATTTTTCCCAAATCCAGTGATTGTCCCAGTCCTTTCTTTCTGTAATTTTTATTCCATTCACACCTTTAGTGTGTGTGTGTGTGTGTGTGTGTATTAAAGGAAGCAGCTCGGAGACCGGCAAGGCAAGGGGCATTATTGCAATTTCTCTGATGAATTGATTGTTGCAAGCAAATGCCAAAGCTTTATTTCTAAGTTGCTTCAAGAGTTTTCAGAAAGCCAGCTCAGAAACTTAGAGTAGGAAAAAATGTGCTTAGATAATATTGTTAGGCCAGGTACAAGTGGTCATTAAACAATGTGACAAGCCTTATTTAGTGAGGCGAGCAAATCTAATTTCCCAGAAGGGGCGCTTTATCTCCTAGTTCATCAGAAAATCCCTCATATATTTTTTTTAATCAGAAATGCTTTCCAGAAGGGGCCGCTCATCACCCCAGAGCACAAAGCTGTCCCAGCTTGGCTTTGGGATAATTTTCTTTCGCAGAAGCATTTCTCAACCTCAGGACCGTAGCCATTTGGACCGGATAACTCTTTGGGTACCACTGTAGGATGCTTAGAGCAACACTGCCCCCTATGCACAAGATGCTAGTGGCACCGCCTCCTCCTGGTTGTCATAACCAAAACCATCTCCACGTATTGCCAAATGTCCAGCAGGGGGAAGATATGGCTACTGCCCTCCATTGAAAATATGCTTTAGACCCTTGATCCTCAGTGTGGTCAATATACAAACAACAGCATCCTTTGGGGGGTTTGCTAGAAATGCACACCCCAGATCCACCCCAGACCTCCTGAATCAGAATCTGCAGTTTAACAAGACATCGGACAAGCACTTGCTTCTAGGTTCTCCACTGTCGCTGTACATCAAAGGCTTAGGGAGTTTTTAAAAAAATATATTTTATTGATTTTTTACAGAGAGGAAGGGAGAGGGATAGAGAGCTAGAAACATCGATGAGAGAGAGACATCAATCAGCTGCCTCCTGCACGCTCCCTACTAGGGATGTGGCCGCAACCAAGATACATGCCCTTGACTGGAATCGAACCTGGGACCCCTCAGTCTGTAGGCCGACGCTCTATCCACTGAGCAAAACCGGTTTCGGCGGCTTAGGGAGTTTTAAAAAATACTGGTTCCAGCCCCCGAGATTCTCATGTCATTGGTATGGGCATCCTTTTGCTATGGGAGTCTCAACAACTCCCTAGGCGAGTCTAATGTGCAGCCAATTTGAGCTCCTGTTCTGTGTGATTAAAGAAAATACCTCACAACTGCGGGAGTGATTTACAATAGTCTATAAAAAAGACCCCACACTTCCAAAGTGGCTATAACTAACTTTTAAAATAATTGTGGGGATGATTTAGGGGGGAAATGAAGCCATTGATTAAGCTTCCCCAGATAGCATTTCAAATAAGTCAGAGCTATCAAAATCATCCCACAAAACCTTGCCGATTAAAAAAAAAATTCTGTACTTGAAAAAAATTAAATAGGAAACTCAATCAAGAAAATTGTTTTGCATGAAATGTACAATTATGTAAAGAGCCCATGCAAGTTGGGAAGCAAAATGCTAACACCTCAATATATAAACAGATAACGGAAATGAGCTCACAATTCTCAAAAGCGGATGTGTAATTAGTAGAGATGCATGAGAAAGTGTTCAGCCTCACCAGTAATCAAAGGGATGCTCAAAAAAACATAGTTATCCATTTTCCGCTAATAAAATTCACAGAGATGAGTGGAAAAACGATAATGAAACAGACACTTGTTCATTCTTTCAATGGATGTTGAGTGCCCACTTTCTGGCAGGCACTATACCGGCATGGATGATGAGGATATGGGTCTTTGTAAACATAGAAAGGCCCAAACCAGTTTGGCCTAGATGGAAGCCATCCTACAGAAAATGTTCATGTGGAAGAAGTGTTTTTCATCTATTACAGCAAAATTGATTAGGAAACCAAGTGTCCAATAAAATGATTTTGATTAAGTAAACTCTGGTGTATCCACCTAATAACACGTGGATACTATTTGTAATAGGTTGAATGATAAGTGAAAAATACCATCAGCCCTTGGTCAGGTAGCTCAGTTGGTTGAGTGTCATCCCTTACACCAAAAGGTTGTGGGTTCAATTCCCAGTCAGAGAACATACCTAGGTTGCAGGTTTGATTCCAGGTCGGGGCATGTACTTGGAGGCAACCAATCCATGTTTCTTTCTCTTCTCTCTCTCTTTGTCTTCTCTCTCTCTCTTCCTCTCTCCCTCTTCCTCTCCCATCAATAAAAAACATATCCTTAGTTGAGGATTAAAAAAGAATGCAAACAGTAGAAAACTGGAAAAATGGTTCAGTGATTCACTGCATTTTAAAGATGCTACGTTGTTTCATTCCCACATCCAACACACAATATGCATTTGGATATTTAAAGCTCTGACGAACCTTAAACTAAGAAAATGGTTTATCTTGGCTTAAGCCAGTATTTCTCAATTTTTCTAACCATGGAAAGTTTGTTTCCCCCCCTCTCCTGCCCTCCCTTCCTTTCAAAACTTAAACTTGTTTTATCACCTCTTGGAACTAGTTTTTTCCTCAAAGAGACGAACAGAACCTTGAGGATATGTTGGCATGTAAGGTAGTATTTAAGAGCTATGTTAAAAATAAAAGCCATATACATGGGTGTAAACATCTGAAAATTTCATCAAGCTGTTCATTTAAGATTTGTGCATTTTACTCTTTAAAAATAGTTAAAAGAAAACCTGCTAAATTTGGAGAAGGCAAGACATTTAAAAAATTAAATTTTGGTGTTCATTAGCACAAGAACAGGAATGTTAAGTAAAATTATTGATATACTAAGATATATTTCCATGTATCACTTGTTCATGTAAGGTGACTCTATATGTACAGGTTACTGATGCCTATTTTAAATGAGTTTTTAAAAAGTTTATGTAGGGGAAAGAGCTCTAGTTAGGCTTTTAATTCTGGACCAGCCATTAACCAACTGTGTGACCTTGGACAAGTGACTCAGTCCTCTGGATTTTAATCTCCAAATTTCTAAAATGAGGAGAAATACTGAAACTCTAGTTCCATTCACTTTTGAAAGTAGTTTTACTATTTTAGAAGATTATAAAATGTTAAAGTTATATCTTTGCCTGATGGTACATCAAAGGCCAGGTTTTTATTGGAGTCTGAATCTTTGGATCACTCATTAGCACCATCTATATATATAAAAGGCTAATATGCTAAGTGTCCCTCCTACCTTCTGACCGGTGGCTATGATGCGAAATCTGACCACCAGGGGGCAGATGCTCAATGCAGGAGCTGCAGAGCTGCAATGATTTTGGCAGTGGTGGTTCTCGGGTGATGCACCCTGAAACTAGAGAGGAGGGAGCCCAATCCCTTGTGGGGCCCCACGAGTGCACCTTTAGCTGTGGGTTATGTTGTTGCTGGGGCACTGTCGACCCTGAATCTGGTTACTGCACACTTGCATTTGCGTTCCACACTCTGTACGACAGCAACTTTGCAGAGTGCCCTCTCGTACTCTGGGACCCCTCGGGGGATGTTGGAGAGCTGGTTTCGGCTGGTCCCCGCAGGCTAGACCAAGGGACCACACCTGCTGAAGGGACCCCGCAGACGTCCTTTGAGTCATTGGCACCACCCCAGGTGCCGCCAGCTGGGGCTTCCGCCTGGCCCCCATTTCCCAAATGAATGCTTTTCTAGTCTCTTTTCACTTGTGTGCGGCCTTCTCCAGAACCCGAACCCTGGACCACGCGGGACGTGAGAGTGGTTCCCACGTTTTACTTGGAGTTTTCTTTCTTTTATTTTCTGAGTGGCGGTGTGGGACACCAGAAGGAACTGTGAGTTGGGAGTCGCAGGCTGTGCACCCCCTGTCTTCTGATCTTGGTGGGTGAGGTTCCAAGGAGCCTTCGCTGTAGCTTGCGCTGCTTTCCTCTTCACCCGGTCATGATGTGCATGGCACGGTGTGTGTGAATGTGCTTGACAAACCAGAAGGCTCCACAAACGCCTTCTAACAGGCTCCAAAGCATCAACCAGTTTGCTCTGGGCGCATGGCTGGCTGTTGCGCGCGAGACTGGACAGAACATAGGCAGGGCCTTTATCTTGACGACTTGAGTGTCACTGTGTTTATGGTTCCATGATTTAGCACCACGGGGGAGGCAATAATCATTGCGCGGCCCCTGCGCGTGTGTTGAAAGGACAAAATGCAGACAAGTGTTGAATGGAGTCTATTTCATAAGTGATGTGGGGCCACGGCGACCATGAGTAACACAGCTATAAATGGGTCACAGCACAGTGTAAACATCACATGCTCCTCAGCCTGGACATAGGGTGATACAGGGAGATACTGGGCATATCACCTCGTCACTAGCCAAGGCGAGCCTTTCCCAAACTGGAAGTGAGGCCTCCGTGTCTTTTCGTTTCGGGCGCAAAAGGTGGCCGGGGTATCTGGAGAATGACTTTGTAGCGGGGGGCCTCGCCTTCCTCTGTGCTCTCACAGACGTCTCCGATGGGAGAACAGGACACAGGAGAGGAGCTGACAGCTGGTGCCCAGGCAGCAGAGCGGTGTGGCCCGGGCTGCCATCCAACCACTTACATTCCAACAACCTGACAAACAAGTGAGCTGTCCGGCCTGAGCAAGTTTAGCTCTGGATCCCTTCCCATTGTTCCAAGCTCTAAATGCGAGCGCTGACCCAGGTCCCTGGACTCTTGTGTTTCAGTGACACACGGCCAATTGGAGTACACACGGAGTCCCCCAAGGCCAAGGACAGAAATGCTACTCCGCTGGGGGCTTTGAACTTCTGGAAGGTCCTGGTGTGACCTTACCCATCATCAGTGTCCTGGGTGGCTGGGCCCTCTGGGATTCTCCTGGGACCTGGGAGGGAGAGGGGAGCTGACGGATGAGTGCAGCATGGTCTGAAGAAAGCCAACTGCCATCCCTGCTCGTTCCCTCAGCTGCCTCCTGCTCCCCTCCTTCTACGAGGAAGAATTGGGGTTACTCTGTAGATTAAATGAGGCGATGGTGTCAAGTCAGTGGTGGCATGCCTGGCGCAGAGAAGATACAAAACCGGCAACATCACCTCAGCTAGCTGCTCCTCCACCCCCACAGAGTGCAGGCTGAGGGCCCTGGACCGGTTCCCCCTCTCCAGCCCGGTCCCCCGGCTTCCCTTAGGCACAGACACTCTGAGCCAAGGCGAAGAGCACTGTTCCCGGGGGCTAGTGTGACCTAAAGGACGCCACGCTTTTGCTTTCCTGAGTAATAGAGCCACCGGGGCGACCCCGGCAAAGCGAATACAGGGTTGTCTGCGTTTTCAAAACCGTCTCAACGTCCGAGAGAGCCATAAGCTGAACCAATCGTGAGGGGTACCTGAGTTATTGCCAATGGCTCGTCCTCAGTTTCACCGGAGAGCCATAAACTCGCTACCCGGGGCCAGAGAGCTGGTGGTCAAAACCCATTAGCAAGCCTGTTAGGGAAATGGCTACCACTTCTGGGCGGCAGATGGTGCCTCCCAGCCTGGCCCCTTCGTGGGGAGAGATCACACCTCACAGCACATGCTTCGGCGACAGTCTGCGGTGAATCATCATCACCCCTCCGGTGCCGCTCAGAGAGGCCGAAGGAATGTCTCGGCTTCAGGGCAGCCCGTCGTGGCCCCTCGCTCAGCCAGACACTGGCCATGTGTCACCCGGGACAGCGACTACAGCAGTAAGATGGCTGGAGCACACACAAGCCACCACGGGGCTATGGCAGACCTCTAACACCACGAGGGACTGGCACATCCACTCAGCACTCCCGATTCACCGCCTCTGATGCCCCTTGCCCGTTCCCGCTGCTTCACATCGGAGAACGCGGGTTTGGCTGTAATGCCAACCTCCGTTCTTATCCTGTTCGCGCTGCCCCAGTGGTCCAACTCGTCAGCCCACAGGCCCCTGCGAGGTGTCAGGTGCTCTGATAGGCAATGTGATGTCAAAAAGGGTAGGACATGTTCACACCCTTCAGAAGGTCACAGCCTAGTGGCAGGACAGCTATGCCGGGAGAGCGATGAGAGGAGAGAGAGAGTATGCATATTGGCAAATAATTACAACACAGGATGTTACAGGAAGACTCATGGAGGAGATTTTAGTCAAAAGTTATAAGCGCCGAGGCCAGTTTGGCTCAGTGGATGGAGCATCAGCCTGGGGACTGAAAGGTCCCAGGTTCCATCCCGGTCAAGGGCATGTACCTTGGTTGCGGGCACATCCCCAGTAGGGGGCGTGCAGGAGGCGGCTGATGGATGTCTCTCTCTCATCGATGTTTCTATCCCTCTCCCTTCCTCTCTGTGAAAGATCAATAAAATATATATATTTTTAGAAAGTTATAAGCAGAGAGGGAGAGGCCTGAAGGCTCTTGTTACGTTACAGAAACAGTAAGTGACCAATAAACCCAGAGTAAGGTGTATGAGGGAAAGCGGTCAGAGACAGGCCCACATGTTGGGCCAGATGAGGCGGGAGAGTTGCTGGTCAACAAAATGCATTTCACCTGGAAAGCCTGGACTGGGAAGGAGGTGGTATCTGGCTTCCTCTTGGTGACCGGCATGGACTGAAAATTGAGTTTCTAAAAAATGCTAGAGCCCGGCAGGCCTGGATCAATGGTTGACCAGGAGGTCACAGTTCGATTCCCAGCCGGGGCACATGCCCAAGTTTTGGGCTCCATCCCCAGTGTGGGGCTTGCAGGAGGCAGCCGATCAATGATTCTCTCTCACCATTGATGTTTCTATCTCTCTCTCCCTCTGCTTTCCTCCCTGAGATAAATAAAAAGTTTTTAAAAAATGCTAGAGAAATAGAAGAGCCTGTGCTGACTGCTGATGATAATGCTTTTCATTTCTGAAATCAAAAATACTGTATTTTCTGGCGTATAAGATGACTTTTTAACCCAGGAAAGTTGGGGGTCATCTTATGGGGTGGGTATATCCCAAACTCTGTATTTTAACTGGAAAAGTTGGGGGTTATCTTATACGCCCAGTTGTTTTATACACCAGAAAATACGGTACCTTCTACCTTTCCCACGGATTCGAGAACAATCCAAACCTTTCCTGTTAGAAGAGTGGGCGGAGCTTAAATTAGGGTACCTAAGTTCAAATCCTAGGTTTTCCATTTACCGGTAATGAGACATTGAGATACTCTGCTAAATGACACAATGGGCTTTGTAATCTCTAGAGAAATACACAGGACAGAAAAGCTTTTGAAAAGACCTCTACCATAGAATCTCCTCAGAGCTCAGCGGCCAGAACTGGGTCCCATGCCACCCTCGCTGTAAGAGAGCCTGACAAGTGTAGTATTTGACAAGTGCGGTGAAGAGCAAGGGTGAATGTGGCTGTGGATGGATATGGAGAGAGCCACACCAGTGTCTGCCACAGCAGGGGGTACCTTGTCTGTGGAGTTTTCTTTCTTCAGCCATTTGTAATAGGAAAAAATGTGAACATTCCATTACTTTGTCTTTTTTCTTTTTATATTTTTCCATTGATTTCTAGGGAGAGTGGAAGAGAGAGGGAAAGACCGAGAGAAATATCGATGTGAGAGGAGCACATAGATTGGTTGCCTCCTGCAAAGCCCCAATCAGAGCCGGGGCTGGGGAGGAGCCTGCAACCAAGGTACATGCCCTTGACCAGAATCAAACCCGGGACCCTTTGGTCCACAGGACAACACCCTATCAAACCCTCTAGGGCTGAGCATTCCATTTATTAGAAAAGGTTCAATCCATTCACAGAAGCGAAGGCACGCAATGAATGACGCCAAAGAAAGATGAAAAAACAAATGTGTAAATAATGTCCCACGATGCCTGATTATGAGAGCTTTTCAAAGAGAAATAGCGCCATATCAATGAGCTTTTGCTGCAGAACCAACCACCCGCAAATCCAACGGCTTAGGACAAAATCATGCTTATTCTGGCTCCTATGTTTGGGGTTCAGCTGGTCTAAACTGGGATCACTTATGCGTCTGTGGCAGCTGGGGGCTCTGGGCCAGATCGGGCTGGGTTGGGACACATTAGCTGGGCTGGCTCAGCTCCACATGTTTCTTGTCCTCCTGGGATCATCAGGTTAGCTTGGGCACACCCTGCTCATGGTAATAACAGAAGCACAACAGAATAAACAAAAACATGTGATACCTCTCGAGGCTTAGGCTCAGAACTGGCACACCATCACTCCGGCCTCCTTCTGTTGGCTGGAACAAGCCACATGGCCAAAATCAGATATGAGAAATTATTCCTCGCCCACAAGAGCAGAATATGAAAGGTGCCATGGACATGGAGCTGGTTATAGGGAGGGCAGGAAGACTGGAGCCATGTTTGCAAATGGACCACAGGCACGGAAGGTCTCACAAGTCCTAAACATACTCTAATTCTTCAGAAGGAAGCTGTCCTAATATAGTTTGAAATTGCTTAAATCAATAGCGCCAAAGTTTATGATTATACTTTCTACTCAGAGTTCACTTGATATTCATGGAATCGAGAGATGCAGTGTTCAAGTTCGACTTTGACTGGTACCTATCATACCGATTTGCAATCTGCCCCTCAAAATATCTCATGGAAACGAAACTAATGGCTCCTTTGGTTTCTCTTTTGCAGGCATGACGTGAAGAATTGAAGAGTAAGAGAACAGATTAAAATGAAAATAGCTCACTAAAAATTTTATATATTTGTATGAAGATTATGAACCTCCTGAATGCCTGAGACTAGCAGAAATGTCCTGTTTGTACATTTATATCTCTTCCTTCTAGTTGGCTGCACTTCATACTTTAATTTGTCTTCATGTTTGGCACCTTGTAGAACACATAGTTCAAGAAACCACCTCCTGGAAGGTGTAGTTTTGAGGAAGAATATGATTTTACAGAGAGGGATATGGTCATATGCATATCAGTGATGGTGATTGGAAGCTCTATATGCTACTTCCCACACTATTTTGGTCATCATTTGGAATGTATTTTAGTTCTTCACCTTCTAAATTATGCAATAAAGTTTTTATGAGTTCAAATAAATATGCAAGTACATGTAAAATATGAATCAAGACTAATTAATTTTCAAAACTTTGGAGAGCTGCATATTTCCCCACATGGACAGAAATCCTATATAATAAAAGTCTAATATGCTAAGTGTCCTGCCATTCGTTTGACCTTTGGACCAGTCGCTATGATGCACACTGACCACCAGGGGGCAGATGCTCTGACTGGTAGGTTAGTTTGCTGCTGGGGTCTGGCCAATGACGACTGGGTGAGATGGGCCAGACACACCCTGGAGCCCTCCCGGGGTCCCTCCCCATCCCGATTGTGCACCTGTGGGGTCCCTCAGCCTGGCCTACGGACATCCCCCGAGGGGTCCCAGATTGTGAGAGGACACAGGCTAGGCCGAAGGACTCTGTGCACTGGGCCTCTAGTGAGATATAGAGCTAGTCAAACCCCATGTTGCCTGAGTGGGGGCTGGTCATTCTGAATGACTGGGTACCGTGGTAAAACTATAGCTGACTGATCGGTGCAAATGAAGTTAAATATTGCCTAAGGAATTGGTCATCACCGATATTCCTCCGGCAAGGAAAACCTTATAGTGAGTGTGCTTTATTTCCATAGAGGCTCCGAAATTCTCTTTGCCCAGATGGGAGAGATTTCATTACAAGGTACAATGAAATAAAGCTGAGAGATTAGAACAAAAGAGAGGGACCGATCATAACTCAGATGTCCTAAGAAAGATGAACCATATCTCCTACTGCTAAGATGGAGATTCTCTATGAGACTTAATCAATGGCCAACATGATCATAAACAAGAAGGAATCATTCCTGCCCCTCCAGAGTTTTCCGATCTTCCTAAGACCACCAGACAACTTTTTATTATGAAGATTTTGAAGGACCAGAGTCTCAGGACCACAATTTTAAAGGCAAGTGTGTCAGCTACTGGTATATAGAGATGGCAACCCCATGACTTTTATCCTTTTCTCAGCGCCTGCCATTAAAACAATCAGACGTATTTGAAACATCTCAAGCAAAACGGAGTCTTTAGCTTTCCTGTTTCCTAGAGATCAGCTTCCCAAAGCAGGCGATCACTGTGCGCACATGTGACTGGCTGCGACTTCAGTGGCGCCTGAGGGGTTCGGGGGTTTCTGAGCAGCTGCCCACCTGATCATGAGTTCCAGGTACCTCGCTGGGATGTGGCTTATCCTGGTGAGCTCAATCTAATATAGATGTACGGGGAATATCAATCAGAACCAAATACAGTGGCACCTCGAGATACGAGTCTAATTCGTTCCGTCACCTTGAGGCGTGGGAAACTATGAGACGCTCGAGTCGCGGTAAACTGGTGGGTCGTGTGCAGCCGGCCGATCCGTGCGATGACTCCTATTTCAAATGTTGCTCGTATTTCAAAGCAAAAACCGCTCGCTCGAGGGCTCGTATCTCAAAGATCTCGTATGTTAGGGCACTCGGATCTCGAGGTACCACTGTATGCCAGCTTGATCACGTCAGCAGAGCAGGTTCTAAATACTAGACCGCTAATTTGCCGAAGGACATGCCAGGCCTTCCTAATGAGGCGAGTTGGGCAGGGTTACAAGATTTACCTCAGTGTTCCCTTTGTTTATATATAAATAAATCCATATTCAGTTTCAATTCTGGTTTAATGTTACAAAAACGGTCCTCATATTTTAATGCAGTTCTCCAAGTCCAATTTGCAGCGTAATACCAGAGTCATTAGACAAAGTCAATGGATTTTTTGAGGGTTTTCTGTTTAATATATCGTATTTTCTGGCATATAAGACAACTTTTTAACCCAGGAAAATCTTCTCAAAAGTCAGGGGTCGTCTTATACGCCCAGTCCTCTTATACACCAGTAAATACGGTATATTTTTTCTTGTTGTTAAGGCTCAAAAATCAATGTATGTGGGATTTAGCAAGTTCTACATTGCATCATTTGTTGAACAACACACATAACATGAAAAAAGAAAGTTTATTTTCAATTAAGTCATAACTATAAAAAATTCACCTTTCACACTAAATGGTTCTTTAAAAACCCACCCATCATGTTGAAATAGCCTTATTTTTCATATGGATTTGTCAACTACTAATTATTACACATCTTTCCCATGAAGGAAAACGAGGTACAACTAGTTGCAAGTACATTAGGAGAGAGAGAAAACTATAAACAACCCTGGCTTGAGTATTTAAAGTAAAGTATACAACAGCCAATATACACTGAGTGGCCAGATTATTGTGATCTCTGAACGCAAGATAATCTGGCCATTCAGTGAAGACTGACCACAGAGTTGGGATTTTTAAAAAAGGTTTTTCCATGTATAAGAACTGCATTGTGGGTAGTTAGAAGCGGAGGATTTTCTAGCCAGAGGCTGGGGACCACTATCTCCTGATCCCTTGACATATCAAGACTTGCAAGCTTTCCCTTACACATAAGTACACTGAGTGGCCAGGTTGTTATGCGTTCAGAGATCATCATCATCATCTGGCCACACAGTGTATAGTGCACCTGCTGTGCCCCAAGCATGTCAAACTCTCCGGCGGTGGGCCGCATGCCTCGCTGATACCAACTGTAAGATACTAGGCTGCCAGGCAAGGCTCCTGAGTACAGTCACTCTGTCCATTCTGAGGGGCTGCTGTCTCTGTGGCAGGCTCTGTACTAAGTGCTGGCAGGAGCACAGCACATCCAGCCAGCCAATCACCTTCCTTCAAACATTCCCCTCCCCCATGTTGTGTTTGAAGCACCAATGAGAAGGCAACACAGGATTCAGAATTGTGTGCGACCCTTGAAAAGCTTCTCCCTTTGGAGAAGAGGGCCATTTCCAACACGCAAGGCTTTCACGATCTTCGCAACCACCCCTATTTTATAAACCTTACATTTCAAGAGCACAGGTGGGAAGGGTTAGCTTCTCTCCCTGAGTAGGTGAATGACACAGCAGAGATGGAAAAGTTAGGCCCAGGGCCATGGGGAATGATATTTCGCCAAATGCGTCCCTCGTTTTTCACCACAGCAGTCAGAGGATTTACAAAAGGCCTCCCCCTGTGATTAGGTCCCTATCAGGATCACTCCTAATTGGAATGTACCGTCCTGTGAAACCTCTTCTCCCACGTTCTTGGGATGATGTAGACTTAGAGTCCTCCCTCTGAAATAAAGCATGGAAAGGATCATGGGGCAGAGGACAGGACTTATTGGATTCAAGGACTACCGGTTGATCAATTAAAACTAGTTCCCTTTGAAGAGGTGTGGCTTTATCTCATTGCTTTACAACATAGCCTGCAATAGAAACTGCCTTTATCTTGGTAATTAATGCTCCCTTGGGATTTGTAACCTGATGCTGAATATTTGCATCCGTGTGACCCACGGATAGTTCTCCGCCTCACAGACCATTAATGAAAAGCCTGTGCTTCTCCAAAGAGGATTTATCGCCATAACATTCAGACACCATTGTGCGTTAAGTCAACAAGCCATGCTCAGAGCAACCACTACCGGACAATGCAACTCGCCAGCAGGTCGCTAGGCAAAGAAAGCCCTTAGAGTTCAGACCCCGAGTTCCTTTCATCTCCCAGCAAACGGCCAAACCTGATTAGATCCCACAGTGAAGGCAAATCACACTGTCAAAAAGATGCCGGTTATAAAAGAGGGGATTCAGCTATAAGTCTTAAGAACACAGCCTTTAAGATATTGTTCAGAGAAAGAAAAACAAACTCAATTAAACAATCATTCTCAGGTTTTTGGCCTCATAATCCTTCAGCCCTATGCTTGTTTATTACAGGAGAAAGACTCCCATAACATTGGACTTCTCTGTAAAGTAGTTCAGTGCTACCTCCCACTAGGACAGTGGTTCTCAACCTTCCTAATGCCGCGACCCTTTAATACAGTTCCTCATGTTGTGGTGCCCCCCAACCATAAAATTATTGCTACTTCATAACTGTAATTTTGCTACTATTATGAATCATAATGTAAGTATCTGTTTTCCGATGGTCTTAGGCGACCCCTGTGAAAGTGTTGTTTGACCCCCAAAGGGGTCGCGGCCCACAGGTTGAGAACCTAGGAGAAACTGTGCTATCAGATAACAAGGCTGTAACAGGGAGAAGTCCTTCTCCGGGTCAGTGAGGACATACTGAAGATGCATATTCCAGAGGAAAAGGGGTTTTTCTCATTGGGCTTCAGAGGGCTGCAGAGGAGTGCAAAGCAAAAGCAGTTCTGCGCTCCACCGCAATTTTCAAATCTCATCGCCAGCTGGGCAGACTGATGGGGAGGAGATGCGGGCATGGTTTTATCCTGGGGTGCGGGTTGCTTCCGGTCCCTAGACACAAAGGAGGAGGGCTCTAGGCTTTTCTGGAAACGATTCCTGCTCCTTCATAGTGCTCACGCATCTATGGCACCCTAGATAGGAGAGGGTCGTGGAGGAATTTCTGTTCAGAAGCGTTTTGGGACAGATCAACGTTCAATCCAATCAGCCTCACAAGCCTACAGCTAATGACAGGCTTTAGGGAAAAAAAAAGAAAGAGAAAAAGGAAATAAGAAAACCCAGGCAAGGTTTTGTGCTATATTTTCCTAATTTTTCCCCCCGCTTTGTTTTATACCTGGTCTTCTGGCTCTGGCCACACAGTACGATTCTGGGGCTCAGACCATCCTCACCCCCCTCACCCAGCCAGAGCTGAGTTTTCCTGCATTCAGTGGGAGGAGATGAATATTTGAAGGAGCCTGTGGCCACATCTCAACGTCTAGGGGGCTGGACACCCCGCAGGATGTGGACATTTCTACTGGAAATTAGGCCTTGGCCACTGCCCTAAAAGCATCGGGGTGAACCCAAAGGTACTGTAACCTCTTTAAAATGGCACGTTGCATTTGTTGAATCTTGCAGGTAAGGAAACAGGCATAGACCTTTCTAGTGATTAAATAATAGCTGTATATGCCAAGATGCCTCAAACCAGTGGTTGGCAAACTGCGGCTCGCGAGCTGTAGTTTGCCGCTCTGTTGACAAATGCATCTGCTGACCACTGCCTTAAACCTTCAACCAACAAACAAAAACACCAATTAAAAAAAATACCGCAAGCTTATTTTTTCCAAATCTTGCCATTGCCAGGCATCGCGTGATCATGATGGCCAGGGAAGAGGAGGGCGGGAGCTCCATCCGGAGCCCAGGCAGCCATACACACAGAGGCGGGCAATTGGAAGGAGGAAAGAGCCAGGAGAGATGTCCCCGTGAGAGACCCACTGGTTTCCAAACCCTCACTTACATCCTGGCTGACGGCGGGGCCCCTGACCCATAGGCTCAACATCTGGCCCTCCTTACGAATGGCTCATTTCCCTCGATTTTCCCAGCGCGTTTTCTTTACCAGCTGCGGAGAGGACACCCCCCCCCCCACGCTGCCCTGGAACTGTCCTGTCTGGATAACGGGACTCTGGCTGTCGCCATACCAAATTGAACGTGCCCTGAATGTCCTTGGAGAGCATCCTTCCACCAGGGGCTTTACCAATATCTGCTCCCATGGAGTCAGTCATTCATTCCATCTGGCCCTGGATAGAAATTAGAATGCGCCGAGACCAGTTTGGCTCGGTCGACAGAGCGTCGGCTTTCGGACTGAAAGGTCCCAGGTTCGATTCCGGTCGGGGGCGTGTGCCTTGCTTGCAGGCACATCTCCACTGTGGGGTGTGCAGGAGGTGGCTGATCGATGTCTCTCTCTCATCGATGTTTCTGACTTTCTCCCTTCCTCTCTGTAAATAATCAATAAAATATATTTAAAAAACATTAGAATGCCTATTGCTGGCTGGGAAATAGACCAGGGGAATTGGCATATTTTTCAATGAGAGGTCATAGAGAACAGCGCTGGCAACCGCCCGTTGTAACCCCCAGAACTTCCCTTTAAAGGCCAAACAGAGACGATGATCTCTAGCAGATGCACCATTAGGCAAGACCTACATTGGAAAGCTTTGTTGATTCAGACTCTCAGTAATTAAGTTTGGGGCCAGTGAGCACATTATCTGTAATCAAACATGTCCCCGATCAGTGATTAGACAGGCAAACATGTGACCTCGCCGAAGGATAGTTATGTAACCATCATTCAGCCTTGGGCATCATGGTTATTTGCCAACTTTCAATCCCGGTAAATATGTTAGCTGAGATCACTTGCTGTGCTTCTGGGAATCAGATTTTGAGGACAAGGGACTCTTCCTTGGGAGACCTGGGGCGTGTGACCTGATTATGGATGCGCTGGGACCTCTACAGAGACCCAGAAACCAGGGGGGTGGGTCCAAGAGAGGCAGGCGCTGCAAAAATGTCTGAGGAGCAGCTCTGTGCACATTAATTTACCCAAACAGAGACATGTCAGAGAATGTCTGTTTTTATGCAGAGCTTTCTTGCCGCATAAAAGCTAGTAAAGAGAAAGGTGCGTAGGAGGGAAGAGGGGAGGGAGGGAGGGAGAGAGACAATGACAGAAAATAAGACAGGGAGGGAGGGGAAGGCAGAGAATGAGAGAAAGTGCTTTTGTTCCTGGAGTCCACGGGGTCCCTGAAGAAGATTCCGTGGCTTCTCTGTGGTCTGGCTGAGCAGGGCCAGCCCCATCTGGTTCAAGCATAATCAAATACTCACCATCTATTTTCTTCTAAAGGGTAAGGAGGAGGCATGAGAGCTTCCAAGTGTACGTAGACAGGCCAAGCAAGGACTAAAAGATCATCTGGCTTGGGGTGACCTGAGACATCTAAATGTCACATAGTCTCCGTGCACATGTGACCTGGAACTGGCCTGGGTGACTCAGACACCAGCCCGTCCTTAATGCCGTAAGTGCTCTCCCCGCTCCATGGAGATGAACACAGCCACCGGCCACAGAGCGGCTGGGCAGCCCGGCCCCCAGCACCAGGGCTCTGCACGCAGCGAAGAGCTTCGAATCTGAACTCCCACGGAGCTGTTTTTAAATCCCGGCCGCTCTGTTAGAAAGAGCAACACGCGCTTCGGATGCTGCATGCGCTTTCAAAGCGAAACCTGCGGCAAATCAATAGTCAGCGAGTCTCAGTCCAGCACAGGGCCAGGAAGTATTGGGGGAGAGAATACTACATGGTGGAGTCTCTTCACCTGAGCACTTTCTTTTTTTTCTTTTTTCTTTTTAATATATTTTATTGATTTTTTTTACAGAGAGGAAGGGAGAGGGATAGAGAGTTAGAAACATCCATGAGAGAGAGACATCAATCAGCCGCCTTCTGCACGCTCCCTACTGGGGAATGTGCCCGCAACCATGGTACATGTCCTTGACCAGAATCAAACCTGGGACCTTTTAGTCCTCAGGCCGACGCTCTATCCACTGAGCCAAACCGGCTTTGGCCACCTGAGCACTTTCAAAGGCGAGTTTTGATGAGTATTCTGTTGGAGGGCAATATTGAGGATCATATATGACGAGAATAGGGTTAGGGTTAGGGTTAGGGTTAGGGTTAGGCAAAAATGACCAATAATGACTTAAGGATAAATCTATATAGCTAGTGATTTAAACCACGATTCCAATAATTTTGACTTAATTGAAATTCCACACAAACCAGATTCTTCTACCTAAAGCAGAAGTTATGATTTAGGTAAATGTCCAGGAGAGCAAGAACATCAAGCAGCATTTTTTGTTGTTTGTTTCTGTCTTCTTTTCTTTTTCCAGCAGCAGCCTCTGAGACGAGGACTCAAATAAAGGCAGCTTGTTTGAGCAGAGAAGAAAACACCAGAACAGGGCTGGGGACGAGAGATAAAAGGCAGGAAGGCAGCCGAAGAGGGAGGCTGGGAAGCTGTTACCATTATGGGTAACTGGAGCTCAATCCTACAGGGGAAACTCGGGAGTCTGAAGAGAACAGTGCCCCAGAACAATCCCAGCTCCAGGGAGGGAGCTGAGGTATTTATGCACCACCTCCCCTCCAGCACTGATTGAGGACTGCCCGCTGCATCAGCAGGCAAAGTGCACTTTGCAGGGAAAGGCCCCCCCAAAAGGAAGGCGGTGAATGGCAGGTTGAAATGCAGGAGCAAAGGGGATCTGGGTGAGGCACGGGCCCCTCACAGCTTCTAGGTACAAATGGCTGAAACATAAAATTCTTATTGTAGTCGATCACAGACACTGACGGTGTAACTGGCTAAATATCCATTTGTGCTTTAATCCAGGAAATTACTCATTCTTCGTATTTTCCCGCTAAAAGTTAAGTGAGGGGCAAAACATTTGGACAGGGAAGTCACAACCTTGTTTTCGTCCTACAAGGGTATGTTTGCCCATTTTGAAACAGGGTTGATGATGGAAATAATTTAAAAAACAGAAACTCTATAGAACATACTATGTCAATTAATTTCACAAATATCTCCCCCTCCTACACATTTTCCAAACTACATTTTCATCATGATGACATAGAGATAAAGCCAGGGAGGCATATATCTATCTATAGTAAATAAATATAGATCTAGTATATAAATAAATGTATAAATATATCTCTATAATACAGATAATACTATATGATTAATATTATTTGCTCTCCATATGCAATTAATGTATAAGTTTATCATCACTATGAAGGCTTATTTTTATTTTTAAAATAGATGTGTTCCATATGAAAACATGCTCAAAGTCACTAATCATCCAAGAGATGCAAATCAAAACAACAATGAGGTACCATCTCACGCCTGTCAGAATGGGTATCATCAACAAATCAACAAATCAACAAGTGTTGGCGAGAATGCGGAGAAAAAGGAACCCTCATGCACTGCTGGTGGGAATGCAGACTGGTGCAGCCACTGTGGAGAACAGTATGGGGTTTCCTCAAAAAACTAAACACGGAACACTCCCATTTGACCCAGTGATCCCACTGCTAGGAATATATTCCAAGAAACCAGAAACACCAATCAGAAAGGATATATGCACCCCTATGTTCATAGCAGCACAATTTACAATAGCTAAGATTTGGAAACAGCCTAAGTACCCGTCAGCAGATGAGTGGATTAAAAAACCGGGTACATCTACACAATGGAATACTACGCTGCGATAAAAAAGAAGGAATTCTTACCATTTGCAGCAGCATGGATGGACCTGGAGAGCATTATGCTAAGTGAAATAAGCCAGGCAGAGAAAGATAAATATCACATGATCTCGCTCATTTATGGAATATAATGAGGAACATAAACTGATGAACAAAAATACATCCAGAGACAGAGAAGCATGGATCAGACCATCAAACCTCAGAGGGAAGGCAGGGAAGGGTGGGGATGAGGGGGAGAGATCAACCAAAGGACTTGTATGCATGCATATAAGCCTAACCAATGGACACAGACACCAGGGGGGGTGAGGGCATAAGCAGGGGGGGAAAATCGGGGGGCGCTAAGGACACATATGTAATACCTTACTCAATAAAGAAAACAATTAGATGTGTTCCTAGAAAACCAGTTGATCAGATCCAGATCTCTCTTTTCCGCAAAAGCAGCACGTTTTCATCTAGTAGGATTTTTTAAAAAGCTACAGTGAAACATCCTCCTGGTTAAACCCCGTAGCCTTAAAGCACCCTAGACTTTCTGTCACTGTAGTTTTTTTGTAAGTCATTGCAAACATGTACACGACATTGGGCTGAAGTATCACTTGAGTAAGAAAGTGCACTTGAATAAATTGATAAAAAGGAGTAAAAGAGAAAGGGGACTTAAAGATCATGTGTAATCAATAGCAATGATTTGGTAGCCTGCGAGGCTCTGCAGGGAAAATGACAAACGAGGTAAGAGCATCACGAGAGAACGGGAATCGGAAGCATCAGCAGTGAAAATCTTGAGGAGATCGTTAGAGCATGTCTTGAGGAGCCCTTAGATGGAAGGGCGGCAAGCAAGTCTTTCTGGTCCAGTGGCTTCCACACCGCAGTGATGAGACCCTGCGAAGGTAGAAGGCAGTTTCTCCACCGGAAAAGGTAAATGTGTCTTGAAAGTGGCAGAGAGCTACGTGATCCCCGATACCCATGCTCCCCGTTCCTGAGTAAGAGAACGTCTGCCTTTTAACTGGTTTCACAGCCACGCCTTTTGCGGCTCGCGGTGGCCCCGTGGCTCACCTCCGACGAAGTCATTAAGCAAAAGCAGCGTTTGTAATTCCTGGCAAGTGTCCCCAAGGAGCGCGGTCAGCTGCTGCTTTCCTTCCCTTCCCGCTTCCTTCGCGCTGCAATGCAGACGCAATGGCTGGAGCAGGAGTTGCCATCCTGGACCAGGAGGTGAAAGCTGTGTTGCGCTAGGAGCCTAAGCAATAGAGCCAGCGCACTAGACCTGGGCTGCCTACTTCTCTGAGGGAGGAAAACAAAACTGCTTTATTTAATTTATTTTTAAATTCTTTCTTGTTTCAAGTATTACATATAGTATTAGCTATGTCTCCTGGCCCCTTCCCCAGTGACCTCTCTCTGGCCACCCCACCTCCCAGCACATGCCCTCACCCCCCTAGTGTCTGTGTCCATTGAAAACCGCCTTATTTTTATTTTTAAATATAATTTTAATGATTTCAGAGAGGAGGGGAGAGGGAGAGATAGATAGAGAGATAGATACATCAATGATGAGAGAGAATCATTGATCGGCTGCCTCCTACATGCCCCCTCCTGGGGATTGAGCCTGCCCCCCGGGCATGTTCCCTGACTTGGAATTGAACAGTGACCTCCTGGTTCATAGGTTGACGCTCAACCACTGAGCCAAGCTGGCTGGACAAAACCACTTTCTTGTACTCTGGGGTTTCTGTTACTCTCTGACTAATATAAGGGCTGTTCTTCTATGAACATGAATGTGGGGCTCTGTGAGTTATTTACCTGAATAGATTTCCGTTTTGGACCAGCAGCTGTACTCATTTTTTATGTTTAAACGTTCAGCCAATCTGCAGCTCTTCCAGCCTCCCCTGACAGAAAGGACGGGTACTCGCCTCTATGGAGAGAGAGAGAGCTTGCACACACGAATTAAGGCCGGCCGTTTAAGTATGGGTAAAGGAGAGGTGGGCAGTTAACACTTATTTAGAATTGGTCCAGATGGATAGTAATGGCCTGCCCCCAGAAATGGCAGCAATGCCTGAGGCAAGGCTCAATCAGTACCGGGCAGCGATCCGCTGGTGTCCTAATCAAGCTTTTCTGTGGCATGATGTGGCGACAACTCTGTCCTGCTCACTCCTTTCTCCCCCACCCTCTTTCCAAGCCCGATTCTCCAGCACTCCCCCTAAATATTGGAACTATCCAAAATCCACTGCTTGGCATCAGAAACCTTGAATCATATGGAAATTGCTCTCTGGACGCGAGTCGCAACAAAGCCTTAGAAAATCAGGATCTAACTGGAATGAGTTATTTGTTCTAGTTGGGGCTGAGGGCAGTGGTAAGGGGAGGACTCTGGTAGCCACTGGTAAGCCAGAAAATTAAATAATCATCTACTGTAAACCCAAATAATATAGTCTTTGAGGACCATTTTTCCTTGGAATACTACCTCTCCATTGGCAGCGTCAAGAGTGAAATCCTCACTCATTAGTTGGGGTCATTTGTCTCCTGGGCAGGAAAGAAGATGAAAGCAGCTGTGGGTCCCCAACTCCCCCACCTTTCCCCAACACATACCCCATCATCAATATCGTCTTAAGATCACTAGGCCTAATGTCATGGTGCCCTAAACTCCCTTCATTCATCACAAGAAGCCGAGTCCACCATGAATGTCATCCTCATCTGTGCTTCAATTCCACCTGGCTCCGCAAAGCCCCTATTCAGTTCCCACTCCCAGTCCTCCCAACTCCTCTGAAGTGCCCTCTGCAACCTCTCGTTAGTGATGGGCTTCCTGATGGCAATGTATTAGGAATAACTTATTGCCAGAGGCCAGGGGCCACCACTTCAGCATCAGAAGCAAAACGTTCACCCTTACCAAGTGGGAATCAGAAGAGATGGAACCACAGGGATCTTTGGCAGTACTGGACTGGTCATGGGATCGCCAGCGTCCTAGCAGATCCTAGATAGTCTACGAAGGCCCTATTTGAGTTTTCTAATTACAACAAAACTCCACATCTTGTAAACAGAGATGGAACATCCATTTTTGCAGCAGCATGGATGGACCTGGAGAGCATTATGTTAAGTGAAATAAGCCAGTCAGAGAAAGGTAAATATCACATGATCTCACTCATTTATGGATCTCACTCATTTATGGACTGCCATCTGTATGCATCTTGATATTGGGCTGCCTATCTCCAGAACTGACTTAAGGCTTCTCATCCAATTCTAAAACCTAAGTCACCCGGCTTCCAGACCAAAACTCCTTGAATGAAGCAGAGGCTGTATGATCCAAGAAAGGACCCTGCAAACACTTCCCCCAATACATCCTGGATCTTCCTTCTAGCCCTCATCAGGGAGACACCATTACTAACCACGAGGAAAATGAAAACACACATGCCTGGGGGGGGCTTGTTGAACACTGGCTCTATAATAACACTAAATGCCAAGGACCCTGACAGGTACCTCGGCCCATTAGTCATATTGGTCACACGATTAATGGAGGTTCAACAGGAACCCACTCCTGGCACAGACTGTGGGAAGGGACACCATCCTCAGGTTGTTTTCTCAGCTTCTGAATACTGATGACATACTAGTATGTTCTCAGGAACTGGCTATGGCAGATGGTTTCCCAAAGATGCCCGCAAGGATATCGTGATACAAATGATATTCTGAGATGCAACCTTGGGACCCCCATAGTGAGAGGGAGAGTCCATTTCTCCACCTTTTGACTCGGGTGGGCTCTGTGACTGCCTTGATCAATAGAATAGAGCGAAGAGATACTGTGCCACTTTTAGGGGTGGCCCTTAACTGCCTGGTCACTCCCTGCCTCTTGGAAGGCAGCTGCCTGTACGAAGAGGAACTCCCTTGAGACTACCATTCTGTGAGAAACCCAGGCTAACATGAGATTTCACACAGAGAAAGTCAGAGGCAAGTCTGACTTGACTAATTCGTTTGACCATGAGGATGGGCTTTCCCATATAGATAATACATTTTCCATAACTTGGATGAGCTAAAGCTGCAGTTTCTAAACATTTTTTGGGGGGAGGGGTTAATATGCATCCCAAGATATATTTCCATTGGTTTTTAGGGAGAGTGGAAGAGAGAGGGAAAGACAGAGAGAAACATCGATGTGAGAGAAACACAGAGATTGGTTTCTCTCACACGAGCCCTGACCAGGGCCTGGGCCTGGGAGGAGCCTGCAACCAAGGTATGTGTCCTTGACTGGAACTGAACCCTGGACCCTTTGGTCTATGGGACCACACTTTCTTCATGGAGCCAAAATGGGCTAGAACTGCAGTTCTAAGCTTTTGATGAAAATATATTTAAAGCATAAGATCACATAAAATGACTTTATAAATAATATTGTAGTGAGAAGTACTTAAAGATATTTGCTCAACTTTTCTAAGTATCAAGTCTAAATGAGATGCCTGTTAGAGAAAGAATAAGTAAAATAAGTAGCTGTAAGTCAGAGTAATGTCTTTGCAGTATACTTTCAAAAATGGAGAAAGTAAATGGTGCTAAAAGTAGATGGCAAGTGATTTCTCAAATCATATAGTTCTAAATCATTACTTTCAACGGAACTGAAAAACCTATGAGCTGGGAGCTGAAACATCATTAAAAATAATTTTTTGTCAATAGATCACTATGTAACATTTAGCACGTATTTGTAAAGGTTTCAACAAATGGAGTGACAGTATATGTAACAACACTCCTCCATTCCTACATACTTTTATTGTGAGCTTGTTATGTGTTTTTTAAATGGATCAAGTCGAGATACTGTGTTTTGTTGATTGTCTAGACTTGAGAAAGTGATGGAGAAAATGATAGTACTAGAGATTAAACTTAAAACCAGGTTGTATCTGTAACTCTGGCATTGTGAACAGCACAAAATTTTGAGGGGATCTTCCGCCAATATTTAAAAACTTATCTGATTTAGTAAAGCAGTTGTTTGTGTCACTGATGAATAAATGAAATTCTATCATATATCTTTACTTCTTTTACTTTCATATTACTGGTTAATGTAAACAAAATTATCAACCAATATCTATATTGGGACGACATGCATTAGTTAATGGCTAAAGCAAATTCTTGGTTGAACTGAATGCTAATACTTAGCATTCTTAACCTGTGGGTCGCGACTGCTGTAGAGCCTAAGACCATCGGAAAACACAGATATTTACATTACGATTCATAACAGTAGCAAAATGACAGTTATGAAGTAGCAATGAAAGTAATTTTATGATTGGGGGTCACCACGACATGAGGAACTGTATGAAACGGTCACGGCATTAGAAAGGTGGAGAACCACTGTTCTATGCGGATTCTCTTCCTCACTGTATCATGTATATATTTACACATTCCAAGTTATGGCCCTTGCTTTCCTCTTCCTTTACCCCACTACTGCACAGTGAGTGTGCTGGAGGTTAAGAAGATATTCTGACAGAAATAGATCTCCTTCAGCTAGAAGACGTTTCTGAGAAAATATTGGGTTATTGTCTTTGGGGACAGGGTAGATTGCATTCTCTGAAGTGGAGGCATTATACACGTATATCTTTAAAAGTCCGTATTTTTAGACTCACGAGAAGAGGGCTTTTCAGGGATGTTTGAGAGCCAGAGGGGTGAGGAGCTATGCCTCGCACCTCTTTCTCTGTCTGGAGAACGGCCCACAGTGTAAGTCTTAGAGGGAACAGTCCCCCTCCTCCTAAGGAAACTAAAATATGTGCTTTTTTCCTGACCTGTGGTGACTGGCTTTTTTTCCATATGATCTGAACTGAGAAAAATTAAATGCTTCCGCTTGGGATTTGGGATGTGGAGGTAGTATTAGGAACCGATTTAGAATTCTTTGCAGCCACAGGCATGGTGGCCAGGCCCCAGGGGTGACAGAGTCCTGAGCGGCATCTGCAGCTCAGAGGTCACTTCTTTAATGGACTCTTTCTGTGATGGAATTTCAGCAGTGGGTTCAACTTCCCGGCTTCCTTTTTTTCCTGCCCATTTTCAGAGCTAATTCGCCAGCCTTCCTGTTAATTCTGTGAGCTGTTCCGTAAATTACTGCTGTAAATTTCGTTTTCTGCTGAAGGTAAGTAGAGTTGGTTTCTGATGTTAGAGTTAATAAAATAACACCCAGAAGGAAGCCTTTTTAAAAGGGTCACACTGTGATTCTCCAATTCAGGCACTCCCTAATGGTTGGAAGCTAGAAATCTGTTGCTGGGAGATTGAGAAGACCAGAAAGGCCGTGGATGTGCCTGGCTGTTTAGCATAACATCCATGGGAAAGAACCAAGATAAATTACTCAAAAGCCCCTATTGCTCTCATAGGTCTATTACAGGAGAAAATTGTCCTGATGCTAGTTAAACCTCTGTTCCAAATCGTGCATTTCATTTTGACTTTTTTTTTTTTGCAATAGTCATAACTCTGTATCATATTTTTAAAATAAACCTGGCCAGGAATCGTAATTCCTCCACACCCACCAGAATTTCCCTTTATTATCTCTGAGGGTTTTGTAGAAAGGAACATGATCCACGTTTTTCACCACACAACTCATCTTTGGAAAGTCAACGTAAGGCTAAATATTCCAGGAGTAAATTGAGCACCCAAACTCGACAGGTTTCTCATCTCTACTTGTGGTTTGTGTCCAACAACCAAAGTTTTAATGTCACTAAAATTGCTTATCAGTGCGATAATAGCTTAAAACCTGCCTTGGCAATTATATTAGTTTTTGATTACTGCCTTTAAAAGTTACTCCAGTTTTATCAGCTTAAAACAATACAGAATTATCATCTCTTGGTTCTGCATTTTAGAAATCTGGGTGAGCTCTCTTGCTTCCCCTGTTCCACATCCCGCAAGGCTGAAACCGAGGGGTCAGCTGGCCTGAGCTCTTTTTTCAGAGGTTCTGTAGAACAATCCCTTTCTGACCTCATTCGGGTTGTTGGCATAATCCGGTTCTTTGTAGGTATAGGGTTGAGGTCCCCAGGCCCCTGCTGGCTGTGTACCTCCCTCCTGGGTCTTTATTCCTGTGACAGCGCACAGAGTATTTCTCACGCTTTGCATCTCTCTGACTTTCCCTTTTGCAACATCTTATCGGCCTTCAGCCAGAGGAGGTAATCTGCTTTTAAGGACTCACCTGTAAGATGGGACGAATCCAGATAATCCAGGATTATCCCTATAAGACCTCTAACCTTAATTATACCAGCAAAGCCCCTTTTGGCATGTAACGCATTCAGTTTCCAGGAATTTGGGTATGGACACTTTTGGGGGGACATTCTGCCTACCACAGCAGTCCTGTCAGTCTTAGCCAAGGACTCCAAAGACCAAGTTTCCTACCACTGCTATTAAACTCTGGCTCTGTGTGTTTCCAGGGGTGTGCCGATCATTTCAGGGTTCAGATTTCCAGGAAATCGTATGCTGCTATTGACTAAATGTTTGGGTGGCCCCAAAGTTTGTGTGTTGAAGCCCTATGTCTCCCCTGTGATGATGGTTAAGAGGCGCGGCCCTGAGGAGGTAACTAAGTTCAGCTGAGGTCATGAGGATGGAGGCCATGATGGTGCTAGCGTCCACATAAGAAGAACAGACCCCGGAACTTCCTCTCCTAGCCATGTGAGGGCACAGCCAGAAAGCAGCCATCGGTGTGCCAGGAAGAGAGTTCTCGCCAGAAAGGGAATCAGCCGGCACCTTGATATTGGACTGCCTACCTCCAGAACCGTGCGAAATGACGGTTTGCTGTTTAAGCCACCCAGTCTATGTATTTTGTTACCAGCAGCCCCAGCTGACAAAGACAGATGGATAGCATTTTTGTCTGCCATGTTGTGAAAGTAGAATCAATGAATATTTCTTGTTTAGCTATATATATATATATATTCTGAATAAAACGTCTGAAAGAGTAAAATATCTTCGCCTTTCCAGCTTTAGCCCCTTCCCGTCTTCCCGCTGACCCAGAGCACAGGGTCACCAGTGAAGTGGCTTCAGCTGAGACCTCCATCCCCGCTTAGAGACCTCTGTGTCCCAAGGTCTCTTTCCATAGTCTCTATGGAAGCACTTTGCAATGCGGATCCCTCTGTCCATCGGCTGTGCAGGGTTCAGACTTTAATTGGCATCGGGGCACCATGGGTATCTCCCAAGCTCTGAGCCGGGAAAGGGAAAATGCCCTCAGGCAGCGCTTCTCCCACATCACTTTGCCCATACCCAGAGTGCTTTAAAAAAGTGCTCGCGCCCAGCACCACGCCCGGAAGTTCTGGTTCCGTTGATGTAGCGTGGGGCTGAGTGACCATGTATGTATATAAAAAACACCAGCTGCTTTTCATGTGTGCCCGGGGCTGAGAAGCATTGCTCTGAGACAAAGAGCTGCAGGTTGGCGCTGGGCGGCTCAGTTCCACAGATGAGTCAATCCCAGCTGTCAGGCGCTATGACGTCACCCATGTGGAAAGAACAAAAGGCGAGGAATAATTGTCAGAGCCTGACATTTAGGCGGCGAGCACAAAATCCTCTCAGTACTTTTGTTATTTTGTTTGCGAGTCTGCTTCTCTGAAGAGGAGGCATTAGCCTGGGATAGGAACTCTTAATGATGGGAGGAGGGTGGCCTAGATATAGCCAAGGTGAGGAGCCAGCAGCAGCCCTGGGTAGGCATGCAGAGGGCATCCCGGTGCCCTGAGCTAGGAACTGGGCATTCATTAAGACAGGCTGACACAATGAAGACGCATCAACAATGGCCTCTGATACTGTCTGGTGTAAGTAGTTTGGTTAACCTCATTAGCACTTACCCAGGCCACAGAGCAACTCTTGTTACCATACTTACTGACAGAGAATCAGGAAGACACTCTCAAGAAAGATAGTAATAATCATGGCTAATATTTTTTTTGAGCAATAACTGCCATAGCAATTTACTACAAACGTAGAGGCTGAAAACAACAAAATGTATCTTCTGACAGTATTGTGGGTCAGGTTCCCACCCGGCTAAAATCAAGGTGCTGGCATGCCTGGCTTCCTTTGCAAATAAGCCAGTCAATGAAGGAGAAGCATCACATGATCTCACTCATTTGTGGATAATAAAGAACATTATAAACTGATGGACAAAAGGATAGATACAGAGGCAGTAAAGCATCAAACAGACTGTCAAACTGCAGCAGGAAGATTAAGGTTAGGTGGGGTAGATAAAAGATCAATCAAAGGACTTGTATGCATGCATATAAGCATAACCAATGAACATGACATTGGGGGGGTTGGAATATGCGTGGGAGGGAGGGGGCAATGGGAAGATATGTATAAAACATTAATAAAAAATAAAAATAAATAAATAAAAATTAAAAAAAAAAGCTCAAGACCCAGAGCACAGGATCACCAGCGAGGGTGGCTTCAGCTGAGACCTCCATCCCCGCTTAGAGCACAGGATCTAAGGATCTGTTTGTCGCTTATCGAGGTTGGAGGCAGAGTCCAGTTCCAGGCAGGGCTGAGGGCCCATTTTCTCAATGGATGTCAGCAGAGGAAGTTCACAACTTCTAGAAGCCGCCTGCATTCCTTGGCTCACAACCCCCTTCCTCCACCTCCAAAGCCAGCAATGGTGGATTAAGTCCCTCCACACCGACTCTCTCCTGCTGCTTCTTCCATCATCACTTAGCTCTGACCACCTCTACTGCTTCCCTCTTCCGCTTTTAAGGACCCAGGTCATTACATTGGGCCCAAGGGGAATCTAGCCTGCTATCCTCCTGTAAGGTCCATAACCTTAATTCCATCAGTAAAGTTCCCTTTCCCACTTAAGATCCCATTTTCCCAGGTTTCGGGGATTAGGACCTGGCTATTTTTAGGTCACTGTTCTGCCTACCACAGAACTTCTCAGGTTTTCCTCCTACTTCTGTGGTTAGTCATTCTCATTCCTTTAACCCAGTTGCTCTTCCTCTAATCCATTTTCCTGTTGTCTTTCCTTGGCGCTCAGTCCTGTCCCCATTCCTCGTCTCTAAACTTAACTTTCTCCCCAAGTGATCCCTTCCATTCTCCTTAAATAATGTCTGTATGCAGCACCTCAAAAGAATATCCTCTCTTCTGTGCTCCAGAATCCCCACCTCCAACCTATTCTGCACCTCCCTCTTCCCATCTCCCTCGTGGCAGTATCACTGCCCGCCCATTTTATTCTGTCCAACACTTGGGATTCATCCTTATGGTTGAATTTATTTGATCCATCATCTTCAAGCCCTGTTGTATCCCACATCCTTTTCCATTTTCCCTTTCCTGCATTGCCACAGGAACTAGACAGAACCAGGCCGCTCTGAGCTCCCCATTAAATCCCCTGCTCCCCCCAGCAGCGAAATAGATCTTTTACATGCTTTCATTGGGAGTAACAGTGCCACAAGATAAGAGGTTATTTCTGGATGGTAGGAATGTGGGTGGCTGTTATTTTCCTCTCGGCACTTTTTTGCACTTTAAACATTTCCATAGAGAACTCAACACAAAATGTTCCGTCGAAACAAAAATAAAACGTTACCCTTTCCGAAGAGCTCTCCCCACTTCTCCATCTCCACGTTATTCTCTCGGATAGCATCCCTTGTTTTCCTCTTTCCGTTTTTATCACAATTGGAAGAGCTATACGCTTTATTCATTGGCTGGTTTATCGTTTCTATCTGTAAGGCCATGAGGGCATTGCCATATTTATGGTGTTGATTACGATTATAAACAGTCCCCAGGTCTATGTCTGCTACACAGGAAAACTGTGATTCAACCACGTATCCCTCATTATCTGAATTCTTATGCTCCAACTACTCATTGAAATGACCTGCAAAACTGTTTACTCCAGATTTATTGTCTGAGTCAAAAACCCACTATTGCAAATCAGCAAGCAAACACCGGGAAGCTTGTTTAAGATATGACTGACGTTTTAATGGTAAGAGGATGTATACTGCGGTGCAGTCCTATCTCAGCGGCCTCATGTTGTGTGCCGTCAACATTCAGAAGGTCAGCGTTCCTAATTATTAAGTGAAAAATATCTTTTTGGAAAGTGGAGGAAAAGGAAGAAGAGGGTCCATGTGCTGAATCTTCAAGAGAAATTGGAGGTCACATCCTCAAAACCATTGCTGTAGGAGTGTGATCATGACATCGACGGAAGACAGCCCTCCAGAAAGGCAATGACAAGCCCCGACTCATGCTATCTGGAGCTGGATAAACTTAAGCAAGGAGACTATGAACAGATGTCCCCTCTGAGAGCTTTTGTTCCCTTCAATAGTTTTATCCACAGTGTCAGAGAGCAGTTCAGAGCCAAACCCACTTTTAGAGTCTTGCATGTCAGTCAGACAAAGATGTCCCCCAGTTCCTTGTACTATTTGGACTTGTAGGACGTGAGACATCCATCTTTCCACTATATCTGCCACTCACCCCCAAACCCCAACCATGCCTGAAGCTTCCGTCTCCTTCCTCTGGTCACCAGACTCTGCTCAAGCAAGTCTTCCACTGGTCAGTAACCATTATTTGAAAATTGCTGCGTTCTTTCATTTCATTATTCTTAGTGTGATTTTTATTCATTGTTGAAAGCATCTTGAACATACTATTTCCACTATGGTTATTTGTATTTCATTCATACTTGCTGAGTGTTGAAAAAAGATGAAATTCACATCCTCTATAGTAGTCCTCCCTTCAATGTCATCTTGGACCAGCTGCTCATTCTTGGGTCCAAACCCAGACCTATTGCATCTGAGACTTTGTGCTTCAGCAAATGTCCCACATAATCCTGATGCATGCCAGTATTTGCAAAGCACATAATGGACTATTGTACACACAAAATGAGGTAGCTGAGGTTTTAAATGTTTAGATTACATAAAAATCCTTGGTGGATGGTTATGGAGGGAATTGAGAGTATGTTAGTAATATTTGAGAAAATTGCTTGTGGCTTTTGGATAGACTGGGAATACAGCATTTTTGCCCTTTAAAATCATAGAATATAAGCTTTCTATATCTGCAAATTTGCTATTCACTATGTTCTCAGGAATGGATTAGATTCAGATAGCAAGGAAGTTCTGCATTCATATAATTAATATTGAGAGTTTGAGAGCAATCAGCCAAGAATCCCTTCTAATCATTAAGAGCCTGTCTGGTTGAAAGACTGCCTTTTTTTCTTGCCTCACTTGTAACTGCCTCATGAGAGATATGTACATGGACCAAAGGAGGAAAATCATGAGGAGGGGAATAAAATACTTGGGGGAATATGTGGAGATTATTTTTAGAGTGTTAAGAAGAAAGAGTTCAAGAAACACTGAGGGAAAAGTCAAGGCTATTTGGCATGTCAGCTTGAATTCTCACTCCAAAATGTAACAATGGAGAGAGAATGGCAGTTTGCAACCAGAAATGATGTGAACCAGATTCTTCAAATAATCTATTTCTGCAGGTCGCCATAAAGCACAACCAGTCAAGGACAGGTCTAAAGGAACACTCTAGTCCTCGTGGAGTACCACTTGGCAACTTTCCAAGTGCAGACACTATTCACTGAGTCTTTCTATACTCGAGCCTTTTCATTTGTCATGATAGTCACGAATCAGTCCAGTGATTATGTAAGGTTCAAAAGGAGTCAAATAGCATAAAATGATCCAAGGAGAACATTTCTTGTGGAAAAGGGTGGTCCAGAAAATCAGCTTTACCCTTCTGTTTCAAGTATGCATAGTTCAAAACACACAAATGTTTTTATTAACTTGGGAAAAATCTCTGTAAGAATCACAACTGCCTATTCAGTACAGGTAAATTACATCTGGTCTGAAATTCTCACAAAAGGATCCCAAACATGTAACACTATATACACAGAATTTCAGGCAAAATAATGCTTTTAATTAGACATTTATAAAGCTTGGTCTGAGCATTTATTTCATGACCGTATTTGTAGCCCTGACTGATTTCAGAATTCACTCAGCATATACTAAGTTACTGGAGGGAATCAACAGTAACTTTAAAGTGGAGATTATATTGTTCAGCAACTGCATCAATAGCTGTAAGGACTGAGGTAAAGTGATGCAATACTCTTTGCTTATCTTCTCTGAAAAGTCTATCCTAAAAATTCAGGAAGTGGGTGGTTAGTCATGCCATAACAATTGAGGCCATATGTCTTGATATTGACAGCTTACAATATTTTCATTGGATATATACAATGGAGGCAGATGGTTCCACATAATTAATATATGAAACTACGTATCCTATACAGCAACCAAATTCTTATTACAGTACATGATCACCATTTTGTTCTATTAAAACAAACCTAACTCTATTCATAGGCACAGAATTTTTCTATCTGCACAGTTACCCCTCAAATCATTTCCCTTATTTGGAATATCTTCCATTTGCTTTCTAAAAACAGGTATTTCTCTTTCAAATATTTAAAATCCTTATTAAAACCTCCCCACACTAAAGTTAGTTGGCCTGGTCTTGTAAAAAAATGCTTATTGAGCACTCACCATGTGGTGGGTGCTGAGCTGATCTCCAAGATGGGTCAGAATGTCTCAAGATTGCTAGATCAAGGGATCCACAAGATATAACATGACTCATATTCAAGCAGCACAGGGCCTCTGGGAGCACCTGAAAAGGGCACTTAACTCCATGAAGTCTAGGATTTCTCCTGATGTCCCAGAGTATTGTTAGTGTCCATTCTGAAGACAAGACACCATGTATCCCACATTCTAAGGTCAATAAGTTTTTACAGGCAAGGGGCTGTCACCCGAGGGCTTGCTGAGGGACATCAGACCAGACTCACTCTGTTCCCCAAGTCTGCATAAGATGATCAAGAGTGACAGAAGTTGAAGGCCTTTTGGGTTAGCACAGTGTTCAGAAAGAGAAGCTAGTTGCTCTCCCCTGTGTGTTGTTGAAGCCAAGAAAACTTGTCCATGAATGTTGGCAGGAAAGTTGGACTGACATTTCATTTCTGTTAGATACTAACTTAGCCAAAGGATCTGTTGATCAGTCCCTGGCTTTTCTGAACCAGAGCAAAAAGAATAGGCACACGTGACAGAACTAAAAAAAGGAGATGGTAGCAGACCTGCTTGCTTATCCACAATTTGGGGCAGGAAGAAATTTAGAGATTCCTGTGGGTTGAGCGGACACCTTGGAGGGTAACTAGACTTGAGCCATATTGCTGGACTCATTCCCCAAAGGGCTGCCCTGCAGAAAGAGGCTTAAGGAGTGCACCATGGTAGTGGAGCCGGAGGAGGGAGTGAATGTGGTCCAGGTGAAGACTGGTCTCCCAGGGTGGGAAAAACTGCAGTGAGGAAGACCCACACCGGTCTCCCGAAGGACCCACATATATGCTCTACGAGACCCAGCTCGAGAGAAACCTGCTGAAATGGGTGTCTGTTGTTGGCCTGCCAATGTTGGCCAGAGAAGCAGGGAAAACCAGAGAAGAGGAATGTCACTCAATCAGTACAAAAGGGGACATCTGCTGTCTTCCTTCACCGCTCTTCTGCCCCAGCAATGTGGAGAAGGCAGTCTCTAGAACAGGAAGGAAGGGAACGTGTAGAAGGAGGACTATGCACCACCCTTCGCTCCAAGCCTGACCTGGGCGTAGAAACATCAGATGGGTTTTAAATTAACCTTGAGATTGAAATTTGAGAGCGAAGAGGACTAAATATTGAAGCTGCATGGAAACTGTTCTGCTAATCAAAGATGTTTTTAAGGAGAAGGGGAGGCAGTAATTGGACAAAAACCACACAGAAAAATTGAGACTCCTCCACAGACCAGCTCCGTCTGTTTAGAGGGCCAGGGAGGGCTCCTCCTGGGAAGTGGTGCCTTGACCTAAAGGTTAAGTGCTGCTTATGGATAATTCGGAGTTTTGTCATTCTTGACACCTGGAACGATTTCACATTTCTGTCCCTTGATGTTACGCAGGGCCTTGGCCTGGGGACCATTCTGCCAATGGGCTGTGAATGCAATTGACATGTGCCATTTCCAGGCCAGAGCAAACGCTGCTTGGTGTGAGACCCAGCTTTTCCTTCCCCCGCTGGGGTGACTGTGAAAGCCTGTGCTGACACAGAGGTGCAGTCCTGAGTCAGCCCACGGAGGAGGGCTATGCTGGAGAGTGGGCCAGGCCTGCAAAGGACTTTGTGTGCCACAGAAACAAACCTTGGTTGTAAGCTGCTGAGATGGGATGTTTGTCACTGTAGCATGGCCTAGTCTAGCCTGGCTGATGCACAGGTTAACTGAAACCCAACAGTCAGCTGTTGGAAGCAGGAAGTGAGAAGAGTGCTGTAAGCAGTGGGAGCAGTATGTGGGAAGTCTAGAAGGCGAGAAAGAGAATGGTACCTTCTGTGACCCGAGGGAAGTACAGAAAACTAACTGGTGGTGGGGACGGGTGGTTTGAAGGGACGGGTGGTTTGAAGGCATGAGGGATGAGAAACAAGACCAAAGAATCTTGTCAGCCATATTTAAGAGTTTGGGCAATTTCGTCTTAGCCGGTTTGGCTCAGTGGATAGAGTGTCAGCCTGAGGACTGAAGGGTCCTGAGTTCGATTCTGGTCAAGGGTATGTACCTTGGTTGCAGGCTCCCAGGCCCTGGATGGGGTGCATGCAGGAGGTAACCAATCGATGTTGAAGGAGACCTTTGGTGAAAGAGACCAGCAACATGGCTCAACTAGCAACTAGAAAAAATAATTTCCTCTCTGTCTCTCCCTCTCCCTTCTACACTCTCTGACATCAATGGGAAAATGTCCTCAGGTGAGGATTAACAGCAGCAAAAGAGTTTGCGCAAGTTTTAGACCATGATCTCTGTAAGGGCCAAGCTACAATTTATTCTCCCCACTGTGGCGTTCAGTGTGGGGCAGACAGGCACCAAATGCTGTGTAGATGGCTTTGCTCCCAAATTGAATTCTAACATTTACTTTTTTCACATGTAAAATTTTATACCCCTTACTACCGTATTTTCTGGCGTACAAGACGCCTGGGCATACAAGACGACCCTCACTTTTCCAGTTAAAATATAGAGTTTGGGATATACTCGCCCTAAAAGATGACACCCAGCATATAAGATGACCCCTGACTTTTGAGAAGATTTTTCTGGGTTAAAAAGTCGTCCTATATGCTGGAAAATACAGTAATTATTTTTCAGGTTCAAGGAAAGGTATCAGAGATATTTAAAAATTGGACATTAATAAAAATAAAGTGGCTGATCTACTAACAGAGACTTCATGAATATTTATCAAATGAATAAAAGCATGAATAAATAGATGGCTGTTTTAATACGGCTACTAAGCTGAATGCATCTTTTGGTTTGACAAATACAAGTGGAGAAATCTCCATTATTTTGATTTTGATTTATGTCCAACACTGTGCTTATTAAAGCAGGGCCCACATGTTATACACATGCTCCAATAATTCATGAAGTTCATAAGAGATTAATAAACTATATCACATCAACATCACCATAATTCTATTGAATTGCTCCTTCTCACTAGAGTTGATATTCGTAATTTCATAAGATTCCATACCCTGTTGACCTTCATACCCTGGTTTATGAAATTACCTCATCCTCTAAACAAATATTACTAAGCAATCTTTATCCCTTGAATCTGGAAGCATTGCTCCAACTTACAAAAGCTAAAAATAGAGAACTGGCCTTTTAAGTATTATGACACTAGATGCAGAAAAAAAAATTAAGTTCATGGGTGAGAACTTTTATATTCACTTAAAAATACAAACTGGAAAGGAGAAAATGTCAAAAGAGTGATTGTTGCACAAAGTTCCACAACGCAAGTGATTTATGATGCTGCCTCTAAAACTCCTGATCCTAGAATCAATTTGTAAACCAATTGGAAACCAGTATCATCTGGAGTGCAACCCATACATTCTCATTTAGAACAGCTGGTATCACTCCATTGTTCCAAACATCCTCGTGTGGATCAGGTTTCTGGATGTGGAATAGGAAAGAAGCGTTTGTCCCTTCTCATTTACATTCTGCCCAGGACAGGTTTTAAAGTTTCCTCAAAAAGTTAAAAATGGAACTCCCATTGGACCCAGGAATCCCACTCCTAGGACTACATCTCAAGAAACCAGAAACACCAATCAGAAAGGACATATGCACCCCTATGTTCATAACAGCACAATTTACAATAGTTAAGATTTGGAAACAGCCTAGGTGCCCATCAGCAGATGAGTGGATTAGAAAACTGTGGTACATCTACACGATGGAATACTACGCTGTAGTAAAAAAAGAAGGAACTTTTACCATTTGCAACAGCATGGATGGAACTGGAGAGCATTACGCTAAGTGAAATAAGCCAGTTGGAGAAAGACAAATATCACATGATCTCACTCATATGTGGGATATAATGACCAATATAAACTGATGAACAAAAATAGATCCAGAGACAAATAGCAGGAGAGGTAGGGGTGTTAGAGATCAACCAAAGGAGTTGTATGCATGCATATTAGCATAACCAATGGACACAGACACTGGGGCGGTGGGAGCTTGCCCTTGGAGGTGGGAATGGCTGGGGAGGTGGTCAATCGGGGAAAAAGGAGACATATGTAAAACTTTAGACAATAAAAAAAAGAGATACATATCATCCCCATGGTTCAAACCAGTTACTCATATCAATTCTTTTTGACTTTTTTCTTTAAAAAAAAAACTTTTCTTGATGGAAAAAATTTAAAACATGTACCAGACAATAGCAGAACGAACCTCCACATACTCAACCCGCTGCTTTACCATTACCAACTAATGGCTAATCTTATCGCATTTATATACCCATTCGGAGCTCCTCTCCCATGAAATTTTGAAGTCAATTCCATGTAATTTGTAAATATTTCAGAAAGTAGAAGGTTCTTGTTTTTGGATAAGAAATTCACCAATACTCGCAGATGAGGACAACAGCAAGTTCCTTACATGGTGGTGCCATTTACAGAGCCTGCTCTTTTTGCAGGCTGACCTGAGGCCATACCTTGTCACAATAGCCATCCTACTTGGCAGGCAGGAAAAATGAAGACTCACAGACATCATTCAACCAGTCTCAACACACTTCCGTTTCATGGCAGACGCATCAGCGACCCAAATGCTTTTCAGTAATTGTCAGTTTTTGCTTATATTTCCTTGTGGTGTCTTTCTGTTATTGAATTTTTTTTTTGTTTAATACACTGTAGCCTGAGTTCTTACCCTGTATGATTTCAGTCCTTAATTTACGGTGACTTGTTTATATTTTGGAACATTGGTCTATTTTGCTTAATGACCCATGAGATTTCCACAGGTAATTACAAATGTCAATTAGGTAGTGTTAGTTAATAATGTACAGGTTTCCCCCACTATCCAAGAGTAGAACTTTCCTATGAAATCTTTCCTATGAAATGGTATAAAGCAAAGAGGCAATTACCATGAATTGATACGGAAAAATGTTGAGTGTTCCCAGAACCCCAAAATCATCTACCAAATCATCCCAAATAACATATAAAGCTTAAAATAACATTAACATATAATAAAGGCGGGAATGACGTAACTGCACAGTCTGTATAAAGTAGAAGTGGTGTATGTATAGTACAATTTCACTTACCAGCCCTGAGAAGACAGCGAGCACACTGTAAGGCTGAGAGGTAGTGATGATGGTCTCTTAAGCTGAGCTGCAGGAGGCTGCCGTGGTGGGAGGCACAGGAGACTAGGGTGTAAGAGAGAGGAAGAGGGTCATCTATTAACATCTAGGCGTCTAAATCCACCAGAGCGGGCAGGCCGCTGATGTCTATGCCTTTTCCACGTCTGCCTGCCTCGAGGACCACGGTTGAGTTTTGTCGTCTGCTATGGCTGGCGTGAAAGGCCTGAAATGCAACAGTGTGCGTGACTGCTGAGCCTCATGCATTTTTCGGTCATACTAGTACATATCTTTGCAGGCACTCAAAACACCCTCCACACCTCCCTGTATAAAGTAGAACTTGCCCTTTCAAAATTAAAGTCAGACTTTTCTGCGATCATTGCAGCACTGTCTACTGTAGCCAAAGCCTCACGAAAATGACTCAGGTTCAGTTCCTGGATGACTTCACCCATCAATCCACTCAAGCAATAGACTTTGCATTTTTTCCCCACTGCTGGATGCTGACTGAGAGACCACTTTGCTACTCACAGAACCAATAGTAACTTTGGCAGCGTTCAAGGTTCTTTCTGTGTGTAAATAGTATAAATGGTGGCCCCAGGCCAATTCATAACACACACAACGCCTGTATTTTGTTCACCAAGATCGAAACAATTACATCTAGTTTGATGTGAAGCCCAATACCCTTACAATCTCTCTTAGGCTTCTGATACTTAGGACCCATCTTGCCAACAGAGGCACAAAACAAATGGCTATAAAGCACAGTTACTCACAGACACCGTTCAAAGTGATGGCGGCCGTATGTTGAGATGCTGAGTATAGGGAAGGAGCCTGCTGGTGGGGCCACTCTTGCTGCTGGGATCATGCTGTTTGTATGACGGTCGATTCACTGCAAAGCAAATGGTGACCATTTGCCCCCTTTTGTAAAAGCAAAAGCTCTCTTCTGACTTCTTTTAGTTAGCAACAATAGGGACTGAAGTGGTACCAACTGAACGTGTGAAAAGCAGGGGGTACCTGTATTTAAGTTTTGTATATCTCTATGGATTTTTGGCCACTTGTTTTAGCAGTTAATGAGAAAGAAGTTTAAATTTGTGCAACTAAGATTATTGATCTGTCTCTACTTTTAGTTCTGTCAAGTTTTCCTTTACATATTTTATTTTATTTTAAATATATTTTTTTATTGATTTCAGAGAGGAAGGGAGAAGGAGATAGAAACATCCATGATGAGAGAGAATCATTGATTGGCTGCCTCCTGCACGCCCCCCTCTGGGGATGGAGCCCGCAACCCAGGCATGTGCCCTTGGCCAGAATTGAACCCGGGACCCTTCAGTCCACAGGCTGACACTCTATCCACTGAGCCAAGCTGGCTAGGGCTCCTTTATATATTTTAAAGCTATGTTTCTAGAGAAGCATTCGTGTTTGGGATCAGTATGCTGTTTTTCCTGTTGAGATGATTCTCTTATCATTATGTATTGTCCTCTTTATCTCTGGTAATAATTCTTTCCTTAAAATCTACTTTGTCTGGTATCCATATGCCCATTTCAGTATATCTTTCTCATTCTTTAATTTTTCATATGATCTCATTTTGTCTCAGAGATGCTAAGCTTGATCATTTAAGATGGGGTCCACCATATCACTTTAGTGTAAAGGTACATTTTCCCCATCTGAAGTTGATAAATAATCTGTGACATGATACTTTGAGGTTATATGAATACCTTGTTACCAAATAACCTCTCATTTATTGGTTTTAGTGTCCTTTGATGACTTTTGCCCGAATCAATCATTACATAATTGGTTGTAAAATGGTGATTTTTGAAATCTATCATTCATTCTCTATGTCGAAGCTGATATTCCGTTGTAAAGAAGAGCTAGCCCTCCTCCCGCCTTTACATATAGTGTTACTGTGGACTCACTGACATCCTTTTGTAATAACCTATCACCATCATTACTCATTGTGATACCAAATTATCCCCAAATCAGCCAGGGGGAGTCCCCTCCAGGCAGCCTGTGTTCTTCAGATGCACCCCCCTTCTTTTTTGAGTACTTCCTTCCTTTCTGCACTCTCGGGTGCTCCAGATTGACCTTGTACCTTCCCTTCCCCATGCCTGGATCAGCCATTTCTCCAAGGAGGGTGGTGGTCTTCTGGTGGAATCCAGCAGCCAGGGGTGCACAGGGTATCCAAGGCCCAGGGATAGCACTGAGGGTGTCTGTGTGGTTCCGGCACTGGGTTGTGATTCGGGGCGTCTTGCCTGGCTTCAGAGTCTCCCAAGCATATTTTCGGGCCCTCTGGGAATCTGATGAGCCACCCAATACCATTTAATCAGTCCGTGTGCAATTTAAATGAACCAGCGTGACTGCTGCTTGCAGCCCAAAACTGGATTGATCCAAGCATGAAAGGACTCACACTGGAAGCCTGAACTCTGTTCTCTGGGTGGCTGCGGATCATCCAGAGCCTGCGGAAAAGCCTGATGTGATAATGGCTCACCGGAGCAGGCTTGATGACACTGAATAGCACTTTTCAGTTCCATGGTGCTTTAAGCATCACCTTTAATATACCCTGACATGTTTGAGAGATGTATTATTTTCCTCATTTGAGAGACAGAACTTGAAGTAAATGTTATAAGACTATGTATTAGAACTAAACTGGTTGAAGATAAAAGGCATGCTGGAAACTCAAGTAAAAAAAAATAGAAAAATATATCTAAATAACGGTTTTTTTTTGAATTCTCATCAAGAAGCTAAATCAATGAGAGCATCCCAATGTTACTATCAAAAACTAGAACTGACTTAATTGCCCAAACTGGTCATTTATCTGCAGAATTATACATTGAAGTCATGATGCCACTCTAACATTAATAAAAAAAGTAGAGTGTGGAGTAAAAAGAAACAGGCCTAGCCAAAACCGGTTTGGCTCAGTGGACAGCGCTTCGGACTGCGGACTGAAAGGTCCCAGGTTCGATTCCAGTCAAGGGCACGTACCTAGATTGCAGGCACATCCCCAGTAGGGAGTGTGCAGGAGGCAGCTGATTGATGTCTCTTTCTCATCGATGTTTCTAACTCTCTATCCCTTTCCCTTCCTCTCTGTAAAAAATCAATAAATTATATTTAAAAAAAAGAAACAGGCCTAAATTATCGAGTTAAAATGTTAATGTAAAATAATGGTGATTTGTCACAGCCAATTGAATTAAAAATCCGATCTACATTAACTTCACTCTATCTTTGTAAACTCCCTATAACTACTCTTTACATTCTTACATGCTTTGTCTTGGTTCGGTGATTCTCCAAGAGGGTGAATTGCCCGGAGGTGGCATGGAATAGTATATCCAAGTGTATTAGTTAGCACTTGCTGTATAACCAAATACCCCATGTGTTACTGGCTTAAAACCACACACATTTATGATCTCAGAGTTTCTGTGGGTTAGGAGTCTGGGCATGGCTTCATGGTCTTTTAGGAGGTTGCAATCTCACCTGGATGTGTGTTAAGGGAAGGACCTGTTTACAAGCTCACTCTGTGGTGGGAAGCATCTGTTCTCTGCTGGCTGTTGGCTAAGGCTGCTCTCAGCTTCTCCCACATGGCCACTGGCTCCATCCAAACCTGCCAATGGAAAAGTCAATAGAAATGAGCAAGACAGAAATCTCGATCACTTGTAACTAATCATGAAAGTGACCTCTCATCACCTCTGCCATATTTTGTGGGTAGAAGCAACTCAGAGGTCCCACCCACACTCAAGGTAAGAGGATTGGACAAAGGCGTGCACACGAGGACGTGGGGAATTACTGAGGGCCATTTCAGAAAGCAGCCTACCATACCGAGGGCACAGCTCTAAATGGAGCCTTGGGTCAGTCCTTCAAAAATGGGATGTTTGCAGTGAGGTGGAAAACAAATCTTGGCATTACCCTGATCTACGAATCTGAATCATTCTTCCTTGACTTTCTAAAAAGTGAGTGCTTTGGTGAAACTGAAATTGCTGAACATTTTTGCTGTTTATTTTTGAGGACGAATATTTCTTAAAGCATATATTGATATAAGCCAACCATCATTTTAAAACTATATTAGAGAGTAAATTTCATTCATCCCAGAACCATATATACAGAGGGGCAGGGAAGAATAGAGAAATGTTCTGTATTAGTTTTTGCTGCATATAAATATAAAATACTAGAGGCCCGGTGCATGAAATTCATGCATGGGGGGGGTGTCCCTCAGCCTAGCCTGCACCCTCTCCAATCTGGGACCCCTCAAGGGATGTCCGATTGCCCATTTAGGTCTGATCCCAGTAGGATCAGGCGTACAAAGGCAGTCGGACATCCCTCTCACACAATCCAGGACTGCTGGCTCCCAACTGCTCACCTGCCTGCCTTCCTGTTTGCCCCTAACCACTTCTGCCTGACAGCCTGATCACCCCCTAACCACTCCCCTGCCAACCTGATGCCTAACTGCTCCCCTGCCAGTCTGTTTTCCCCTAACTGCCCTCCCCTGCAGGCCTGGTCACCCCTAACTGCCCTCCCTTGCAGGCCTTGTTACCCCTAACTGCCCTTCCCTGAAGGCCTGATTTCCCCCCCCCCCAACTGCTCTCCCCTGCAGGCCTGGGTCCCTACCAAATGGTCCTCCCCTGCAGGCTTGATCACCCCCAACTGCCCTCTCTTGCAGGCCTGGTCCCTCCCAACTGCTATCCCCATCTTGTAGTGGCCATTTTGTGTCCACATGGGGCAGTCATCTTGGACCACATGGGGGCAGCCATCTTGTGTGTTGGGGTGACTGTCAATTTGCATATTATTCTTTTATTAGATAGGATTAGATAGGATAGAGACCTGGTGCATGGGTGGGGGCTGGCTGGTTTGCCCTGAAGGGTGTCCCGGATCAGGGTGCGGATTCAGTTGGGGCATGGGGTGGGCTGGGTGAGGGGCCTGTGGTGGTTTGCAGTCCAGCCATGCCCCTTGGTGACCCAAGTAGAGGCCCTGGGATTTATCTTCTATAATTGAAACTTTGTAGCCTTGAGCGGAGCCAAGCCTTCTGCTCCCTCCATGGCCACAGACATTTTTGTTGGGATTTATTTATCTTCTATACAGTGGTACCTTGAGATACGAGTTTAATTCATTCTGTAACCTTGAGGCGTGGGAAACTATGAGACGCTCAAGTCTCGGTAAACTGGTGGGTCGTGTGCAGCCGGCCGATCTGCGCAATTACTCCTATCTCAACTGTTGCTCGTATTTCAAAGCAAAAATTGCTCACTTGACGGCTCGTATCTCAAAAATCTCATACATTAGGGCACTCATATCTCGAGGTACCACTGTAATTGAATCTTTGTAGTCTTGAGTGGAGGCCTGAGCTGGCCAGGGCAGGTGGAAAGCTTGGCTTCCTCCATTGCTGGAGGCAACCCTAGCCTCCTGCTCTCTCCGTGGCTATCTTGGTTGGGTTAATTTGCATACTCGCTCCTGTTTGGCTGGTGGGCATGGCTTGTGGGTATAGCAGAGGTATGGTCAATTTGCATATTACTCTTTTATTAGATAGGATTCATCAGCTTAAAAGTATTATCATTGCTCTTGCTGGTGCTCCTTTCTACCACCCTACTACCCTGTGCTGTGTATTTTATTTATGTATTTTCCTGTTAGCTAACAGTTAGCTAAAATTTTCTCTGATGAAGGGCTTTGTACCTCATCAGGAATCTCTTTTTTAGGTAAATTCCTTGATTTTACCCTTTGAAATATTTCACACACTTTTCCTAAGCCATGCTTTCCTTCTCTTTTACGATGCTATTTAAAGTGCCAAGCCCTACCTTTGTGAGTTAAGGAAGGTTCCAGAAGGAGAGAAAGCTGTGGCCTCCAATATCTGGTTGGGTGAGAAACATAAGATATGTGTGTGGCGGGGATGAGGGGTAGAATGGCTGGGAAATAAGTGCCCCTCCCCCTAGGGAATTGTCCCCACTCTACTCCCAGCATGCGAGGGGCCAGTCGTAGTGTTTCTAAGGTGGATGGAACTGGAGGCTTCGGTGACACATGGGAGAAGGTGGGAGCACAGGATCTGGGGCAGGAGCACCAGGAATATCAGAAAACCAACCTTGGAGGAATTCAGGAAGGGTCCGTTACTTCAGAGGTCAGCCAATAAAGGGTAGGATGAGGAGGCTCGAAACCACCAGTGAGAAAAACATAATACAACCACCTGACACTGGAAAGTGGGGAAAGAGAGGAGTTAGGGGGCGTGAAGTAGCAGCACCCTCACTGTTCATAGTAAAGGAATCAATTCTGCCTAAAATTGGAACAGGTAGTTAAAGAATCCAACTCCAACAAACTAATGATAGTTTTAGAATCTTTTGTCTTAAACTCAGGAGTCTCTTAGGAAATAATATCGTGTGAAGACATATTGCTTAGCAATTAGTTTCACTTCAGTGTATCTTTTATTTCCTGTGGTATCCAAGTAAACTTAAAAGCAACTTTTCAATCAAAATGACATTTAACTATTTTATTAAGAAATAGCATTTTCTTAAAATCTTACCTATCTGTGTATGTCTATCTACTAATCCATCTTTTCGTGTTAGCCTCGGTCCTTGTCTGGAACTCACCTAATGTCAGCGAGAATTGCTTCTGGATGGTGTTTTGGGGGTGAATGTCAACTTCCTTAACTTTATGCTTTTCTAAACTATTTGAATTTTTCAAGATAAACATGTATTATGTTGACAAATATAATACAAAAAGGCTACTTTTTTCAGGCAAGAAAGAGTAAGAGGAGAGAAAGGAGAGGGGAGAGAAAAAGGGAGTGGGGAGAGGGGGAGACAGACACCCTGGAAGTATATTCACAGTTTATTCTGTATGTATAAATGCGGACAATTTTTTTTACTTTGTCCTTTACACTTTGTTTAGTTTACTAGTCAATGTTCAAAGACAGTATGTGTGTGTGTGTGTGTGTGTGTGTGTGTGTGTGTGTGTGTGCTGTCAAGGACATGGACACTCTTTCTCCCAAAGGACAATTGTGAACAGCAGGACCACTATTAAGGGAGGCATTGTAAAACGTTTTTACTTTGCAAAAACAATCTTCATAATGAGAAGCTGGGGATGAATCCGCGGCACAGCCTCCTTTGAACTATTCATGCAAAATCCTGAGGGAGTTTGTGAGACAGGCTGTAAATAATGAACTGCTCAAGTGTTGCTTCTCTTGGGTGATCGCATGCCGGGCGCCTCACTCAATATGCTTCCCCTGGCAAGCAGGTGGCCAACGGGGTTTTAACCCCGGGAGTCTCCAGGGACGTGAGCATATTGACTTAGACCTGGTCATGTGGACCTGCTTCTATTTATCTGGGAAAATGCGGTGACCTTAAGTTTGGTTATTAGAGTTCCCCTTTGAGGTTCATAGCTACGACACTTGCAGATGTAAGCCTTGTGTAAATTTTAAATCCCCCTCTTGTAAAAACTAAGTAAATGTCAACTCTGAAGTTTCTGGTATTCTAACAGTTTCTTTGGAGAAGTGTTAAGCTTATCATAAAAGGAATTCCTGTGAGAAGAAGCATCCATCTTTGTATTTTTTTTTTGAAAAGCCACGGAAGGCTGTTAGGGGATTTGGGGCTTCAGCAGCTTTTAGTGTGCAACAATTGAGAAAGGGCCCCTGTGCGTTTTTCCGGTTTAACACATCACTCACTTCGCTGTGGAAGAATAAATTAGTTAATAAATAAAATGCATCAAAGAACTAGAACATTATTTTGGGAGATCCCAATATCCTCAAATCAGGGAAACAGCAGATTCACGATAGCTGATCAAGGGTTGGCTAAATGACCACAATGGTTTGGAAATTGATACTATCACCAGGAAGGACCATCAAGAAGCCGGGATGAGTCTCAAAGCCCATCACTGGCATCAGCCAATCAGAATGGTGGGGCTGGAGGAGACTTCAGCTGCAAATGAAGGGAAGACTTTGGACAAGCTGTCCTCTGGGCAAAGCCTTGTGGGAAATCTTGGATAATGGATGGTGAGTTTCCAAAGTAGAGGGATAGTTCTTACTTCTTTTTTTTAAAAAAAATATATTTTATTGATTTTTTTACAGAGTGGAAGAGAGAGAGAGAGATTTAGAAACATCAATGAGAAAGAGATGTTGATCAGCTGCCTCCTGCACGCCCCCCACTGGGGATCTGCCTTCAACCAAGGTACATGCCTTTAACCAGAATCGAACCTGGGACCTTTCAGTCTGCAGGCTGGCGCTCTATCCACTGAGCCAAACCAGTTTCGGCTTGTTCTTTCTTCCTATTTGGTGGAGGAAACTGGTGGTGGCAATTCAGACATCTAGCAATTTTGAGAAACTCGGTCTCAGCTCTAAATGCATCCAAAAGACGCATTTGGATGGCTCTGGGGGCTGATTTCCTCCCTACTTGCAGGAGCTTACAGACAACCTGGCTCAATCAGTTTAGTTATCTCAATGAACGGACAGGCTGATACCAGCTACCAGGTCTGAAGGCCTCTTCTTTCTAACAAGGCACTCGTCTACCCAGGAAGCTTCCACTATATTACATCATGGAATGTCCCCCGGCCTCCTGACCTTGGACATACAGTGTGTGTGGCATCTACAGCCCTCACTGCTGGAACGCCGGCCGTGGTAAACCCTGAGATAATGCAATCCCCTCAATAAACACTATTTTTATTGCGCCATGTGTCACTAGCACTGTGTATTCCCACAATAGTGAGAAATTCATTTTTATTTTTAGAGATTCCTCTCCCAGTACATTCACTCGTGCCATGGAGCAAATGGTGCTTATTCAAGTGTACAGTAATGTGCCACGTGCCCCTCTAACAAAACTCACTTAGATCTGCAACCGGAATGATGCTGCCTCTCATGTGTAATCCAAGTAAAGCTGGTTAATGGTGACCATGAGCAACCTCAGGACTTGAAGCTTTCAAAGCTTTCTTTTATCATACATTCCCAGGCTGGTTGCTCACAAAACTAGGATCAGACTTTGCAAAAGTCTAATCAAAGGAACTGGCCCTAAATCTTAGAGTTACACTTTAAATTCTTTCTGATTTGTTACAGTCATATAAAGGCAATATTCTTTGTTATTATTGGTTATATGTTGAATATCATTTATCATTTTCTTCCCCAAATAAAAACAATACTTGTCATTGTAGAGAACTTGGTATACATAGAAAAGCACAAAGAGAAAACTATCCCCTGTAATACTGGTACTCCCTGGATAGAGATAACCACTCTTTTAATTTGAATGTATATCCTTCTAGTAGCTTTTCCAGTGTGTGCAGATTTAATTAGAATCTACATCATTAAATAGCCTGTGGTCATGAGGCTGTTACGGCGTCACGACCAGACAACCTGCCACCAACGACAGGACCACCTGCGGACAGCGTCACAATCAAACCACTGGTCACCAGGAGACGCATGGGGCACCTCTGGCAGACGGGGACTCGCGGCTCGCTCAGGGAGGTGGGCCTGGTGGGGCGGTGAAGAGGGCGTGGGGGAGGGGCGCAGGTCCCCAGGTGGTGAGTGGAAGTGCTCCTGCCATGGGGGGCGGGGCGGGGTGCATGTCATCAGCTGTGGCGCGTGGGGGGAAAGGCACAAGCAGGGAGCGTCTGGGGCACTGGCAGCGTCCACAGAGGGTGCCAGGTGTCGCGGGGCGAACATGTCTCTGATGGGAGACGAGGCCTAAGGGCCCCTACACGCACCCGATTTAATCATGCGCTGGGCCTCTTGTATACGATAATTACTTTTTTGTAGCCTGATTCTTTCATTTGCTAATAATGTAGTATGGGCATTTTCCACATCATTAAACATTCTTCTTAAATAATTTTAAAGATTGCCTTGTAGACTACCATTTGGATCTTTCTTGAATTAAACATGTTTGAAAAGATGTTTAGAAATGACATGATATTAATCATCCTTGTATATAAATATTGTATACTCATCTGATTATTTACTCAGTCAGATTCCTAGATATAGAAGTGTTGGTAAATGGGTCTGAGTAAGTCTCAGGAAGACCGGTTATTTCCCCTTTGTAGATGCTTTGTGTTGCCTTCCTGAATACTTGAATGAGGTTTTTTTCTTTTATTTCATAAGTTCAAATGCTTAGAAGGAGAATATATTTCAGTGTTGAATGTTCCGTATTATATTTTCCAGAGTGAAGTGTAAACTTTCAATCAGTAAATTAACTTGTTTCAGTATTTCAGGGAGATTTTCTTGTATAATATTGATGAATATACCCTCTTTTATTAGTGGGCTTCTCTATTTCAGGGGCATCAATTAACCTTATATTAAATTAGATCATCATTATTTGTCTTCCACATATATTCACTTCTTTTTAAGTATCTTCAACTCCTATCTTTTCATTTATATTCCTGTGATTATCCCAAGTATACCTCTAAAGCCATAATTAGGTTTTAGCTGATAACTATGAATATTTAAAAATATAAGAAAGAATATCCATAGTCCTATACAGATTAAAAATATAGATGAGACCAAAGTTACCTAGTTCACCCAGTTATGATTACTGATAAGATCTGGGCTCATATCCTTTCAGACTTACCTTTGCTATCAAAGCACACTTAATTGTATGCCTAACTTTTAAAAATGCATTCTTTCTAACCTAGGAATTGCATTCATGGCCTTTACTCTTTGGAATTAATCACACACTATTTCAAAGAGGTTTGCACAAGGATACTCCATTCAGCTTAATTTATAAAAGTGAGAATGTATAAATCTGAATCTATTAGAAGAGGACTTGTTAAACTTTACTTTATTCAGATAAGTTAACACCACACAAATATTATAAAGCATGCCTACATCTACATACTTTTACTTAAGAATATCCCCATAATATATGATTAAGTGAACATTTGTCTTCAAAATAGCACGTGATGTGATCTCACCTATACAAAATTTTTTATTCAAAATCCACATGAATATGTATATTCTCCATTAAGTAACAGCCACCAGTGATAGTGGTAGTTGTTACTGAATGAAAGAACTTTCAGGTATTTCTGCTTTTGTCATTATTTCTATCTGGTGGCAGTCGGACATCCCTCTTGCTATCTGACACAGCTGGCTCCTAACTGCCCACCTGCCTGATCGCCCCTAACTACTCTGCCTGCCAGCATGCTCACACCCAACTGCCTCCTGCTGGCCTGCTCACTGCCCACTTATCCCTCTGTCAACTTGCTTGCCCCTACTGCCCGCCTTGCCAGCATGTTTGCCCCAAACTGCTCCTCCTGCTGGCCTGATCTTGCCCAACTGACCCCCACTGCCAGCCTGCCCACCCCCAACTGCCCCCATCCCTCACCAGCCTGTTTGCCCCCAAACTGGCCCACTCTGCTGGCCTGCTCACCCCAAAATGACCCCCCCACCGCCCTGCTTGGCCCCAACTGACACCTCCCTGCTGGCCTGCTCACTCCCAACTGCCCCCCTGCCGGCCTGATTGCCCCCAACTGCCCTCCCCTTCTGGCCTAATGGCCCCTAACCACCTTTGCCTTGGCCCTACCACTATGGCTTTGTCTGGGCAGCGGCCATGGAGCTGGCTTGGGCAACCAAGGAAGCCAAGCCTGCTGTCCGCTCCAGCTGGCTCCGGGGCTCTGGCCAGTGCTGCCATCTTTGTTGTATCATTTGCATATTCCCTCCTTATTGGTTGTGGGTGCCACCATCTTTATTGTGAAGTGATGGTTAGTTTGCATATTACTCTTTTATTAGATAGGATGAGTCAGCTGTAAGAAATATTCCGTGTCCATAAGGACAGGAAGATGGCTATCTCCTGCATAATCCTTAATTTGAGCACTGACACCGTGTCATTACCAGGTACACCCTCCAATTAGCAGTCACAATACGTTGTACTCCATTTACAATGTCAAGTTGTAAAAACTATTCAATGTTTAATGTCTATTAAAAATCTATACTGCACAGACGCATTCTCCAAGGATTTGTGAGTGAAAAAAAAAAGACATTTAGCAAAATTCCTTTGTACTGTTTATTTTAATCCCAGAATATGCTTGAAGGATAACTTCACTTGTTACTTTTCTTGTTACAGCACTTCCCGGCACATTGCACAATGACACTCTAGGGGTTTCTGGAAACCTGAGTTCCAGGCCTCACTCTGCCTTTAAGTAACTGTGAGTGCTTCTGAGCAAATGTTATGAGGGGAGATCCTAGGTAGAATCCCATCACAGGGCATGAACCAATTGATTCCTCCCATGTAATGATTTTTTCCTTCCCACAGGAACATAAATTACTAATGAATGGTGGCTTAATAAGTTAATATACTATACCAATCAATCCATGCTCTTAAATACCATAGGTCAAGGGGCACTCTCTGCTTGCATATTTGCATGGAGGGAGAATGAACAATATTAGGTAAACACCTGAATGAAAGTCATTTTTTCTAGGTCCATGTATATTTCCCTAAGGTATTTAGAGTACCTATCTGTGTTTATTATTTATAAGGTACCAAGTGCTGTTAGGAATTAACACACTCTTCACCCCTCTCCTATGTACTTCGAGGATGAGAAAGCTGAAACTGAGAAACCACGTAAATTGCCACATGTTAAATGGCTCGAGAATGGAAGGATCGGGATTCGAACCTGGACACTCACACTTTTAACATGTACTAAATTTAGTATTTCTTTCTGCAGAGGCGTGAATTGCTGATGGAGCCAACTGGTTGCTAGGCTCAGAGGAATAAGAGAGACCGACGAGAAAGACAGGTGCAGACTGGGTTGAGAGAGAATGAGCAGGGCAGGTCCACGTGGTCTCCCTAAGTCTTATTTGGATAGGACTGTGCCCAGGGCTTGCCATCCTTCCGTGGTGTTGGTCTACAATGGTGACCTAAAGGGTGAAAGTTGGGGGATGCTGGTTGATTTCAGTGGGTGGACAGAGAAGGAGAGAGAGTGAGTAGACCTCAATCTCCCTCACAGCACCCATCAACTTGATCTTGTGATTTGTCGATGTACTGAGCTTTGGGCATTGGAGCAGTGTTTCTGGATCACCAGTGTGTAGCCATGCTCACTGCTTAATGGGCAACATGTTTGCGCAGCATTTGCATCAAGCATTCTCTGGGGAAACGTGTCTGATCTGCATGATATCATCAAGAGCTGGTATTGCTGGCACCACAGATATACCTGCCCAGCATTGCCCTGGAGGAGGACTGCTGGGGTCTTAGAGCCTCCGGAAATGTAAGCAGATGTCACTCTGCCCTGTGACACCTAAGGTGGGCATAGCAGATGCAGTGTGTGCCACACCCACTTCCCTTGGCTCCTTTTACCATGTTTGTACCCTCTTCCTTCTTGTGGGGGACCTTCATCCCCAAGAACCAACACCTGCATATTCCTGCTAGAGGCCTGCCCCTGGTTCTTGTGCCCGTGCAAAGACAGAGCTGGAGGCACCCTCATGGCTAGCTCTTGACCAGGGACTTCCAGTCCAGGAGAGGCAACACTGTGCTCCTGATGGGGACAGCTCTGAGGTGTGACCAAACTGTCCCCAGACCTCCCTCAGGACCAAGCCCAAGAGATCCTCCATGGGCTTTGCTGGCCGCTGCACCCCTGCTTGGCTTCCTTCCCTTCCCAGGTCCCCTTCACTTCTACCTGAGTGGGTTTCCCTGCAATAAAAGCTCAGGCATTTCTAAGTCGGCCCCGGTGTTTACTTTCTGTCACATTCCCACAGCTCTTCTGCCCAGTGCAGGCTCTGTCAGTCAGGGACTTATATATAAAAACTAGAGGCCCAGTGCACGAAATTCGTGCACGGGTAGGGTCCCTAGCGGCTGCTGGCCGGGGCCTCCCTTTACACCCACCTTGGCCTGGCAACGCCCGCGCACCTGCTCCACCAACCCGCCACAGTCCCACTCTTGTCAGGGCCCATTGGGGCCGGCAGCGCCTCCACTGCCGCCCGCTGCCAGCACCGTGTTGTGATGCTGGCCATGTTCCACACTGCCCCCTGGTGGTCAGTGCATGTGTCACTCTGGTCAGTCAAACTCCCACCCGTGGGAACAATTTGCATATTAGCTTTTTATTATATAGGACTAGAGGCCTGATGCACAAAATTTGTGCAAGTGTAGGACTTCGCAGCCTTGGCCCTCACTCTAGCTGCCCCAGCCCTCAGAGCCCCAGCTTTATTCAGAAGGTCATCCAGATGGTCTTTCCACTATTTGGCCATTTGGATGATTTGCATATTATACTTTTATTATTATAGATGCCTTGAAGGCTCCTCTAGGTATGAAAGGAGGGGTCTAAGACATGGTCAGGGAACAAGTAGGGATGTGTGCATTTTCCACTTCTATTTCACATGGAAATTTTAGCCAGACCAATCAGGCAAGAAAAAAATAAAAGGCATCCAAACTGAAGTAATCACAGTTGACACAAACTTATATATAGAAAGCCTATAGATTATACACATATACATGTGCACAACACACACACACACACAAATGATACATGCAGGCAGCAAAATTGCAAGATACACAACTAGCAAGCAAAAACCAGTTTCATGTCTATACATTACCAACAAATAATCCAGGAGATCAAAAAAATGGTGGCGGAATAGACAGACGTGTCCCGAGTCTTGTCCAGGAGCAGACAGAACAGCTAAGGGTTGCATGGGGAATGTTTGTCGGTGAGTTGAGGGACAGCTATACTCCAGGAGACTGTGGGGGACTGCTAGATGGGGCTCCCCTGACCAGGCATCCCCCACTGCTGCTGAGTTCTCTCCCGGAGCAACCGGCTCAGACACAGAGACTGCGCCATCTTGAAGGGGACAATGGATGTTAACAGAAGGCAGAAAATCTACCTGATTTACCCACTGAATAGTTGCGAACCCTAGAACCCAGTCCCCAATTAACGCAAATACGAGGATTCAGAGTAACTCTACACTCCACCATGGAAAGGTCAGATTTCACCTGGGAGAAGGTGAGGTCTAAGTCCTGGCGGGAGACAGGAGAGAGAAACGCGCACACTGCAGGAGCTGGAGGACCCGGGGAAGTCTATGCCTAGAAAAATCTGCAGCCATGGGGGCTGCTGGCGTGATCTGTGAATGTGGAAGGGGGCCCTCAGAGCTTCTAACAGAAGGAAACTCTAAAAAGCAACCCATTTTGATCTGACGCAAAAGGACAACCTAAAAATTTTAAAAGTGTGCTGGCTGCTTAGACCCATGGAGGGGAAAACCGTACAGACTTGTGTGCAGCCCTGGAGTTTGCCCATATCCTGGCTCCTTTTTTTCCCCTTTTTCCTCTTTAAATCATTGCTTCTGATTACTAAGCCCAATACATAGGGTCACCCAATTGGGAACACCCTAAGAGACTGCAGGGGAAAGTTGTTTTTTTTGAACCTGGGGATCAGAGTGGGGAATAACCATCAGAGCAGCAGCTCTGGGGCAACCCACCCCCACAAACTGGTATTGAGTGCCACAGGGAAAGCAGGATCGAATCTCTGGCTAGAGAGGATCTATAGACCCAGAGAACAATCCAGAAACACTGCCATCCAGAGGTTGAATCACAAATTGACTCTTGTGTAAACACAAATAAAGGAATACAAGAAATTAAGAGACACTCCCTCCTTAAAAATAAGGACTGGCTTACAACACTGAGGATCAGTGGAACTGCAATGCTGTCCTGACTAGGAAACAGGCATGCCAAACAGAACAGTAGAGGAAATGAATGTTCTTCACTACTGCACATTTTTATTTTTATTTTTTTTCATGATTTACTTAAGAAATTATTTTTTTCTTTTTTCCTCACTTGATTTTACCTTTAATTATTACATTTTTATTTCCAATCAGTATTATTACTACTACTATTTTACCTTTTTAAGTGTCATTTTATTTTCTCTTTATTTTACTTTGCGATTAGTGTTCTACATTCTATTTTCATCTTTCCTTTAGCATCATTTTACTTAATCTCAACTTTACCTTAATGCCACCACTCTCTTCCTAACTTTTCCCCTTTGTTGTCCTGTTTCTCTTACCCTTTTCCTGCTTGAGATTTTCCCTATTCTTTCTTTTTACCCTGTTAAAATTTCACCCTACTTATATATCTAATTTCCAATCCCCTGCCCCAAGTCCATACACACCTCTCTCTTCTCTGTCTTCACTATACAACAAATTGTTTTTCTTGCTATCCTTTTGTTGTTGTTTGCTTGATTGTTGATTATATCAATTTTTATGCTTGTTTGCAAGACTGTTTTGCATATTCTTTTTTTGTGTCTTGTTTTTGTTTTTTGCTTCCGTTTTCCCTCACCTCGCTTGATATTAGTTGTTCTTTGTAGTTTATATTCATCTCCAGGTACTTGTTGCTGGCATTTGCTGGGATTAGTGATTGTTCTATTGGAGTTTTCTCCCCATATATATATAGTTTGTTCCCCTCTTCTTTCTAATTCTCTTTCTTTTCTCTCTTACCTTCTTTTTCCTTTTCCCAATTTCATTTTTACACTCCTTTCTTTTTTTTCTCTTCTTCTGGCTCTCTTATTCTCTAATTTGCGTTTCTCTGGTGGTCACCTTTATTTCGGGTTATTAATATTGTGAATACATTTCTGTTCAGTACATTGTACCTGGTTGTGCTGTATTTTGTGCCTTTAAATCAATCCAGGAGAGAGAGAACTACATAACCAGACACCCGGAGAAGAGAGACCATGGGGAGACAAAGAAACAGCCCGCATATGAAAGAAAAGCAGGCATCACCTGAAAAGGAAGTAAACGAAATGGAGGCAAGCAACCTGTCAGAGAAATAATTCAGAGAAATGGTCATAAGGTGGCTGAAAAGAATGGAAGACAAATTTGACAATATGTGTAAGAACCAAGAGGAAATGAAGAAGAACCAAGAAGAAATGAAAAATGACATCGCTGCTGTAAAGAACTCAATAGAAAACATCAAGTGTAATCTAGAAGAAGCAGATGACTGCAACAGTGAGTTAGAAGACAAGGTAGGAAAAAATACCCAAGAAGAGCAGCTTCTAGAAAAAAAAATTAAAAAGCCAGGAGGAGAGCCTATGGGAACCTTGGGACAACATGAAATGAAACAACATCCGCATAATAAGGGTTCCAGAAGAAAATGAAACTAAGCAAGAAATAGAAAACCTGTTTGAAGAAATAATGACAGAAAAATTCCCTGATAGGGAAGAAAAAACCCACACCAATCCAAGAAGCTTACAGAGTTCCAAGCAAAATGAACCCCAAAACACTGATGCCAAGAAACATTATAATTAAACTGGCAAACACCAAAGACAAAATAAGAATCTTAAAAGCGGCCAGAGAGAGACAGATAGTTACCTACAAAGGAACCCCCATCAGACTAGCGGCTGATTTATCAACAGAAATTCATCAGGCCAGTAAGGAATGGAATGAAATATACAAAGTCATGTAAAGGAATTTATTACCACCAAACCAGCAATGCAAGAAATGCTAAAGGGTCTGCTATAAAAAAAAGAGAAATAGGAAGGGAAGAAGGAACACAGGGGTAAAGAACAAAAATGGCAACAAATAAGTACCTATCAACAATAACTTTAAATGTAAATGGATTAAATGCCCCAATGAAAAGACATAGGGTAATGGATTGGATAAGAAAACATGACCCATATATCTGCTGCCTACAAGAAACTCACCTAAGAAAAAAGACGCATACAGACTGAGGGTGAACGGATGAAAAAAGGCTTTTCAGGCGAATGGAAATGAAAAAAAAGTTGGGGTAGCAATACTTATATCTGACATATTCAATCTCCAAGTGAAGGATATAAAAAGAGATAAAAAAGGCCACTTCATAATACTAAAGGGAGCAATCCAACAAGAAGAAATATCTGCCTCTGTATCTTTTTGTTCATCAGGTTATAATGTTATTTTCCATAAATGAGTGAGATCATGTGGTATTTTTCTTTCATTGCCTGGCTTATTTCACTTGACATAATGCTCTCCAGGTCCATCCATGCTGCTGCAAATGGCAAGAATTCCTTCTTTTTTATAGCAGCGTAGTATTCTATTGTGTAGATGTACCCAGTTTTTTAACCCACTCATCTGCTGATGTGCACTTAGGCTGTTTCCAAGTCTTAGTTCTGGTGAATTGTGCTGCTATGAACATAGGGGTGCATATATCCTTTCTGATTGGTGTTTCTCGTTTCTTGGGATATATTCCTAGAAGTGGGATCACTGGGTCAAATGGGAGTTCCATTTTTAGTTATCTGAGGAAACACCGAAGAACCAGATGGATCCCACAGAACAAAGATTTCAGGTAAAGCTCCCATTTAGATGGCACCTGCAAATGGGACCTCAGGTGCCAATGGCTTTGAGCTGTGGCGTGCTGGGTTTGAAAGGACCCTGGAGTTCACTTAGTTCTCACAAGAGCCCCGAAAGCCCCCAGGGATGGAGGGGAGACACCCAGCCTCAGCCTCAGGCTGTCCTGCCTTGCAGGCCCCTCTGTGCTACTGGGCACACACAGCTATCCATGCAGCAATCTGTTTTGTTCTGTGCATGTCTGCACGTGGGTGAAGGATGGCTTTTGGGGGATGTATTATGTGCCACCCTTTCTGAAAAAGCTGCTAGCTGTGTGTCTTGGTCTGGGTCCCCTAAAGGCAGGCAGGCAGGGATTCCTTCTGAGAGGAAGATTCCTGTGAAAGTCATTTATTAGAAAGTGTTCCCAGAAAACAGCTCTGTGTGTGTGTATGTGTATATGTGTGTGTGTGTGTGAGAGAGAGAGAGAGAGAGAGAGAGAGAGAGAGAGAGAGAGAGAGAAAAGGGGCTTAGGCTGGGAAGGAAGGGGGTCAAGTAAGTGTGTGATACCAAGGTCCTTCCTACAGAAGGTGACTATGGCTCAGTCCCACAGGGTGGCACCTGTAAAGGGAACTGCCCCCCTATTCCTCAGTTGTTGGTTCAGGGCAGCCCCTGGAAGAGGCAAGTTGGCGGTGCTTTTGTTTTTTGTTCATGTCAGTAGCCAAGGTGGGCTCTAGGGGCTCAACGGTGTCTGCCCACAGGGGACACAGGTGCAGTCTGCTAGGCGTGTAAGCAACTGGGGAGGTGTGCAGGTGGGGTTCTGACAGTCTGCTAAACGGTGTCATTTTATAAAGGCTTCCTAGCTTTTCCAAGCCCTGGGTAACCCTTCTTCTGGCTTGGCATATTCTACTTCCATATTTTCTTTCAAGAGTCTACATTGCTGGAAGTTCCTTATTTATGCTGTGGCCAAATTTCTCTTGGTAACTTCTACCTGCTACTCCTGGTCTGCCCTCTGTGGCCACAAGATCACCATCCACTTCTGAAAGTTTAAAGTTTTTTTAAAAATATATTTTATTGATTTTTTACAGAGAGGAAGGGAGAGGGATAGTTAGAAACATCAATGAGAGAGACATCGATCAGCTGCCTCTTGCACACCCCCTACTGGGGATATGCCCGTAACCAAGGTACATGCCGTTGACTGGAATCGAACCTGGGACCTTTCAGTCCGCAGATCAACGCTCTATCCACTGAGTCAAACCGGTTTCGGTCACTTCTGAAAGTTTAAAATAGTGATCTTTTAACCCACAAGGTCCTTTTCTTTTAGCGTAAAATCTCCAGCCCTTTCACCTGCTCCCCAGATGAGAAAGCATTTCCAGTCCCTACCCACCTCTGGCTGGCCTCTCTGGGCATTCCCTGTTTTATTCAAGAGCCTCTTAAGATGTAGCATCCAGACAGAAAATTGGGGCTCCAATTGGAAATATGCTGATCTGAATATTCAATCAAACGCTGTTTGGAAAAATGTCTTGGTTATCAAGTCATCAGCTTCAGTGACCTGCGGTTAATAACACCCTCTTGTGGGGATATTTTTGTTAATGTGACCAGTCATGTGACATGGGGCAGGGGCCACTAACTTTTCCTGTCTAAGTCTTTGACCTCTGATCTTTTGGAGCTAGTGGGCGTCCTCTGTTTTGGAGGAAATGTTGATAGCACACCCATACCAAGTCATTACTGAGAACAGCGAATTCGGGATAGAGCAGAAATGACTAACAATCCTCTGTCACACTTTTGAATGCATCAGAACCATTAGGAGGGCTAGTTAAAGCAAATCACTGGGCTCTGTGCTCAGTTTCTTCTTTTTTTTAAATTAAAATATATTGATTTTTTACAGAGGCGAAAGGATAGGGATAGTGAGAAACTATCGATAAGCTGCCTCCTGCACGCCCCCTACCGGGGATGTGCTTGCAACCAAGGTACATGCCTTTGACCGGAATCGAACCCAGGACCTTTCAGTCCGCAGGCCGACGCTCTATCCACTGAGCCAAACCGGTTTTGACTCTGTGCTCAGTTTCTGATGAGGTAGGTTTGAAGCGGGGCCAAGAATTTCTAATTCCTAAGAGAGTCCCAGATGATACTGCAAGGGACCACTGAGGATCACTGCTCTACCACATTTCCTGGATGCTTGGTGTTAGGCGTGTTCAGGTTTTAGCCGAAGGAGGTAGAAGAAGGAACAAGACATCTGTTTTGTGTATCTGTGCCAAGAGCAGTCATGTATGTCTAATCTAATTTTAATAGTGGTATGAATGTAGAGTCAGAATCCTCCTTGTAAAAATAATAAGATGACACACAGGACTTAAGTCACTTAAAGTCACCTGAGGCAGATCTGAAATTGGAGCCCAGGTCTGTCTGACCCCAAACCCAGTCCTTCCTCCCTCGCCACACTGCTCTTTAAGCTATCACCTGTGCCAGAATGTCAAAATCACTCATGATTAACACACACACACACACACACACACACACACACACACACTCGCCTTGAAATCCTTTTGCTTGAATTGCATGTCATAAACATATACTTCACATACATGCAAAGGTTTTGGAAGAGGGTAAAGATAACATAAAATTTGTTTTCTAATGCATATTTGTTATTGTTTGTAATCATATTTTCACAATTAACTTAGTTTAATGAGTCATTTTCTAATAGCAGGGTCTCCATGGAGGTTACCAGAAGCCATGTGTTGAAAGGAAGCATAAAGGAGCCAATAATGATAGATGCTAAAGAGTTAACCTGCCAAAAACTGTATCCTGAATATCAAACAGGCACATTTTAGAGTTTTATGGTTTTGAGAAAAGGTCCCCAATACTATTATTATATACTAGAGGCACGGTGCATGGATTCGTCACTGGTAGGGTCCCTCAGCCTGGCCTGAGGGTATCAGGCTGAAACTGGCTCTCCAATATCCCAAGGGGTCATGCATTGAGAGAGGGCACAGGCCAGGCCGAGGGACCCCACTGGTGCACAATCAGGGCCTGGGAGGGGCTGTGGGAGGTTGGCTCCAGGGCATGTCTGGCCTGTCTCACCCAGTCCTGATCAGCTGACCCCAGCAGCAAGCTAACCTACTGGTTGGAGCGGCTGCCCCCTGGTGGTCAGTGCATGTCATGTTCACTGGTCGAATGGTCAGGCACTTAGCATATTAGGCTTTTATTATACAGATTTTTTTCTTTCTTAAAGTGCATTACAACATGGATAAACCCTGAAAACATTATGCTAAGTCAAATAAGTCAGTCAAAAATAGACCATGTATTGTATGATTCCATTTGTATGAACTAACCATCATCTATAGCAGCAGTTCTCAACCTGTGGGTCACGACCCCTTTGGGGGTCGAACAACACCTTCACAGGGGTCGCCTAAGACCATTGGAAAACACAGATATGATTCATAACAGTTGCAAAATTACAGTTATGAAGTAGCAACAAAAATAATTTTATGGTTGGGGGTCACCACAACATGAGGAACTGTATTAAAGGGTTGAGGCATTAGAATGGTTGAGAACCACTGATCTATGGGGAAAGAAAGTAGATTCATGGGTGCTTAGCAGTTGGGGGCTGCTAATGACAGTTAAAGGGTATGAGGTCTCTTTTTGAGCTGATGATAATATTCCAAAATTAGGCTCTGGTGATGGTTACAAAACTCTGCAAATATGCTAAGAACCACTGAACTGTATATTGTAATGGGTGAATTGCACGGTATGTGGATTATATCTCAATAAAACTATTACCAAAAAAAAGTACATTTGCAACAAATATTATACATTGACATTTGCAGTATTTTTTATTTTTTTAAATTCATACAATTGTCGCAGAGGTGAGAACTATGGAATTTAGGTTTAGCTGGGTAGGGCCAATTCAGAGAAGTGGGTGCCATGGCTAACTAGCAGTGCCACCTTGATGTGGGAAGGCCGTGGGTTCTTGGAGGACTCTGGTTCTAGCTTCTGTCACAGAAGGTGCAGACACATGGAAGGGGTCATGGACCGAAAGTCACAGTCCCAACAAGGGGTGAGGGGTTCAGGGCAAGTTGCAGGGTCCCAACAGACATACTGGAGTGTGTAGCTGGGCCTTCAGTCGAAGCCCAGCCCTACAACCTGGGGTATGGAGGGGCGGTTGGGGCCCGTGGGGAGTGACTGGACACCAAGAGCCACGGGGGGGCTGGTTCAGGTAAAGGACTCCAGTTGCAGGGAAGCACCAGGGAGTAAAGGTGGCCGGATGAGGTGGTTTGGCCTTTTCAGAAGAATGGAATCCACCTAGCCTCCCAAGTTAGGGGCCCCCCAAAGTCACATCTGATTCCTAGGGATGTTAGTTTATAGCCTTACCGGGATGTGTCTTCAACCCCAGCTGTGTGAAGGGAAGAGAACCAGAGAGAATGAAGTGAATGTCCCACTCAAGTTCCTCTTAATAACCTCTTACTCCTCTTATTCATGTTGCCATTCCCTATTTCTGTTCAGTTCAACATTAGTCATGCCAGAGACCACAAGAGGGACTGAGACACACAGGCCAAGAAACTACCTCTGCCCTCAAGGGGCTGATAGTCTAAAGGGGGAGGGCAACTCATCAAGATCATTGTCAACATGATGATCAGATCCTGCGACATCTGCACATCACCCTGTGTTCAGGTTGCACTGCATGGTCTGCTTCTAGAAGGCCCAACTTAAGACACACACCTACCACAGCAACTAAAAAAATCACACACCGAAATGTTATTTAATATACTTAATATTGCACAGAGATTAAAGAATTTATACTTCCCATAAACATTACTCAAAGGACAAGAACACTCTTGGATGAATTTAAGTTTTCTAAACAAGACCTTATAAACACATCCAATCAGAGAATTTCTTCAGTGAACACAGCTCATCATATCTTCAATGGCAAAACATGTGAAGGTGGCCTGTTGGGTCAGCAATGAACACAAAATTGGGATGTAAAATTGGACTGTTGATGTCAAGAGTTTAGTCTTCTCTCAGCATTTTCTTCTCAAATGTGACATTCTGGATTTAACTGAATGCATGCTGATGGGCATTTCTGCTCCGATTTGGGGTTAAAAACACGCTGTTTAACAGCTGTATTTAAACTTTATCACTCTGAAATTTGGCTTAAGTAAATTGTGCTGCACTATTTTTATCATACACGAGGTCACATAATGTGGTGGGGAGGGAGCAACAGATACTGGTCCAGACTTCGCAACTCAATATCCAAGTCACCCAGACAAACTGCACTCCCTCTGGGGCGCATTTGCCACATTGGTTTAAAGAGAAAAACAAGAAATTGTGGAGTAAAGGGAGAGGGTTTGGCTAAAGGACCTCAAATATTCTTTCTAGCAAAATTCTACTAGGTTGAGTAAAGGCCATTTAATTTCACCATCTAGCTAGATCTGTGCACAGTGAATCATATTGGTATTTTATTTTTGAAATAAGACTGTTAGTACTTAAAAAGGAAAAATCAACCATAAACCCACCTTAGCTCTAACATTAGGAATTGGAGCACTTTTAGCCTCTGAAATACTATGCAAGCCCTTAACCTGAGCACCTACCCGCATTTTATAATTTGGATATTTTTAAGTCACAAAGTAGTTCCATCTTTGACAGGAAAGCAAAATACTTTGACTACTATTTTATGCACTTCCAGAATTATTTCTAATTAGAGACCTTGTAAGTACTAATGCAGAGCAGGCAAACAATGATAAAATTTTATCCATCCTTATATTTTTTTTCCTATGAAATAGAACCCCAACTGTTAGAAAAGGAAGTTAATACCCTCAAAGGTTCACAGATGGCCAGAGGGGTTGCCTCACAAAATAGAAAAATTCATTCTAGATGAAATAAAAACACAGAGTAGCCTCCAAACTGCCCAAGAAGAGTTACAGTGATTATTTACTTATTTAGGAGCAGAAAGAAGGAGATGGGAGAAATGTCGTACTAATGTCTCAAGATTGGGGTGGTTTTAGTCCTCATTTCTCTGCCGGGTGCATCTTATAAAAATAACTTCATGGAGGAAAGGTGGGGGGTCCCTAGGAAACTCCAGCCTCTACAGAGCTGAGCAACGTTACTGTCCATTATCTGGTCATGGCATTGGAGATGTTCACAGGCAGTAATTAGATCCGAGCCTGGAAGATCCAGGAGAGAAACTGATTTATTTAGGAATAATTTCCTTAAAGCAAGTGGTCATTTAAAAGCCTGAACTCAAAGTCAGCTGCAATCTCCTTGTCCACTCTGTCAAGGGATGGGCCGGGCAGGGAAGCGGGGATGGGCGCAAACTCCCCAAGGCAAACTGTGAGGCCGGCGGGGAAAGCATCCAGTAGGGCAGCACCTTGCAAGCCCAGGCCAGGTGAGGGTGTGTTACCTAGCGCCGCCGGCTGGGAGCCCCCCGATTCCTCCCGCCAGCGGCTCCTCTGAGCACCTGGGGCTCCAGGGTGTCAACGCGCAAAGTCGCCGCTTAATCCTCGCTGGCGCCGGATGAGAGCACAAAGTTGGGAGCCGGTGGGCGCTCCTCCAGCCCAGCGGGCCGCCCCTCCCCATAGGGACCCTGGCTGGCTCCAGCCTCTCCCCAAACCCCGGACCGGTTGCGGGGACCCCTGGCGACCAGCGGCTCTGAGGAGCGGGGGTCAGGTTCCAGGCCCGGGCCGCTTCCTCCCGGATCCGCGTCCAGCAGTCCGGGCGGGCAGGCGGGCGCGGGGCGGGGCGCGCAGCGGAGGCCGAGGCCGCGCTATTCTTGTCGCTGTGAGCTACCGGCCTGTTATGAGCGGCACCCAATCACGCCTCCGGCGGGCCACGCTGACCCGCACCCCCCTCTCCCTAATCCCCTAGGCTTTGATTTGATCCTGTGCGCGGAACAAGCTCATCCCCAATCCCTTCCCCGCCCCCCGCCGCCCCATAGCCAGTTGTCCCCTGCCCTCGCGGATGCCCGCAGAACCCGTCCTCTTCATCCGCCCTCGGGAGGTCAGAGCCCTCTTCTCGTACTCCCGGACGCCCCAAGGCGGGCGACCTCTGCGCCTCGGAGCCGTCGGAGATCCAGTGTCCTCGGGAGCGGGTCCACTCGCAGCTCGGCTCTTCCAGGTGATGGTGCGTGCCCCCTGCGGCCCCTGGCGCGCAGGTGGGGGCTCCCCAAACCCGGCCGGATCGGGGGCTTCCGGCCATGCAGCACTGGCAGCCCGGGAAGCCGCGGGAACCCAGCCCTGCCCCTCCCGGAGACCTCCGCGCCCTCCACCGCTAGGGGCTTCTGGAAGCCGCTCCAGACCCAACTGTCTCTGAGAGGGATACGGGGGGGATCTATGAATCGGGATGAAGGAGCCCCCGGCTTTTAGGCTGAGCAGGCTAGAAACGGGTCCCTGAGGCTCGAGGGCGGGGCCGCAGGATGCCCCAGCCCCCCGCCGGCCGCCCCCCGCCCCGGGCACCATGAGCTACTTCCTGTCTTACTGCAAAGCTCACGGCGGCGCGCTGCTCACCGGCTACCAGGCCCTGCGCGCCGAGGGCTTCCTGTGCGACGTGACCCTGGAGGCCCAGGGCAGCGAGTTCCCGGTGCACAGGTCTCTCCTGGCGTGCTCCAGCGACTACTTCAGGGCGCTGTTCAAGAGCCACACGCGGGAGTCCCGGGCCCGCGTGATCCACCTGCACGTGCCCTCGGCCGCCGGCCTGCAGCGCCTGCTGGACTTCATCTACACCGCCTGGCTGCCGCTCTCCATGGACACGGTGGAGGACACGCTGGAGGCGGCCAGCTACCTGCAGGTCACCGAGGCCCTGGGGCTGTGCGGCCGCTACCTGGAGCGCCTGCTGGCCCCCGACAACTGCTGCTTCGCCGCCAACGTGGCGGCGCGCTTCGGCCTGGCGCACACGCGGGCCGCGGCCGAGCGCTACATCGTGCGCCACCTGCGGCGGCTGCTGGCGCGGGGAGCGGGCCCCGCGGGTCTGCTGGAGCTCAACCCCGCGTCGCTGAAGGCCGTGCTGGGGGCCCCCGACCTGGCGCGGGTGCCCGAGGCCCGGCTGCTGGGCCTGGCGCTGGCCTGGCTGCGGGGGGAGCCCCAGGCCGAGCGCCTGGCCCACTGCGCGGCGCTGCTGGAGCGCGTGCGCTTCGGCCTGGTGCCCGTGGACGTGCTGCGGCGCGTGTACTCGGGCTCCGGCCTCGTGCTGCCCGCTCGGGTCAAAGGCCTCATCATCCAGGCCCTCAACTACCACACGGCGCCCTCCCGCCAGCCGCTTCTGCAGGGCGAACAGACGAGCGTCCGGAGTCCGCAAACCCGCATCTTACTGGTGGGGGGGCGCAGGGCGCGGGAGGCCGTGACTGAAGAGGTCGTGGTCCCCCCGCGAGGGGCAGCCCGGGGGAGGGGCGCCGCAGTGGAGCCGGAGGAGGAGGAGCAGGAGGAGGAGGAGGAGGAGGGGGAGGAAGAGGAGTGGGGGCTCACCCAGGACGTGGTGGCCTTCGACGTGTACAACCACAGCTGGCGCAGCCTCACGCGGCTCCCCGCCCCGCTCCTGGGCCACGGCGTGTGCGCCCTGGGGAACTTCCTGTTCGTCCTGGGCGGGGAGAGCCCTTCCGCCGGAGGGACGGCCGCTGGCCCGCGGGAGGTCACGGCCCGAGCGCACCGCTACGACCCGCGCTTCCACGCCTGGACGGCGGTGCCCGCCATGCGCGAGGCGCGGGCCCACTTCTGGTGCGGCGCCGCGGGCGAGGGGCTGCTGGCCGTCGGGGGCCTGGGCGCGGGCGGCGAGGCGCTGGCCTCGGTGGAGATGTACGACCTGCGCCGCGATCGCTGGACGGAGGCCGGGGCGCTGCCGCGGGCCCTGCACGGTCACGCGGGGGCCGTCGGGGAGCGCGGGGTGGTGTACATCTCGGGGGGCAAGGCAGGCAGAGGCGAGGGCGGCGCGAGCAGTTTGCGGGACGTGTACTCCCTGGGGCCCGGGGACCGCGCCTGGAGCAGGAGGGCGCCCATGGGCACGGCCCGCTTTGGGCATCACATGGCTGCCCTGCGGGGCGCGCTGTTCGCCTTCCTGGGCCACTACGAGCCCTTCTCGGAGATCGAGCGCTACGACCCGGGCGCCGACCAGTGGACTCGCCTGCGGCCGCTGCCCTACGACCGCTTCTGCTACGGGCTGGCCGTGGTGGAGGACACGGCGCTGCTGCTGGGCGGCGTCAAGTGGCGGGACTCGCGCCAGGTGCCCACCCGCAACGTGGTGGGCTATGACCTGGACCTGGACCGCTGGGAGGACATCGACTGCGCGCTGCCCTGGGCCTGGAGCGGCCTGCAGTGCGCGGTGCTGCAGCTCCCCGAGGGTGCGGACGAGGAGAGGGAGGGCGAGCCGGGAGACGCTCCGGATTTGGTGGGGGCTTAAGGGGTGAGCGCAGGCTCAGATCCCAGGAGGGGACAGCGGTGTCTGAGCCGTTTCCTGAGCAACGAGTGGGCGTTCCCTGAGAACGGGACCCTGGGAACTGAGTGGCTGCTGGAGGCGAAGGAGGCGAAGGAGGGTTTGGCCAAAGAGGACCGTTTCCCTTTAAGCTGAGAAGGGGAGACAGGAGAGGTCAAGATGAAGGGCAGGTGAATCAGCTTCAGTGAGCTGGTGGTTTCTAGAAATGTTCGTGATGCTGGGCCAGGGACGGGCTTGCAAAAACAAAGCAGGACCCTGTTTTTCTTCTCAGAGTTAAGTGTTTTCCTAGGTGCTAACTAGTGATTACATTTGTGCCTAACAAATTGCCAAATAAAGGGTGCTCTAATAAGGTATACGCAAGACCCAGAAAATCATTAATTATAAAGGCTGTAATAAACAGTCCAAGAAAATGGCATTATCTGAATCAATAGTGAAGGGAAAGTGCCTTGGTTAAATAAGGAGAAATAGGATTTTATGGTCTAGACTCTGGTTCTGCTCTAGATTAATATAAACATAGAACTGAGAGGGAAATATCATCTCTAAGAAAGCACCTGTGATTTTTTTTTTTAAAAAAAACAACCTGGCTTTTTTTGTTCTTCATCCTTACTTACCCGTTGCTGCTTTTGTGCTGCATGTAGGCAGTTCATTGCTTTTAGGTTTTATTTCAGCAACACTTAGCCATAATAATCAGACTCCTTGGTTAAGTGGAACATCTAACAAAAACAAAACTTTATTTCTTTCATCCGTTTTAAATGTTCATTCTGAAGACATGCTGTAGGTTATATTTTAAAAATACAATTTATTTTTGTGGCCCTCCCCCTCCCGTCCTGATTTCCCCAAAAAATCACAGAGAAAGAGAGAGGAGTCGGTGAAATGTTCCCAGTTTGCATCAAGGAAATGGGAGACCAGCTGGATCCTACAGGGGTTCAGAGAAGAGGCTGGCATCTGGAACAGATACTTCCGGCTTGGACCACCGGTGGAGTGGCAAAGTTAGAACTCATAACTGGGGAGAGGGGGAAAAGGAGTTGGGGGAAAAGGAGGGCTGGTGGCTGTACGATTGCAAGACAAAGAAATATGGTGAGGACTGAACAAAGGAGGTGCCTTATAAGGGTTCATTAAGAGCTGAATTTATTTGACTTCAGTTTACAGCGCTGTCTCTCTCCTAGATTGGAAACTAATGCAATAAAATGTACAGATATATAGTGTTAAAAGGTCTCTTTCATGCTAGGCTAGCCACAAGTCTTTTAAAATTCATTAGTTTAATTTTACCATGTGAAACAACAGAGCTGACTTTACATAAGGAAAAGCTGTAGCAACACAGCTAGTCTTTCCATCAACTGCTTGCCGTCTACAGGGCACAACCGGGCCACTGTATTCATGACACATCCATCAGGTACAGATATTTTTAAGCGAATGTACACATTTAGTCTAGTAAACATCAACAAGTCTAAATACCTGTAACAAGCACACTTCATTTTAGGACAAGAGGTGTTTTTTTTTTTGTTTGTTTGTTTTGGTTTTTTTTTTTACATATACAAAATCCCACAAATGTGTGTCAATATCCATGCAGTAAATAAATGTTTTTACAAATAGGTTTTTTAAATGATAAAAATATTACACTGGACCCAAAATTCCATACAAACATGAATACATGATTTCTCATCCATTTTGACTAAATAGAGGATTACTGAAAATGTGCTGAAGAAAGGCCACTTTCCTGTACAGTTGTGCAAAGTCTGCAAAACGATAGTGATTCAACGGTGGTTTCAAAAGCAAAGAAAGAGATCCCCGTTGTGGAGTTTTTACTTTTCTCCTCTACAGCAAAAATATTCACTGGCATGTATCGGAACTCGTAGATGAAAGTACATTCACTGAGCTGGACAGGCAACAGTATAAAGCTGATTAGTAGAGTGTAGGATAGAGAAAAGGAGGTTTCCTTCCTCCCGAAAAAACAGCGAATTGTGACTTGTACGTTATGCAGCCAGACATTAAAAAGCAGCACAGTCATTGTCATGCTGGGATCACGTTTAAAAACGAGATGCTCATAAGTGGAAATATAGGAAGAGGACGTTTTCATAGACTTCATCCACTTTATATAGAACAATTCACGAAGCCAGGAAAAAGCTCTCTAAATTGTTTCTCTCATATAATGCAATGTAAAAGGACTCTGAATGGCCATCATCCTCTTGCTCCTCAGGAGAGAGGTACATTTTTATTTTGCAACATGGTTTTCTATGTTCTAACACACATCAACCTGTGATTAAACATATTTTATGTCCCTGCCTGAAGTATAATTCCGTAAGTTTAATTCATGGGCTAGTGGGAAAATTGGAAACTAACTGGATAGTTGGTTAATTTCGGTTTAGACCTTGTAGTTGTTGTTTTTTTGTGTTTTTTTTTAAGTGTTGCAGTTTAAAAACACAAGTTTGGGCTGAAATTTTATATATATATATATACCTGTTAGCTGCCTTTCTGGGTGAGTTAAGTGTGTTTTAAAAAATCCACTCTCAAATTCCTCTGTACACAATCAGCATATCATCACTACAAAAATAAAGGAAGATTTAAACCAAGAAAATAAAGCAGCTCTATCTTCAATTTTGGTCTTTGTTACAAAAACATCTTACAAAGCTTTGCCCTGATACACCGTTAAGTGTCCCCATAGATTTGGAATAGTATTCCCATTAACCAGCTTTCACAAGTTAATAGACTATTAAGACGAATATTAGATACCTGAACTTTTCTTATGTTGATGCTCTTCTATTTTGCTTATCTCTTTTAGGCGCATCTACATTTCACAAAAATAAAACTACAGCTTACTTTGTGCAATGTTTAAGAAAATCCTCAGAACATTTTAATAAATATAAAAAAGGTTTAAATTCTTTCCCACCCACAAGGATGTCTGCACCTGAAAAAATGTGGATTTACTTTTGAAGTGTTATTTATATAAAATTAACTTAAAGGGAGAAAAGATGACCTTAGATAGAAAACTGCCATTGTGTATTTTTCTATTTGAACACCACCTGTCTTCAGAATAGTCTGCAAAAGTTCATTTTAAATCATTGAAGACAGTTGTTTTTGCACATGGTAAACATAAGCTGAGCACTAATTGCATATAAAATATACAAATGCTCATTAAAGACAATGGTATTATGACCATGTATGGTTTGTTTCATATAGTTTGGTAACACTGAAGTATAGCTTGTCAAGTGTCCCCCACACTGACATTAAAACTACCTTATATACTTGTTCAAAGTACCGGGAGGTACCCGATGAAGACAGAATACACTTACACATGCGTTTCAATGTATGAGTGAGTGTGCGTGAGAGAGGAAGTGATTATATCTACTTCAGAAGAAATACTTAATGGGTCATTTGAGGTGGTGTTTTGACAGATATCCAAGAAAAGATCGAGGTACATCTGCTTCCATTGTTGGAACTCTTTAGATGTCAAGTCTGGATTGTCTAGGACTTTATCAATAATGGCCACTTCCCCTTCTCTGGCCTGAAAAGCAAAAGGATTCAATAGTTAAGATGTGGACAAACTTATGTTCAAGGTTAAGATAACAAGTAAATAGGCAAACAAATTAAAAAGCCCAGAAGAAATGGCTCTGGTATGTCCAAACTGAGCTATTTCGACTACAATTCTAGTGACTTTTTTCTACCCCCAAGGTATGCCCTGTATTGCCTATTCTCTGTGGTTTATTTTTTCTCACTTATCATTTCTACATATGGAAACCTTCCTCATTCTTTAAGATCCAGTTCAGATGCCTCTAGCTTCCTTCAACAGCTGGAACAAATGTTCTCTCCCTCATTGATGCCCCCATAACACGTTCTCGCTGCCAGTGAGTGTGCTCATCATGTTTTGTTTCCAGTTACTTTTACACTCTCCTTTCTCACCTCCTAGGTCAGTGGTTCTCAACTTGTGGGTCACGACCCCTTTGGGGGTCGAACCACCCTTTCACAGGGGTCGCCTAAGACCATCAGAAAACACCTATTTCCCATGGTCTTAGGAAACAACAGACCGCTCCTCGGTGTAGCAAAGTGTAGCAATGTAGTTTACTGTTGTCCTATGAAGACTGTTACCCATGCTACACCACGATTCAAGACAAAATTTCATTTATTTGTAATTAGAAATAAACATTTCACAATATATAATTACATATTGTTTTTGTGATTAATCACTATGCTTTAATTATGTTCAATGTGTAACAACGAAAATACAACCTGCATGTCAGATATTTACATTACAGTTCATAACAGTAGCAAGATTACAGCTATGAAGTAGCAATGAAAATAATTTCATGGTTGGGGGTCACCACAACGTGAGCAGCTGCATTAAAGGCATTAGAAAGGTTGAGAACCACTGTCCTAGGTGGTCAGTGCCGGTGTTTAGGGGTCCCAGGAGGGGAAAGAAACCTAGGGAAGGTTCTGCACTGGGAAAGCTCACTGCTGGACTGGCCATACCTGAGAGGGAAAGACAGCCACAACCGAGCAGTCGTCCTGGTCTTGGGCCTCACAGAGACAGGAGGGCTCTGACCGAGAATGTTCTGTGTCACCCCGTGCTTGGTGAGGGGCCGGTTACAATTCCAGGACCACATACCCAGGGCTGCGTGGGCAGTCGTCTTTCTCGAATGGGGAATTTCCATTTCCTGTTCATTTCCCACATTGAGAAGTGCAGGGCCCTAGAGTTGGGTTGTTGTTTTGTTTTACCAACGAGGGGCATTTCTTTTATAAAAATTAAATTTATTGGAGTGACATTGGTCAATAAGATCATTCAGGTTTCACGTGTACAATTCTTTTTAAAAAATATATTTTATTGATTTTTTTACAGAGAGGAAGGGAGAGGGATAGCCAGAATGAGAGAGAAACATCAATCAGCTGCCTCCTGCACACCCCTCATTGGGATGTGCCCACAATCAAAGTACATGCCCTTGACTGGAATCGAACCCAGGACCTTTCAGTCTACAGGCTGACCCTCTATCCACGGAGCCAAACCGGGATTGGCCACGTGTACAATTCTATGACACATCATCTGTACAGTGCATTGGGTGCCCACCGCCCAAAGTCAAATCATCTTCCGAGGGGCCTTTCTATACAGCGGCTTTTTTATCCTCTTGTTTTGCCCCAGAGAATAGAGCACAGCATCACATAGCTGGTGACTCATCAATACTCACTGATTGGAAAAACACTCCTTTTTTTAGGTGATGGTGGTGGGGTCTACAGAGCATCAAAGATAGGGGTGCGGGCTGAGAGGAAGAGGGACAGAAGCAAGTGCCTGCCTGCTGGTCGGCCAGGCAGTTTAGATCTGAGTGTAGGGTGAGGGGTGGAGGGTGGGTTTGTTAGGTGAGAAGGACTGGTCACCGGGATTATTCTTACCAATATTAGAGCTCTTTTTAAAACCTGTGATAACGTCAACAATAAAACACTTAAAAACTTGGTCTTAGTTACCAAAGGCCATTAGGTTGTCCGATGGATTTGCAATGGCATTTGCATGCAGACCAAAGGGAAGCTGACTGAGAACTTGACTGCCTGCTACGGGAAATGTTTTCAAATAACGCATTTTCTATTTTATCTTTTTGTTACTAATCTACGTTTCAAAATCATAAAACCTCAGCAAGATACGATTTATCTGAAATATTTCCCAAAGGAGCCCTTTTGTCTGTAGGATAGTTTTTTTTTTTTTCTGTTTTTGATTTTCAAGGGTGCAGGCCTGCTTGCAGGAGAGTTTGTGTGGCAGGCCCTTTAAACACCCCTCCCTTACCCGCCCCCCACACTGAGAGTGTTCACTTTTTTGGCCTCCTTGGACTCCCTGCCTCTCTGCTCCCCTCTCCTCTGAGACTCCTCCCCAGCTGGTGGGTGGCATAATGATAAGACCAGAGACAATGTAAGAACTTGGGGAAATGTATACATACTAGGAAAATAACATGTGAATTGGGAACTGATAGTGTAAAGAGAACAATAATAGAAATTCTACAGAGAGCAGGAATCACTATGGCTTTAGGAAATAGTCCTGAACTATCGCAATCCCTTTCAGCACCCACTACTGCATTCCGCATGCATTCTGTGTTCTTCTAATCTAATAGCGATATTACTTATACTACATGGCGCATTTGTCTTAGGAAAACGAAAGACAGTAATTAACGTCAGCCTCGCAGTTTTGGAAAAAATAATGAATCACCTCTTGTTTTCTCCTAGAACGAAGTCACATAACATTTAGTCGGTGCTTTGAGATGTTAATGAAAAGTTTCCATTATTTCCTCTTTACTAAAAGAACAGCTTAGCTTCGGCTTCTTCCTATTTACCTATCCCTCCCCTCTTCCCATTTTCTACTTCTTCCTCTAGTGTATCTGGTAATCACCTCTGAATTCAGGAACGAATCTCTTGAAATAAATTTCTCCTTCCATTTCCTATCTTACCTTTAAAGTGCTTTTGAGAATTCTCAGCCGGTGCAGTTTTTCATTCATCACAGGGTCATTACATCGCTTTATGAATGATAGCTTGTATTCCATCTTGGTTGAAATGCGATGTTCTCCCAGTGGAGACAGACTGGCTTGCTCCAATGCCCTGTATAAATCTTGCAATGAGTCTCCTAACTTTTCTCCCCTACTTTCACCTGCAATGGCCAGAAAGAGAGAGAAATGAATCCAGTGTAATGAATAGTTATGTGATACTCCAGAAATCTACTAAAATATCATCTGAAAAAAAAACACAGGATAATGAATGATTGGAAATAAACACTATTATATGTTTTTAAAAAATCCCAACAAACCCACAGCTGCTAGTTACACTAAGATTAGCTCCAGGCAGCCGATTGTTCTAGAACGATCAAATAATAGTATGCTTTAACTAACAAAATATGCTCTGAGTAGCAAATCACCGTAAATAGCTGGAGTCCATTAGTTGTTCAAAGAATTAGAGTACAAAATGTACACAACACAGAAACAATCCTGCACATAATTTAATATTATAAAACATGAATAAATATCCCTTATTATATTGGTAAGCATAGAAATACTGATTAATATAACTCTCCTGGTTTGGCAATAAACGGATTTTTACCTTTTTCCAGACTTCATAAAATGGAATGCCATCCATTGGAATTTATTTGATTATAAAAATCTTCCAATAGTGTGCCATCAATTATTATTAGGTTCAATGTGACTGCCATAATAATGTCCACCACATTGTAAGCATAGTACATGATCATAAATTATCAATAATGCTTTAATTAAATGAAATGTGAGACTATGTTTATATTCAGATTGAGGAATTTGGCACATACAAAGAGTTTGTAAGCATTTGTAAGACTTGGGAAGAAAATACTCCAATGAAATATTTTTGTGGGAAAAAAAATCTTAGAGACTAATTCAGGAAAGGACCTCAGGTCTATTTGAATAAGTCAAACTCCCATCCTGTTCTTTAATTGCCTGAATATTGGTGTCATATCTTTCTCAACAATGCTATCCAAAGATGAACTTGGGTTTTACTTCCAGTGGTACATAGAATTAGGGCTATCCCATGTTTCCTTCAACAGGGAGCCGGATTCCTATTTGAGGGGCACTAACTGTATTGGCCCAAGGGTAAATGTGGATGTTCATCCTACCATGGCCCATGTGACTATTTTAGGCTTCCTGACATAGTCCCAAAAGATTCTCTGGTAGTAATAGTAGTTAATATTTACACGTGCCAAGAAACAGGTAAATGCATAATGTTCATAAGCCTTACAACAAAACTAAGAGTAGGTAGACTTCATTTTCACTTTATATTAGGGAAGTACCGTGGTCAGGATCACAGTCACTGGTGGAGCTAGAATTCCAACTGGGCAGTCTAGCTCTAGAATCCCTAATTTTAGTAAGAATTCGATACTGCCAATTTCGTTAATAAGCATTTGAGCTGTGTATTTAACAGCAAGTGCTAATGAATTGGTGAGATTCTCTTAAAGTGCAGCATTCTTACTTTTTTTTAGAGTGTACCTAAAACCGCAGCCCACACACACAGTACCTCACCTAAAAGGGATCACTCTTAGGGTTAAAAAGCATCATTTCAGTTTCATGTTCAAGTTCTGGCTCTGCTGTTGAGGTTAGCAACTGTTAGCGGTATGATTATTGAGTCCCGCCAATGGAAACTTCCTTCCCTCCTTTTTATTATTATCATCAGCACACATTACTAATCCCCGGAATTTGAACTTCCTAACAATATATCTACATTAGAACGATCATCTAAAAATGCAAACATCTTTGTATTAAATAACAGCTTTTAAATTCTCTGTTGGCTCATCCAGGAATGTTTGCACCACCTAGAAGATTCTGATGGGTGGGTGGGGGGCTATGAAAAGGAGTAACTGCTTTGTGGGTTAAGAGCAAGATTGAAACGGGCTAGGGGATTTTAATGGAGAATTGTTTGGAGCCAGGAAAGCACAAAATCGCAAGGTCATTCAGAATACCTAAATGGAGTTGTAAAAACAAGGGTACATTTGAAGAGCACAATTCCATTTCATAAAATCACAGGCCAGGAAGGGACCCTGAGGCATTATTTAGCAGGTATCAGTCTTTTAGCCTCAAGGCAGGACTGCATCCAAAGCACGATGTAATTTCATCGAGCAGAGAGTGGGAGAGAAATGAGAGGCCTAACAGATGTGAATTATAGTAGTTTAGGTATCAGTGGCCTAATGTATTATTAGTTTCACAGTTTTTGAGAGAAGGTGGAGAAGAAAAGGGATTCGGTTTATAGTTTCAGGACTGAAGGGAGGCCGACTATTTTTACATAGTGAAGTTTTACTTACAAATAACCTTCTTCCACATTACCTAAAACTGTAGGGGAGTATATATTTTGTTAAAAAAAACATTCTTACACAGTTTTCTTTCTCCCCAGTTCTTAAAGTTTGTGAAATACTGGGCCAGTATGAGAATTGATTTTTTTTAATAAAGTTTCAATGCAGTTTTAGTTTAAGAAGGATAAAAGGTACAAGCATAGCTACTCAATAAATAAAAACAGAAAGGTTTTCTCCCCCCACCCCTGCTCTTGCCATTAAGGGCGAATAAAAGCATTGAACCGAAGGACAACACCATTCTACAAAGAATCTAGTTTGACAGATGTGAGAAAAATTGAGCAGAGGTTTACCTCTGGGTAGTACATTTAAACAAGAAATCACAATGAGACGGAACACAGAAACAGCTCCAAGTACAGCAATGGAATAGCGTGGCCCCTATTAAAGATAAGGCCCCCTCCCCTGCCTCTACACACATACACATATGCCACATCACAAGACACAGCAGTGGGATGAGGAAAGATGAGGGACTGAGATGCCAGGCTGCCACAAAATGCCACCAATCACTGAACATTTGAAGACTAGACAGAGAGTCCTTTTATTTTCAAAGGAGCGGGGTGAGGGGCAGAGTCACATTATAAATCTGATTCACTGTGCTCAACAGTCAAAACAACACAGAACTCAACATTCAAGACAAAAACAGACCTTTATTTTCTTTTATAATTTTCAGTTGGTTTCCTTGATTTTTTTTTTCCCCTCTCAGATGAATACCAATCAAGTCAATGGTGGCTACTGTTGCAACTGAAAATATGAGAGCACCTTGATTTTCTTCTCGTTCTGCCCTCTTCTTCTTCGTCTCCTTTCCACTTCTCTTCCGGTTGCTCTCTTTTTAAAACCCTGGCTCTTCTTCTTCTCGAAGAGGCTGGCTTTGGAAGAGCAGGCAGGCACTTGGTGAGGTCTGCTTCCTTACTGACTTTCAACATGCCAGTTCAGCCGTGGGCGTGCTGGCAGAGGACCAGCCGTTTTGCAGTTGGAATGAATGTTTCTGAAAGTTGGCAAAGTGTAGAACACCACATGCAAACCACAGGACATCTATAGGAACCTTTAGTGATCCCTCGTAAGTATATTGCTCCTACCGAAAACTTTTCATGGGTACCTAATTTATTCAGCAACTCTGGGCCTTTGCAGGAATTAAATCCCTCTGGCATTATAGTTATATTTACAATAGGTGAATTAGTTTAGTTCTGTGTCAGATCGCAAACTTTTCTATTGCAATTTTGTTAAAGCAAATGGAACATATGAAGTTTCCTTTCCTGTATAAAATGTCATTGACTGATAGATTTGAGGGTCACGAGGAGTTATTGATGAATTTAACTCGTTTCTGTACCAAGGGAGGGTTATTTCCGGCTGTGTTATCGGTGGCAGGGGCAAAAGAAGAGCCTTTATTGTCTTATTGATACTCTGGCTGCACTACGAAATATTGTGACCCTGTTCTACGTAGTGAGCACCACAGAGGTTCACTGATTGTTGCTTCCAGGTTACATATGGCCTCCTGGTAGTGACAACGAAGAGGTCAAAGAAAATATTAGCTAACGCAACGTAATAGTTGGTTAGAACTTTCTTGCAAATGGATTATCAGCAGATGATGATATAGTTCTCAAATACTAACGGATCTTCAGTTGATATATTTCCTTACATTCATGCCCAGTGGTTTCCAAACATTTTGATTGTGCACGCTTATCAGTTAAAAACACTTCTGCTTTTGATCACACATAGATGCTTTACTCTATGTTGATATGCATGTAATAAAACAGACACAGAAAAGAAATAAAAAATGAGCTATAAAAATTGAGGACAGATTCCAATGTTTTTTCTTCCCGTGCCTCAATGGCCCCATCTGTACCCTCCTTCGGAGACCGAGAATGTGACTTTCCCTGAGCGGAAAACCCTCCCTCTTCTTTGCATTTCCCATTCTTCTGTCTGGCACCGGGCCTCAGATCCCCAAGATTTAAGCTGAGTGATGGTTTTCTCTAGTTCACATACACATTCCTCCAAAGAGGGCTCCCTGTTACGTGACTGTTCAAATGTTATCACAGTCTAGTGTACAATTCTGTCCATGTTCCTTTGGTGAAAATTATGGAGAGCAGAACACAAACTCGGTGACCCCAAATTTCATGCTGGTGTCTTCCCCACGTCCCCAGGACTGTCATGACAATGTTGAAAAGCAAGTAAAAGATGAAAAGAAAACGACACAAATAGACCCGCTGGGCTCTTGAAGAACCACGTCAACATGTTTTGGAAGGGAACTGCGCTCTTTTAAAATTGGACAATGATGTCTTTCTGGAAACAGTCATTCCTTCCACAACGCAGCGGGGCAATGAGAACAGAAAGCTTGGGAAAGCTAAGTCACAAGGGGCAGAGAAGGCTGGACATAGCATCATTAGTCACCAGTCAGATGTGAGAGGCATTCGTTCTTGTACAGACACAGAGTGCCTCAAGGCTTCCAGGCTAATGGTGTCACGTATGTGGAGCACTATTCTTGTCATGAAGGTCAATTAAACATTTGCATTGAGACAACGGGAATATTTCCTGTGAATGCTCATTTACCATGATGGACAACTTATTTATATGGAAGGTGGTAATTAAACTTTTAAGGGATTTAATGTAGATGGGTTTAATGTTTATAGGTTTTATGCTAAAGATGATTATGTATCCAGGACATTACACTGTAATATGAATTGTCTTATAATTATATATTAGCTCTCTTAAGTCACGCTTTTATATAAGTCAACTAGCTATGCTTAGCATTGTAAAGCTGGGGCGGGGGGGTGGGGAGGGATCAGTTGGTTATACCAGAAAAAAAAGCATATTTTAAAACCTGGCTTTTACTCACTGCTCTTTAATAAACTACCCTTTTCCTTCTGAAAAGTAATTTGTTTTTTTTCCCTTAGTCAAAATAACAATTTCTCTGATAAAAAGTAAATTTTAATGAGGGAAAACCCCCTATTTTAAAAAGTACAGGTTGAGTGAATCTACCAGCATTGCTAAGTGTACATATTCTTAAAGAACACGTGTGGCCTATCCCTTGTGCTTCACCAAAATCAAGTACAGCACATACCAGTGTCTGTCAGTCCCTTCTGCACAACAGTACAGATGTGACAGAAAAGACAGAGCTGGAGATTTTTCTGTACTCCATTCTCTATGCATGTCAATTCTGCCAAATTGTGTGGTTTAATGCCACAACTATATGACAGTGATTGAATTTCTAGGGCACTATACAGTAGTTGCTATGATGGATAGTTTCTATGATGGCGAAATCTTGGTGTCCTTGGCATTGATTTATTGACCCAAAGGAAAGGTTCTTTGAAGGACAACCACAGACATAAATGACCAATTCTGGGTTTACCCATGGAATTTAGAAAATTTAACTAATAGACCCACGGAGGTCAAGGTACCTGGTCCTTAGGCAGGGATTCATTTAAAATCAAAGCTAAGAGATGATTATGTTTAAAAATCAATGTGGAGTTACTGTAGTCCTTAATGAAAAATAAAACTAAAATACTTCATATCCTAAAATTTCACTATAACGTAAACAGAGAGGATGACCCAAGACAATCCTGCTAATATTAAATACCAACAAAATGCTTTTTGATGGATTTCTACATACCAGAACCATCATTGTTATACATACTTAAAAAACACATTAAAACGGTTAGAGCACAGAAGCAATTGTAAGGCAGATCAATGTGATTTTTATTCACAACACAAATTCCATTTGTGAGAAAGAAGCATAGATTACTTCTCTTCAGAAAGATATTCACTATCAAGCATACTTAGCAAATTATTTAGCTATCTGAAAAGATCTGAAACCAATTGGTCATCTTTTATTTTTTAAGTAATTTATATTTTTACATGTATTCACATTATGCAATACCACACACTGCGGCGACAGGAAGAAAAAAAAACATTTCCAAATACAATGTTAAATGATCTGTTCATTGCACAGTATTAAATATCCATTAATTAGCATTGAAATTATTACAGAGTATCTTATCCAACTAAATAAAGGAAATTTCACATCCACTACAGAAGAAAAATAAGCAATAGTGAGTCATAAGGGACCCAGTTACATAGTATTTAAATAATATGTGAAGCTAGTTTGAAAGACATCCATGACAAAATACTTTTTCAAAAGTGAAAACCACAGCCTATAGATTAGGACAATTTTACAGAAAAGAATAGCTCATGCCTGTCCTATGAGGTAACACCATTTGTATACAAGTGCCAAGAAATAAGGAGAAGGTTAGGATTTTAGCTGAGGAATCTAATAAAGCCTGGCATGAGGAATTTTCTTCATTAGTGTCACCAAAAGCAATGTCTGTGTTGCACCTGAATACACTTTTATCATAGAATAAACAGAGTAAGTTTCAGAGCAGGTGGTGTAGACCTTGCCGTAATAGATTACACTTAATTTAGTACAATACAGCACGTCAAGTTTTAAAAATGCAAAAATACACTGAAATACACAGAATTTGCTTCCTCTGCTTTGCCTTAAAGAGGCCACCAAGGAGTCCATTAAACAGCCAGGGTTTTCTAGTTATCGGAGCTGATCCCTCTCCTTTCCTGGTGCACGGAGAACACAACTGCAATGTCACCACACAGAGCCCTTCCCCAGTCAATCCCCTGCCCCTTCTGTTCTCTCACAGAAATGGCAGTTTTCTGTCACTGTGCTCCATCTTGAGTGGCTTTGATCTTATGCTAGTCCCAGTGTAGAGAGCTCGCATTCTTCTCAAGAGTGGCCTGCCCCTCTTAATATCCCTTTAGGGAGGCCCCCAATCCAAAAACACTTGATGATCTAAGCTTTTAAAAGTCTGTTCTCTGTTATACACAGCAAGGACGAGGCCATTTTAGTTGCTTGCAAGAGGTTGATGTGGAGTCTGTGCCGTGCCGACTCTCTCCGATCTAAATTCTCTAAACATTAGCTTATCAATCTGTGGGTCCAATGGGTTGAGTGCCAACAGAAGTGGATCCGATTTGGCATGGAGAGGTTCTATCAACTCTCGCAGTGTATTAGCCTAATATGATAAAGCAGTGATACAATACGATGAAAAGACCTGCGGGTGCCATTATTTCTAAAGCACATTAGTATTTGTACCAGAAACACCATCATGCAATACCCATGAAGAGAAAGAGAAAAAAAAATATGGCTAGAATTGCATATGGTTTCAATACCGTAATGTTTTTCTGTTGGCATGCAAATCTATTTGGCCATACATGGGACCCTTTTTGCTTTACGCTTGGTTCTTTGGAAACGCCAATCTTAGGTATACAAAATAATACACAGCACAGATACGTCTTTTCCCACCTCTATACTTGTAGATGCATGTCTATCATTTTAATGAGAAAAGTTGGTTAAAAGTATTCGTCATACACATGTAAAATGACCAGTCTTTCAAGGAAATTAACCTGTATTTCTATATGAGATCTTTCCTCAAATTCATCCAATGAAGAATTCGGAGGAAAAGTTTTCTGGTCTACCTTCTATCCACCTACTCCGATATATATTTGTTAACCACGTGCTAATCGGGGAGACAAAAGAGTCAGCTAGTGTGACTCCAATGAGGACCCACACAAAATTAAGAGAGATAAAAAGCTTTGACAGGGCAAATGTGATGAAAGGGTGACTTTGCAACGGAACATGGCAAGGAATTAAGAAACCAGAAGAGACTAAAGTTTCTGGGAAACTAAGAACAATTGGGATAAAATAAACTGTAGTCTCTTTTAGTTCATTTTACTTTGGATTTTGAGGAATCCACATACTGTCATGAGACACAAGTGTTCTTTCTGGCCCAGGGCAGAATTTTATCTGCAATATCCTGTAATAGCTTTTGAGTATATTAAGAAGGAACAAGCTGAGAAGGCGTATTGTTCATTACTACCTCTCTTAGAAAAACGAGAAGGGTGTGAGTAGCCCATAGCACTGTATGTGGAAAACAGAATGCAGCATAGTTCGGAAATCAGCAGAACTATTTTTTTTTGTTGATTATAGCATACCTTTCTTTAATAGAAAAGGATCTGGGAGTGAAATGATATTCATAGGTAAGTCAAATGAAACAAAAGGTAGTACCTCCTTTTAGAGGACATTATAATATTGGAATGCTAGCTCTGGCTTCTATCACTTTGTTTCATAAGGTCATGGAATTTCTTTTTTTCTTAATAATTTTTAATGTTGACACTATTGCGGGTCCCCTCCCGTGCGGCCCCCCCCCCCCCCGTGGCCCACCTCTACCCTTCACCACATGGGGTATGCACATATGGTCTTTAGCTCATCCCTCCGCCTTCTTTATCCAGTCACCTCCCCCTCCTCCCCTCAGGTACTCTCATGGGATTTGAAACAGAAAAGTCACAGGGAATGGAACCTTGGGCACAAGTTAATTTCTAAGTTTGAACTGTTCCCAATGAATCTACGCAACTCAAACATTTTGTAAGTTATTGTTTTGAACGCACCCCCTTATTTCCCCTCAGAGAAAAATGTTGCATGAGTAGTTTAATTTCTAGTGCCCTTAACTCATACTAAACCAGACCGAGAGGCCTGGTAATCAAGTCACGATTGGTTACATTTAGGAGGTTCTTTCTATAGCATGGCCGAATGCTACTCCAAGATACTGGAAACGCTTGCTCAACTGAGTGCCTTCCCGAAGTGCAGGTTGGTGAGGGGCTGACTGCTATTTTCAAAATGACTACATTTAGTTCCCGAGGTGTATATACAGGGTGGGACAAAGGTAGGTGTATAGTTGTTCGCATGGAAAATAATACAATAATTACTAAATAACAATGCAAGAATAAACTGTGTTTTATGTCCTCACAACTGTAAACCTCTTTTGCCCCCACCATGTATTAGCATAAGAGAAGATGGCCCCCTCTCCCACAGGGCAAGGTGTCTCCTTTAACTAGTAGTGATCAGGACCACTGGCTACCAAATCTCAGGGCTGAAGGTCTCCTTCAACACAGATTCCTGGGCCCGAGCCCTAATCTACTGAATTAGAATTTCTGGGTATGGAACTCGGGACTCTGAATTTTAAGCAAACAACCTGGGTGATTCTTGTGCCCACTACAGAGTGAGACCTGCTCCAGGCCAGTCCCATTGGGTAGGGCTGGTTGGAGTGATGGCCATTGTACTACAGAGGCCTGTAGTTGGGCATGCCACATGGCATTTCTTTCTTAGTTCCATCACCAGCAATTTCAAGGTTTTTGCCATGGAACCTGATGGAAATATCTTGGTCTCCTGAGAATACTACTAGAGTAAATTCTTTACACCTATTCTTTTATGTACTATTAAAGAGTTCCTCTTTATTTTTTAATATGTTTTTATTGATTTCAGAGAGAAAGGGAGAGGGTGAGAGAGATGGAAAAAATCACTGATGAGAGATAATTACCGATTAGCTGCTTCCTGCATGCTCCCTACCAGAGACTGGGCTGGCAAGTTGGGCACGTGCCCTGACCTCGAATCGCACCCTGACCTCCTGGTTCATAGGTCAATGCTCAACCACTAAGCAACACTGGCCGGGCTAAATATTTCTTCTTTTTTAAAAATTTAAATGAAACTTCAGTATGCAATGATATTATTATATATAAGAAAATATTCAAAATACATTAAATTAAGGAAAAAAACAAGAGTATGTTAATAATATTTAAATATATTCAGCTTATATAGTGCATATAAATTGTAAAAAAATGATATGCTAATTGTGTGCAATAGCTAAAATGTACTCATTTAAGCTACACGATTTTATGCTATGTTAAAAAATCTTTATTGTTGAAAGTGGCACAGATCTCCCCTTTGTCTGTGTGTGTGTTTCTCTCCTATTGACTCCCTCCACCCCTCCCCGGCTTTCACCACTCACTCTATTGTCTGTGTCCTAGTTCCTCTTTATTCTCGAGGCAAACAGAACGTCTATAAAGACACTTCCAGACTCATGCCCATTACACCCACTGTTTCTGTGTGCCTTCTGAACCTCAAGTTTGTGCAACATTGGAGGCCAGGAGGGTCAGTATGATGGAATAGTCCATGGTTAAACTACATGAAATTTCTGAAACACAAAAACAAGCTTACTTCATAATGACACTGTTCCATGAAAGCCTATCTTTTGTGAATCTCATATTTTTATCTTTTACTTTTTTTGCAAGTCCCTTTCTGGTTCTTACCACTCTACCTCTCTCTACTTTTGTGTTTTTGTTGTGCTTTCTAGCTCTTGACAACTCTACTTATCCCCAATCAAATAGTCAAAATAATTCAAACCAGTTATTTATTATAATGACAGACTGATTTGATTCCTGTGTTTTTTAAGAACAAGCAGAAACTATAAATACCTTAAAAAGCAAATTATATGGCTCTTGATTGTTTGTTTGTTTTTGGTCAATATTCTAATTATAAAAATATTCCCACCCGACTGGTATGGCTCAGTATCAATGGTTAGATTTCAGGTCAGGGCACATGCCTGGATCTCAGGCTTGATCCCCAGCAAGTCGGGGGCAGTGGTGCAGGAAGCAGCCGATGGATGTTGAGGTTTCTCTCTCATCAATGTTTCTATGTCTCTCTTCTCCCTTCCTCTCTTTCTTAAATCAATAAAAACATATTTTAAAAACTCGCCACTTACTGCTATTGAAATAAACTTGACTATTTCCCAAGCTTTTAATCAACTGCATTTTGAAACAGCAGCAACGTATCTAAGCTACCCTAAGAAAATCAGTAATATTTCTATTTGGCATATTACCTAACAAACATTTATTGAGCTTTCTTCCATCACTGAAACCTCCAATTGTGAGGCCACCTGCCAAGTTGTATAAAAAGAAACAGCTACTGTTTCCCTGTTACTAAACCCCTATGTAATGCCATGTTGAGTCATGTACAGGATGACTTCTTCCATGGATCTGCTTCCCGTTCAAGCTCTTCACAGGTTAAATCTAAGTAGGCTATGTTGAGGATCATGATTCTTTCCCTTTTTGTTTTATGAATTTAAAAATCTTCCCACTATGGACAGCTCAAATAATAAGCAGGAAGAGAAATTCTAGAAATACAAGTTTTAGAAATGTAATCTGGCTTCTAATAATGTACCTGCTAGAAATAGCTGATGATCCCAAATCAAATGCCTGAGGGTTAGATTATCAGGGTAAGGATGGAGGGAGAAATATTTGCAAGAGAAAAATCTTTTCTTTAATGAACGAAAGAGAAAAAAATATGTGAAAATGGAAATAGGAAATCCTTAAGCCAGAATAGCACTGGAAAAGATTCCTATTTCTTTTTGAGTTTTAAGAAGAAACGGTTTCATTTATTCACTTCCATTATCAGTGTGCTTGAGGGCAAATTTAAGGGCGAAGCCACTGACTACTGGTCTTAAGCTGCTTGCAGATAACAGAGGTCACCAACAGCGGACACCCAGCCTATCAAATATAACACTTTGGGAGCTCCTGGGAGAACAGAACTGTTGTGTGTGCTTAAAAAAACATGTTTTTGGAACACCGTTATGTGGAGCCTCTCCTTCTTCTAATGTATGTGTTCAGATTTAAGTTTTTCTTTTGGAAAAGGGAGTATCTACCACCATGGATAATCACCAGTGATATTTCTCAGTGTAAATATTGAAAAGAGGGGACTGAAGCCTTTGGTTCCGAATGATAAGACGAAGAGAGAGACTTGTGAATTTCGATCCTGATCTGTCATAAAGGTTGAGCTATCAGATTCTGAAAATCTGTTTATTTGCTTATTTTAAAATGTAAGACCACAGAAGGAAGAAATGACAAATCTGTTTTTATTTTACGAATGACAAGTGAAATCTTCATGATATTCTTTTTCAAAATAAAGTGGTTAATTGTAAAAAGTAATATAGTGCCATACTTATAGCACTTTTGGAAATCTTTAATTAGCCATTCCAGGTAAAATAAAATATTTGATGAACTTTGCCTCAGGCTAAACCAGATAAGGAAATACTGTTTCCAGATAATTAGAATGTTCCTCTAAATTGCCAAATCACAATTCCATCCTTTGTGTATAATTCACAGGAGAGAGAGTATTTCCTTATGAAAGTAGTATCTCATCTTAATGTACCTACTGCTATACTCTGACCTTACAGTGCCTTTAGGACTTAACTAGTTATTATGAGTATATCACGTGCTCTGGCTTTTTCTGTCTGCATTCAAAACCACTATCTGAAATGGAGGCAAAGCTAAAATACACTTTTAAAGAAACTTACATATTAGCAACAATGGAAAAGGTCTTTTATATGTATTAGTCACAGAAGTACTTGACATGTTAAGTCAATTGACCACCAACTTATTTTCAATTAAGTGCCTATAGATATTTCAGAAAAATATACTATGGAATTTTGCCACATTATATTGTTGGCTCAAATGTCACCATTCAGGATTTAAAATAGAAAAATGGAGGGATTCAGTTTTATAGATATGTAAAGTTCAATAAGAATTCAATGTACACCTACAGGTAGATATAATATATCAAATGTTAGGGATAAATACACAAAGATGATAGTCTGACCTCAAAGAATTCATGATATAGTTGTAAAACCCCTTCCCAATTGCTGTCTTAAAATTTTATAGTTAGGAATTATCATTAAAATACTGCTCTACTTTATTAAGTACATGTATGTGTGTGTGTGTGTGTGTGTGTGTGTGTATATACAGATACACATAGACAGATTCAATTATATAACTAAAATGTAAATATACAATTATCCTAATAATGTATATTATATGTAATTATACTACATGTGATTACATTAATAATGCTGTATGACTATATTGATTTTAATTAAACATACATAGAAAATAAGAATATTTGAAATTCACAGCAAATTTAAAGGAGACAAAAATGGATGTACATATGTATGTATTTATAAAATATAAAACAGCTTAGTTATGATGCTTACAATGGACTTCAAAACTGGAAGGGAATATAATATGCCACCCTAAAATATGCCACTTTGGCCCCTGAATTATTTTGAGCTGAAGGTAATTAAGCAGCAGCAAACACAGACACATCTTTGGCTGTTCCCCATCTACTTAAAAGCAGGATATAAATTTCTCCTTTTGAATTTGTTCCTCCTCTCCTCTTCCATATCAGAAGAACAGCCCTTATCACTGGAGACAGAAATTTGGCATCAAGATGGGTCAGCACAAGCAAAACTTACTAAAATAAGTCTTATCTTCTGTTAGTTTCCGCCATACATTTACTTTCCCACAATTTACTGACCAAGAAGCCCCAAACCCCTTCCTTTATCTTATCACTTTTCCTACAATTTATCACTTTTTGTAAAAATGGTATTTAGGGCTCCAAGTCTAACAGCCTATTTCGGTCTTCTTTACTATGAAGGCCTCTGTGTACATAAAAGTTAAAATATCAATATAGAATAAAATTTATATGCCTTTCCTTTGGTTAATCTTTTCTCAATTTAATTTGTGGGCCCCAGCAAAGAACAGAGACTAGAGAAAAAGTATTTTTTCCTTTTCTATAAAACATTTATATCAACTTTAAACCATTCCATCCTAAGTCATCCCTATATTTAAACATTTCATAAAGTTATTTTGAGATTAATAGAAGAATCCTATGAAAGTCCAACGAGACAACCTTCCCTGCAAATTTTTCTTTCAGCAACGTGGGTGGATAACAGTTTACTGGCAGAAAGGGGCTGCTGTTTTATGATTAATATTACTTATTTTAAAATAAGCTCTTTAAAATTCCCATTTCTAAATGAAGTAGAAGTCTGAGACATTAACACATGATAGGAAATAGACATTTTATTCCCTAATACTTTAGATTTGAACAATGCATATTTTTAATTTATGAGAAATTTCAATCTTTACCACCATCTTTCCTGGTTACATGTAAAGGATAAAATTAAACAGATCACATTCTGTCTGGATGATAATCGGTGTGAAGTAATTCAGTGATGAGCACTGCCAATGGGGTGAACAGGTAAGTCATATATGACATGACACTTCATCTGTAACTATGACTGGCCTGCCAAAGTGAAAAGGCAAATTGGGACCAACCGCATCTAACTTGGTTTCTTGCCTTTTTCTTTCAATGGGTCCTTTTGATCCTTCCAACCCTACAAGGACATTCTCTGTCCTACCTGATAAGTGCTCTAAAAAGCAGTTCCTCTCTTATCTGAACCTTAAACCACTTAAGTGAATTCGTGATAAAAATGATTTTACTTTCATGATCCTGGCTATTCATTTTGTCTGTTGCGCTTTAGCTTGAATTCTCCAAATTGGATATCCTGGTGAATAAGAGATAAGAGTATTTGTACCTGGGGGGTTGGGGTTATAAAGATACATGTAGTATATTTACTCCATCAGCACCTATTCATTGTAAATAAAGGACTTCGCTCTGTGTCAAGTTGCTCAGCAGCAAACACCACCTGTGAGCAGTAAATTTTGATGCTATGCAAATTGTATTTTTACCGCCCAGTTTCTCCAGTAAATGGACAGTCAATGGCGCAACTTCTTAATTCTTGAAAATTTGATCTAAAATAATATTTATATAGAAGGTATTGCAAATGAACAGTAACACAGATCTTTGTGAACTTTTACTCTATAGAGTCAACCGTATTCTTATTCTAAATTCTTACACTGTCCTCACAGTACTGCCATCTTGATTTTGGTGGAATTACTTAAAAAAATCATTCAGTATCAGCTTCGGTTACATGATATTCCTCGTGATGAAATGAGGGAAAAGCTGAGGTATTATTTGCAAAAGCGAATGAAATATTACATACTTTTCAACGAAAGTACAACAGGGGGTGTGTGAGTAAGTAAAGGAGTGATTCTTCTGCTGAAAAATTATTTATTTATTCTTTTAAGTTTAGTTTTTGTTCATTCCCACCTGAGGATATTTGTTCCACTGATTTTTTAAGAGAGAGTGGAAAGGAGGGATGAGGGGGAGAGAGGAAGAGAGGGAAAGAGGGAGAAAGAGATGTGAAGGAGATACACATGGGTTGGTTGCCTACTTCAGGGCACTCAATGGGGGGTGGGGTGGGGATAGTACCTTCAACCCAGGTAGGTGCCTCTGACTAGGAATAGAACCTGAGACCCTCTGGTGTGCAGGATGACACTCTAACCACTGGGGAACACTGGCCAGGAATTGTGCTAAAATTTTAGACCTTATTTCCTCTCATGCTATAACATCATTTATGATTGTAGAAAACTGAAGTAGATTTCTGCTTACTTATTCTGGCTGAGCTTACAATATTACAGAAAAAATTACAATATTGATTTCTCCCCTTCAATAACTTCCAAATGTTAATGTCTTATTACTAACTTCCTTGGCATACCAACTTGACATTTGGTATCATTTGCTTATTAACAGCTCTGGCAAGGAGGAGCAGCTTTGGGGCCACTGCCAACTGAATTTCTTAGCAATAAAGACAACAAAAATACCTTCCCTAGCAACGTAAAGCCGAGAAAGTTAAAGAGAAAATGTAAAATCAACATCATCAAAATGTCCACACTACCCAAAGCAACCTATAGATTTAATGCACTCCCCATTCAAATGCCAACGGCATATTTCACAGACCTAGAACAAACTCTCCAAAAATTCATCTGGAATAAAAAAAAAAGACCTCAAATAGCTTCAACGATCTTGAGAAAGAATAATAAAGGTGGAGGGATCACAATACCAGATTTCAAACCATATTACAAAGCCACTGTTCTGAAAACTGCCTGGTATTGGTACAAGAACAGACATATAGACCAATGGAATAGAAGAAAGAACCCAGAAACCGACCCAAACCACTATGCCCAATTAATATTTGACAAAGGAGGCATGAACATGAAATGGAGTAAGACAGTCTCTTCGATAAATGGTGTTGGGAAAATGGGACAGATACATGCAAAAAAAAATGAAACTAGACCACCAACTTACACCATACACAAAAATAAACTCCAAATGGATACAGGACTTAAACATAAGATGGGAAACCATAAAGATCTTAGAAGAATACACAGGCAGCAAAATATCAGACATATGTTATAGCAATATCTTTACTGATACAGATCCTAGGGCAATAGAAACTAAGGACAAAATAACCAAACAAAAAAGCTTCTGCACAGCAAAAGAAACCCAACAAAACAACGAGAAAGCCCACTGCGTGGGAGAACATATTTGCCTATGTTATCTTCGATAAGGGCCCAGTCTTCAAAATTTATAGGGAACTCATGCATGTTAACAAAAGGAAGATAAATAATCCAATAAAAAATGGGCAAATAGGACATCCAGAAGGCTAGGAGAGATATGAAAACATGCTCAAAGTCACTAATCATTCAAGAGATGCAAATCAAAACAACCATCTCACACCTGTCAGAATGGCTATCATCAACAATTCGATCTCATTCATATATGGAACATAATGAACAACATAAACTGATGAGCAAAAACTGATCCAGAGACAGAGAAACTTCTATCAGAATGTCAAACCTCAGGGAAGGTAGGAGACGGTGGGGGTAAGGAGGAGAGATTAACCAAAGGATTTATATGCATACATATAAGCCTAATCAGTGGACAGGCAACAGGAGGGCAAGGGGGAATAAGGACACGTGTAATACCTTAATCAATAAAGAAAATAAAAACAATTTGACGAACGACAAGTGCTGGCGAGGATGCGGAGAAAAAGGAACCCTCGTGCACTGCTGGTGGGAATGCAGACTGGTGCAGCCACTGTGGAGAACAGTATGGAGTTTCCTCCAAAAACTAAAACTGGAACTCCCACTTGACCCAGTGATCCCACTCCTATGAATATATCCCAAGAAATCAGAAACACCAATCAGAAAGGACATATGTACCCCTATGTTCATAGCAGCACAATTCACCATAGCTAAGATTTGGAAACAGCCTAAGTGCCCATCAGCAGATGGGTGGATCAGAAAACTGGTTCATCTCCACAATGGAATACTATGCTGCTGTAGAACAGAAAAAAAACACCCTCTTACCATTTGCAACAGCATGGATGGAACTGGAGAGCATTATGTTAAGTGAAATAAGCCAGTCAGAGAAAGATAAATATCACATGATCGCACTCATTTGTGGAATATAATAAACAATATAAGCTGATGAACAAAAACAGGTCCAGAGACAGACAAGCATCTAACAGACCATCAAACTTGAGAGGGAAGACAGGGGAGGGGATTAAGAGATCAACCAAAGGACTTGTATGCATGCATATGAGCATAACCAATGGATATACAGACTCTAGGGTGGTGAGGGCATGTGCCGGGTGGTGGGGATAGCCAGGGAAAGGTCAATGGGGGAAAAAGGAGACATATATAATACTTTAAACAATAAACAATTTAAAAAGAGAAAAAAAGAGAAAATATGAGAACCTAAAACAGTACTTTAAGTGTTACTTATCAAAATTAATGTTTTTATTTTATCTTCAACCTATTATAAACCTAATCTCTTACCTTAATAACATTTTCATATTCTCTGTTTTTCACTCTACAATTACATCATAGACTATTCTCACAAATCCTCATTGTTAAAGTCATATATACATACATATATATGTAAAACAATAAATTTTTTTTAAAAAAGAACACATTAGAATACAGCTGTAATGCTGTGTATGATCTTCCAAAGATAATTCATCAGCTCTATCTGGATGTGCTATAACTGGATTTATAGTTATGATGAAAGGTCTAGAATAACTTGACGCATACTGATATTATTGTGAGAAAGTGAAGAACTAATGTAAAAGACACTTATACTAGATTTAGAAACAAATTTAGACAATTCCAATCTAGAATTAAAAGCATTCTAATACCACTGTGGAATATACATTAAATGCATTTACCACTATTTAGGGAAACTGTCACACGATTTGAAATGAAACATCGCTCCATAGTGATTGACTAAGCAATGTATATACCATATTTACACACCACACCAGAACATGACCAAGGAAAATGTCACGATGACATTTTCTTTCCTCCTTATTGTAAATCTTTAAACACAGAACTCGAGAGCCTGTTTTCTCTGCATGGAAAATCAATAAATAACTTCAAAAAACAGAAGCAGGAACTCTTCTTTAACCAAACAATACTCTGTAATTATAGAACAGACCTTGGGGACCAAGGTCTTAGTTTGAGCCACACTAGGAAGGGTTTCAGACCTTAGTTGTGTGGGTGGATCTGGTCTCCATGGCAATGAAAAAGTCAGCCTGGGAAGTAGAAAGTACCGTGGTACACTGCTCCCTCTAAAAACAGACAAGCAGAAATCAAATGCAGCTTCTGTATTTAGCATCAACAAAGGAGGAAGCGCCAGAGGACTTGTATGACACCTCAAGAGTTGCCATGGCAATCTCCTAAGAAAGGTGGGTCACAGATACCCACATCGATGACTCCTAAAAAGTCAAATCAAAAGTCAGAATATCTGAGCTAAAAGTAATAATTTCTTCACTAGTTGTGATTTTGGTTTTCTTAAATAGGATCTGGGAGGTGAATATGCAGAAAGCGTGAGAATTTCACTAGAGTTCATTTTGGTAATAAACTTCCATTTCATACTACATACTGCATAATACAAGTGAGAAATAGGAAGCTGGAAATAGAGGAAAGTGTGAAAGTTGCGTTCTTAAATAATTGCTTTCAGGGCCCATGAATCAATTTTTCAGATTTTAAGAGGTGATAGGCATTCATGTTTTATCAGGAGAGAGAACACAGGATATCCGATTTAGCATCTGTGAGTAGGAACTGGGAAGATCAGTGACCTCTCCCAATTTTACTCCCAAATCTGTTGCTTTTCTACATCCTAAAAGATTTAAAAAATAAGTAAGAAGATCCTTTAGCCCAGAGGTCGGCAAACTGCGGCTTGCGAGCCACATGCGGCCTCTAAGCTGTGGTTTGCCGCTCTGTTAACTAGTTTGCCGACCCCTGCCTTAGGGAAAAATACTTAAAAAAACATTTTAATAATGTACTAATGTCTTTAACCTAGAGTCAAAACTTCTGGGTAAGGGTAATGCCTAGCATGTGGCTCGCGAGCCGCTGTTTGCCGACCACTGCTTTAGCCAATACAAGAAAAGGCAGAAATATTTGGATTGTTCCAAAGAAGATGAATAAAATGGAACTTGAAAGGAAAAAGTAATATAGCCAGGCGATGTTGCTTAGTGGTTAAGCGTGTAGCAGAAGATCATGGTTCTATTCCTAGTCAGGACACATGCCTGGGTTGCGGGCCCAATTCTCGGTGTGGGGTGTGGAGTATGCAGGAGGCAGCATATTAGTGATTCTCTCTCATCATTGATGCTTCTCTCTCTCTCTCTCTCTCTCTCTCCCTTCCGCTCTGAAATCAATAAAATATGTATTTTTTTTAAAAAGTAAAATAACTTTGGCCACTATATGAAATACTTTCCCAACTGGTCTCAAGACACTCTTAGGATATATATATGAGTTAAAATAATATGTATATATATATGTGTATGTGTGTGTGTGTGTGTGTGTGTGTGTATGTGTGTGTGTGTGTGTGTGTGTGTGTGTATATATATACACACCAATATTAACTCCCACAAATTAGCTATAAAAGGAATCATGTCAATGAATAAAATACTAAGAGCTTTGACTCAAGTGGTAAAATTGTTTCACAGTTTATACATATAATGGTACATAGTCTTTGGACACTGGTTAAATACAATTGAAAAGTACACTAATTATAACTTTTAGTAATAAAAGATCAAGTGATGTGCAGGTTTTTGCTTTACTTAATGGAGCATATTAGTGGTGATCTTGACCTCCTATGATAAAACTTAACATTTTTCGTTTCCCTTATATTGGTTTAATAGATAGAGGAAAAGGAGACATTTTGTTGCTAACTTTTAACCTGAATTAAAATAATAGATCTGAAGGAGCAATATGTGATTGACAGCATGCACTCTGCTGCCAGGATGTCTTTGTCTGGAACTCCTACCTGCTATTAACCGGCTGGGAGTCCCGGATCATGTTATTTACACTAAGTTTCCCCCTCTACAAGAAAAGGTTAACAGCATTTACCTCTGAGGATTGTTGTGAGGACTTAATGAGTTATATTATGCAAGGACTTTAGAACAGTGCCTTGGAAAAGTTAGCACTCATTAAAAAAGTTAGTTGTTATTTGTGATAGATTAATGTGTTCAATAAACCAACAAGATTTAAACAAAACACACCACGCTATAGATGTGTTGGCTTTTCCTTGGGGGAAGGCAATTCTAAAAAAATAGCTCCTCTCTCTAGATGAGAAAAGAATGAAAGATTCAGATTTATGGGCATGCTTGGCCTTACAGATTGCATCTCTAGTCTAGACTAGCATACCTTTATAGACAATATAAATCATCAAAATGTCTCACTCAATGGAAAGGTAGAGTCCATAGGAATGATAGCTTTCCCAAGGCAATAGTGATAGTAAAAGGCCAAATATGTATAATTCAATCATCCCATTCAGAATGTCCTTCAAGTCATATATAAAATTATTTTATTTAAAGCTGACCAGTTCTGTTGCTGTAAATCTGACTGAAATAAGTTGAGATTTACTTTAGGATGGAGATAGCAAGTTAAAACATCTTCAGTGTTCACTTCCTTATAATTCAAGTTATGTTCATTGGACATATTTCACTAAATAACGGAAATATATAATAAATCATTAGTATAAGTTGGCTTCTTTTTATATATCAATAGGTATTTCCCTCTTGCCATTAAATAGCTTATTTTATACAGACTGTGGCAAAGTGTTCCAAAGGTTCTTTTTTAAAAAGATACAAACATAAAGAGGGATATTGAAGAGTTGTTTTGAAATATAAGATCTCTCTGTGTAGGAATCTTGCTGTCAAATCCAAAAACATCACACATTTCAGTTTGTCATCATGGTGAACCATGTCACCTTTAAAGTTATTACAGTTCTCCCTGAGTATTGCATCTTCTCCTTCTATCTCTTCCATTATGTCTAATCTTTGATCTCATTAAGAACACAACCCCCTTCTGAATTCACTTCCTTTCCAATCTACACCACTGACTAGACTCCTTAATTCCCTTGTCTTCTTGCATAAACATTACGCATGCACTTTCCAATATTCAGCCTTCTGCTCTCTTACCCCTGCCTGCCACTGAGCATTACTAGAGAAAAGGGTATACCCATGATGACTGGCACTGTTCTAAACTTCTGTTTTCTGTCTTTTTTCTTCATTCAGGACTACTTGGCAGACTTCTTATTAGTGTGTGATTAGCTCAATTTCCAATTCCCCATTGGGGGTGCTCCAAGCTTCCATTAAATTCTTTGAGACTTTCTCTCCCTGTGGATCTTCCATTGAGTACATCACTGTTTGGCTCCACATGTGCAGAGAGAATAAAGTACTTCTCATCTGAAATAATTTCCTAACTGGTCTCCTTATCTTACTTGTATTCTCCCACACCCATACATTTTCTGCACTGGTATCAGAGTGACCTTCCTGAAACTTACATCTCAATATGTCACCTTCCTACTGAGCTATCCAAAGGCTCTCCATCATGTTTTTTTTTTTAAAGGTACAATCCAATCTTCTGAATATGGAATAGTAGGACCTTCAAATTTTAGTTGTAGTATACTTTTTTTGTCTCACCTATACTTATATTTTACTATATGCCATATTTCTATCAATTATTATTTGTTTTTCTTCATTTTTCCCTTGCTAACGCTATTTTTTTAATTACATGGACTGTAACCCCCTGTCTTTTATTCTTTGTGAAATTTTATTTGTCCAGCTTAAATGTCATATCTTCTGGGAGATCCTGTCTGATTTCACAAGATAGAAATAATGGAGAACTTTTAAGTCCTTTCATGGAATGTACAATGTTCATCTTTTAAAATATTTAATATGCTGCATATTTGTTACAAAAATTACTTCTGGATGTTTTTCTCTCCCATTAGATGACAAGTTAATCAATTTTGTGATTGTTTTTCTTTTAGTACTTAGCAGAGTAGATACCCAGGATGTCGTGGTAGCACCGTAAGTATTACCAGTACTTTAATTAAATCACTAAAATACATTTTAATTTAATGTATAATTATGTGAGGTCCAAGCTGAACACTGAGTAAAGGATTCTATTGAACAACTGGGTAAGACACTTAAACCTCACTAGATTTTTTTTTCAATTTTCGTAAGATCTAAAGTCTTTGATATGAAATATGGTGCGAGGGAACTTTAAGAAGGTAAGTCACTGAGGCCAAAAATGCTATTTTTGGCACTGTTATGTTAAGAAAGAATGATCTAGATCTTTCATGAAGTGATAGTCTATCTACTGTTAAAGGGTGTTTTTTATGAATGCCCTAGATTGCCAAGTTAATACTAGTAAATATAACCTATACATACTCTCTAAAGGTCTTTTGCTGACTGAGGCTGATTAGAGGAACTACTGCAAAAAATTATCTTATCACCTTGATACCTTGGGGAGATGCTGTAAGGGTTGCAGACAAATTGCTTGATATGGTTTTATTGTTATGCCTAAAATTTAGTCTTCTTAGAAGAGTTTGAGTGGCTACGTTTCTGTACCACATGGATCAGGCAAAATAGTTATCATTATAATATAACATTAGGTACTGTTTCAACATTTTAAAATGCCATATTGCATATCTATTCATTTCTATATTTCCATAAAGTATTAAAAAATAATAGTAATCAAAATTTGAATGATTTATCCATTTGTTCATTCCTTTCAAAACTTTTATAATGTAGCTTGCTTCTATTTTTAAAACAGAGTTAAATTCAAGAAGATAGAAATCATATCAAGCATCTTCTCAGATCACAGTGGCATAAAACTGGAAATCAACTACAATAAAAACAATCCAAAAAAAATCAAACACATGGAGAGTAAACAGCATGCTATTAAAAAATGACTGGGTTACCAGAGAGATCAAAGAATAAATAAAAAACATCATGGCAACAAATGACATTGAAAACACAACAATCCAAAATCTATGGGACACAGCGAAAGCAGTCTTGAGAGGGAAGTTCATAGCTCTACAAGCCTACTGCAAAAAACAAGAAACAATGGTAATAAATTACCTAACCCTACAACTCAAAGAGTTAGAAAGAGAGCAACAAGAAAAGCCCAGTGTAAGCAAAGGAAGGAAATAATAAAGATCAGAGTGGAGGTAAATGACATTGAGACAAAACAAAACAAAACAATCCAAAAGATCAACAAAATCAAGAGCTTGTTCTTTTAAAGGATAAACAAGATTTATGAACCTCTAGCCAAGCTTACCAAAAAGCAAAAAGAAAGGACCAAAATAAACAAAATCAGAAATGAGAGAGTCGAAATAACAACAGATCGCACTGAAATACAAAGGATTGTTAAAAAATATTATGAACAACTCTATTCCAACAAACTGGACAATCTGGAGGAAATGGATATATTCCTAGAAAAATAGGAAGAATCTAAACAGCTCAATAGTCCAATAACTATGGAAAAAATTGAAGCGGTCATCAAAAAGCTTCCAGCAAACAAAAGCCTGGGGCCAGATGGCTATACAGAGGAGTTTTACCAAACATTCAAGGAAGAATTAAAACCTATCCTCCTCAGACTATTCCAAAAAATTCAAGAGGAAGAAACACTTCCAAGTTCTTTCTATGAAGCCAACATCACCCTAATACCAAAACCAGATAAAGACAACGCAATGAAAGAGAATTATAGGCCAATATCCTTCATGAACATAGATGCCAAAATCCTCAACAAAATCCTAGCAAATCGGATCCAGCAGCACATCAGAAAGACCATACACCATGACCAAGTAGGATTTATCCCAGGAATGCAGGGATGGTACAATATCTGCAAATCAATAAACGTGGTACATCACATAAACAAATTGAGAGATAAAAATCACAGTCATATCAATTGATGCAGAAAAAGCATTTGACAAAATCAAATACCCTTTCTTGATCAAAACAGAGTTAACATTGTTTTAATTCTAAATAAGCATTCTATAATCACTAAAAATATCTGATTTCTGATAATATCAGTGGATCAATTAAGTGGCTTTTTAAAATATTCAGTGATCTCATTAGAGACAGTTATAACATGGGAATTAGTATTCTCTCCCTTTCTTAATTCTAATGGTTTCTATCACACTTTCATTTAACTGGGCACCAGCTGAATTATGAGCTAGTGGGGGTAATATACAAGCATGCCAGCTATCTACAATTTAAGACAAGCTCTGATTCTAGAAATTGGGCAATAAATAGAATACAAGCTCAGTCAGGTAGATAAATTGATACACAAAACTTAGGGATAGCCTATTCCTTTTCATATCAAAAAAGAATTCCACATTGCTCCTCATTCTTTAGCCATCAGAATTATAATATTATAGACACATTTATCATTTTAACTAATCTCAATTGCAAACACAATAAAATGCTTTTGAGTTTTTAGTCATTGGTCAAATATACAACCTGTTAAAAGTATCTGGTTCATGATTGCTTTTAATATTTCACCTTTAGGATGATAACCAAACCCTGCTTAGTAAGCTTTTTTTTTTAAATCCTCACCTGAGGATTTTATTTTCATTGATTTTTAGAGAGAGTGAAAGGGCAGGAGGAAGTGGGGGAGAGAGAGAGAGACATCGATGTGAGAAAGACACATCGATTGCTTGCCTCTCACACATGCAGGACCAGGCTGCAACCAAGGTACATGCCCTTGATCTGCATTTGAACCTGAGACCTTTAGTCTGTGGGCTGATACTTTAACCACTGAGCAAAACTGGCCAAGGCTGCTTAGCAAGCTTTTAATGAAACAAACTGTTATGTCTTTCTGTCTGTCTGTCTTTCTTTCTCTTTTTCTTTCTTTCTTTCTTTCTTTCTTTCTTTCTTTCTTTCTTTCTTTCTTTCTTTCTTTCTTTCTTTCTTTCTTTCTT